>CACVBM020001318.1:0-461434 GCA_902728155.2 Microthlaspi erraticum | reverse complement strand
TAAAAGTCATACTGAAGACGAAGATTGGGGGAAATGTTTCACGGTGGAGGCTGCATCTTCAGGTACATCCACAACTAAAAATCTTGGAAATGATTGGATTGTGGATTCGGGTTGTAGCCATCATATTACCGGAAACGAGAAGTTATTTTCTAGTCTTCAACGTCATGACGGGAAAGAAGCTATTATCACTGCGGATAATTCAATCCACCGGGTTGAGAAGGAAGGGACTATTGTTATTGAAGGAGAAGAAGGAGGCCCAATCACTCTCAAGAACGTATACCATGTCCCTGGAGTTAAGAAGAATCTTCTTTCCGTGGTGAATGCGGTGGACTCAGGTAACTACGTTTTATTTGGACCAAAAGACGTTAAATTCTTGAAGAATATTCAAGAGTTAAAGGCGGACGTAGTTCACACCGGAGCACGGGTTAAAGATCTTTATGTCTTATCGGCCTCAAATTCGTACATTGAGAAGATGAGTACGAATGATAATGCTTTTATTTGGCATGCTAGGCTTGGCCATATAAATATGACTAAGCTGAAGGCTATGGTGAATAAAGATCTGGTTAATGGGCTCCCAAAGTTGAAGATTCAAGATGAAGGAAAGCTTTGTGAAGGTTGTCAATATGGAAAATCACATAGACTTCCATTTGACAATTCTACTTCACGATGCAATGCTCCGTTGGAGAGGATCCATAGTGATTTGATGGGTCCGACGAGAACATCCTCCTATTCCGGGTTCCGCTACATGCTGTTGTTCGTTGATGATTACTCACGGTACACCTGGGTATACTTTGTGAAGGAAAAGTCAGAAGTATTCTCCAAGTTTCAAGAATTCAAGGTTACCGTGGAAGGAGAGTTGGGTCGGAAAATCAAGACCTTAAGGACGGATAATGGAGGGGAGTTTATGTCAAACGAGTTTCTCTCTTTCTGCCGAAAGCATGGTATCAAGAGAGAATTTTCATGTCCATACACACCTCAACAAAATGGAGTAGCAGAAAGGAAGATAAGGCATCTAAGTGAGACGTGTAGAAGCTGGCTACATGCGAAGAATTTGCCTAAGGCTCTATGGGCAGAAGGGATGAGATGTGCAGCCTATGTCATCAATCGGATGCCGCTTAGTCCAAATAATATGAAGTCTCCTTATGAGATGGTTCATGGGAAGAAGCCAACAGTGAAACATCTCAGGATATTTGGATCTATCTGCTATGTCCATGTGTTCGACTCTCAAAGAACCAAGCTGGAGGCAAAGGCGAAAAAGTGCATCTTTGTCGGCTATGATGAACAAAGGAAGGGGTGGAGGTGTATGGATCCAGAGACACACAGATACACTGTATCTCGTGATGTCGTCTTTGATGAAGTGTCTTCATATTACGGATCTCCTCAAGTCTTGGTTGAGCAAGATGGTGCGGGCTCACTTAAAGACGATGAACCAGCTGCTCAGATACCAAGTGATGGTGGAATTTCTGAACCAGAGATGCAAGGTGAAAGGGGGAGCACTAACCAAGAGGAAGAGGAGGAGGAAGATCATGGTTCCTTGGCTAATCAACGACCAAAACGGGACATCGTTAAACCTGCTCGGTACAGAGATGAAAGGTTTGTTACTACTTACTCATGCTACTTTGCATCTCCTTTTGATGAAGAAGAACCATCATCTTATGATGAAGCAAAAGGAGTTAAAGAGTGGGAGACCGCAATGAAGGAGGAGATGGATGCTCTAAAGAAAAATGAAACTTGGGATTTGGTTCCAAAACCCAAGGATGTCCAACCCGTCTCATGCAAATGGGTGTACCGGATCAAGCGTAAGAGGGATGGAAACATTGATAGACACAAAGCAAGATTGGTTGCTCGGGGATTTTCTCAGAAGTATGGAGAAGACTATGATGAGACTTTCAGTCCAGTGGCGAAGATGACTACGGTACGTACACTCTTATCTTTAGCTGCAAGCTTTGGCTGGAAGTTATGGCAGTTAGATGTGAAGAACGCTTTTCTATACGGAGAACTTGATAAAGAAATCTATATGGAGCAACCACTTGGTTACATATCACAAGAGCATCCCGATTATGTTTGCAAGCTAAAGAAGGCTTTGTATGGGTTAAAACAAGCTCCAAGGGCCTGGTATGGAAAGCTTGCTCAGTTTCTTCAGTTTTGCGGTTACTCTCCGTCGAACTCTGATCCGAGTCTGTTCTTCAAGAAGAATGGAGGAGTCCACGTGGTAGTCCTTCTTTATGTGGATGACTTGATAATTACCGGGAATGATGAAGCGGAAATTGCTCGTCTGCAAGAGGATATGTCGATAAGGTTTGAGATGAAGATGTTGGGTGAGCTGAACAACTTTCTTGGTTTGGAGGTTGAAAGGATGAAGGATGGAATATTCATCGGCCAACATAGCTACGCAAGAAGGATTGTAGAGAAGTTCGGGGTACACGAAGGAAAGACACGTACTACTCCGATGGATGCGAACATCAAGCTGAAGCGCGATGAAGGATCCTTGCTACCCGATCCTCGGCCTTATCGTTCTCTTGTGGGAAGTCTTCTATACTTAACCATTACAAGACCTGACATTTCCTTCGCGGTTGGTCTTGTAAGTCGGTTTATGCAGTCACCAAGGAAGCCACATCTAGAAGCGGCAAAGAAGATCTTGAAGTATGTGAAGACAACTCTTGGCATGGGTCTAATGTACAAGTACAATGCCAAGGTCTCTCTCTATGGCTTCACGGATGCTGACTTTGGTGGAGATCTAGATGGTCGAAAATCAACTTCGGGCTTTGTGTTCTTGTGTGGAGACACAAGCGTTTCATGGTAACACCGGATTGTTAGCCAGCTTGATAGCACTTTGGTTATCTCCATATATGGCAACCGGCTTGTTGATTGGCTCAAACAAATCTTCAAGAAGCCTTCGAAGCCAAATACACTCTTGGGCTGCGAGCGTCGAAGCTTTATACTCCGCTTCAGTGGTAGACAGCGACACCGTTGCTTGTTTCTTGCTGCACCATGAAACGCTTGTGTCTCCACACAAGAACACAAAGCCCGAAGTTGATTTTCGACCATCTAGATCTCCACCAAAGTCAGCATCCGTGAAGCCATAGAGAGAGACCTTGGCATTGTACTTGTACATTAGACCCATGCCAAGAGTTGTCTTCACATACTTCAAGATCTTCTTTGCCGCTTCTAGATGTGGCTTCCTTGGTGACTGCATAAACCGACTTACAAGACCAACCGCGAAGGAAATGTCAGGTCTTGTAATGGTTAAGTATAGAAGACTTCCCACAAGAGAACGATAAGGCCGAGGATCGGGTAGCAAGGATCCTTCATCGCGCTTCAGCTTGATGTTCGCATCCATCGGAGTAGTACGTGTCTTTCCTTCGTGTACCCCGAACTTCTCTACAATCCTTCTTGCGTAGCTATGTTGGCCGATGAATATTCCATCCTTCATCCTTTCAACCTCCAAACCAAGAAAGTTGTTCAGCTCACCCAACATCTTCATCTCAAACCTTATCGACATATCCTCTTGCAGACGAGCAATTTCCGCTTCATCATTCCCGGTAATTATCAAGTCATCCACATAAAGAAGGACTACCACGTGGACTCCTCCATTCTTCTTGAAGAACAGACTCGGATCAGAGTTCGACGGAGAGTAACCGCAAAACTGAAGAAACTGAGCAAGCTTTCCATACCAGGCCCTTGGAGCTTGTTTTAACCCATACAAAGCCTTCTTTAGCTTGCAAACATAATCGGGATGCTCTTGTGATATGTAACCAAGTGGTTGCTCCATATAGATTTCTTTATCAAGTTCTCCGTATAGAAAAGCGTTCTTCACATCTAACTGCCATAACTTCCAGCCAAAGCTTGCAGCTAAAGATAAGAGTGTACGTACCGTAGTCATCTTCGCCACTGGACTGAAAGTCTCATCATAGTCTTCTCCATACTTCTGAGAAAATCCCCGAGCAACCAATCTTGCTTTGTGTCTATCAATGTTTCCATCCCTCTTACGCTTGATCCGGTACACCCATTTGCATGAGACGGGTTGGACATCCTTGGGTTTTGGAACCAAATCCCAAGTTTCATTTTTCTTTAGAGCATCCATCTCCTCCTTCATTGCGGTCTCCCACTCTTTAACTCCTTTTGCTTCATCATAAGATGATGGTTCTTCTTCATCAAAAGGAGATGCAAAGTAGCATGAGTAAGTAGTAACAAACCTTTCATCTCTGTACCGAGCAGGTTTAACGATGTCCCGTTTTGGTCGTTGATTAGCCAAGGAACCATGATCTTCCTCCTCCTCTTCCTCTTGGTTAGTGCTCCCCCTTTCACCTTGCATCTCTGGTTCAGAAATTCCACCATCACTTGGTATCTGAGCAGCTGGTTCATCGTCTTTAAGTGAGCCCGCACCATCTTGCTCAACCAAGACTTGAGGAGATCCGTAATATGAAGACACTTCATCAAAGACAACATCACGAGATACAGTGTATCTGTGTGTCTCTGGATCCATACACCTCCACCCCTTCCTTTGTTCATCATAGCCGACAAAGATGCACTTTTTCGCCTTTGCCTCCAGCTTGGTTCTTTGAGAGTCGAACACATGGACATAGCAGATAGATCCAAATATCCTGAGATGTTTCACTGTTGGCTTCTTCCCATGAACCATCTCATAAGGAGACTTCATATTATTTGGACTAAGCGGCATCCGATTGATGACATAGGCTGCACATCTCATCCCTTCTGCCCATAGAGCCTTAGGCAAATTCTTCGCATGTAGCCAGCTTCTACACGTCTCACTTAGATGCCTTATCTTCCTTTCTGCTACTCCATTTTGTTGAGGTGTGTATGGACATGAAAATTCTCTCTTGATACCATGCTTTCGGCAGAAAGAGAGAAACTCGTTTGACATAAACTCCCCTCCATTATCCGTCCTTAAGGTCTTGATTTTCCGACCCAACTCTCCTTCCACGGTAACCTTGAATTCTTGAAACTTGGAGAATACTTCTGACTTTTCCTTCACAAAGTATACCCAGGTGTACCGTGAGTAATCATCAACGAACAACAGCATGTAGCGGAACCCGGAATAGGAGGATGTTCTCGTCGGACCCATCAAATCACTATGGATCCTCTCCAACGGAGCATTGCATCGTGAAGTAGAATTGTCAAATGGAAGTCTATGTGATTTTCCATATTGACAACCTTCACAAAGCTTTCCTTCATCTTGAATCTTCAACTTTGGGAGCCCATTAACCAGATCTTTATTCACCATAGCCTTCAGCTTAGTCATATTTATATGGCCAAGCCTAGCATGCCAAATAAAAGCATTATCATTCGTACTCATCTTCTCAATGTACGAATTTGAGGCCGATAAGACATAAAGATCTTTAACCCGTGCTCCGGTGTGAACTACGTCCGCCTTTAACTCTTGAATATTCTTCAAGAATTTAACGTCTTTTGGTCCAAATAAAACGTAGTTACCTGAGTCCACCGCATTCACCACGGAAAGAAGATTCTTCTTAACTCCAGGGACATGGTATACGTTCTTGAGAGTGATTGGGCCTCCTTCTTCTCCTTCAATAACAATAGTCCCTTCCTTCTCAACCCGGTGGATTGAATTATCCGCAGTGATAATAGCTTCTTTCCCGTCATGACGTTGAAGACTAGAAAATAACTTCTCGTTTCCGGTAATATGATGGCTACAACCCGAATCCACAATCCAATCATTTCCAAGATTTTTAGTTGTGGATGTACCTGAAGATGCAGCCTCCACCGTGAAACATTTCCCCCAATCTTCGTCTTCAGTATGACTTTTTGATTCCGCCATATTGGTTTCCTTCAGCTTGACCCGACAGTCCTTTTTGAAATGCCCAAGCTTTCCACACCGGTAACACTTGAACTGCTTCTTGTCTCCCGTAGAAGATCTTTCCCGTCCATCATTATTCTTTACACCATCATTCTTGGTTTTTCCTTTGTAGCTCTGTTGCCTCCGAGCTACAAAAGCGCTCCCCGAGTCATCATGGATTTTGACTCCCGCCATTTGCGTGGCTAAGGATTCTTGCGAAGCTAGCAGATTTTCAAACTCCTCCAAGGAAGGTTGTGTAGCCCATCCTTGAACGGAAGTCACAAACGGTGTATATTCGGGTCGTAAACCACGAATAATAGACCGCTTTAACCGAGCTTCCGAAATAGACTCCTCCGGATTAAGAGTGTTAATCTCAGAGCAAAGGTTCTTTACCTTGATGAAGAACTCTGAGATTGAAGACTCCCCCTGCTTCGCATTCGCCAACTCGTTCTCTAACAGTTGTAGACGAGCCTCATTCTTCTTGTTGAACAGTTGGTCCAACGCTTGCCAAATGGAACTAGCGGATGTGCACCTTGAGACATGCTCAAATACTCCCGAGGATATTGACCTCTTCAATGCAAACTCCGCCTTGGCATTCTTCCGTGTCCATTCCTTTGTCGCTTCCGCTGTCGCAGCAGCTCCCATTGGTGGTGTGGTGCTACTGCCGCCGACGACATCCCATAAGTCCTCACTCACCAAGTATGACTCCATACATGACTTCCATAACCGGTAGTTAGATTGGTTTAAGATCTCCATTCCCAATCCAACAACACGACCCATTGATTCCATACTTAGAGTAAACCCGAGTTCTCCTAAATCCCGATCTTGATGAGCACAAGATTAGAATGGCTCTGATACCATGTAGAGAAACCAGCACCGATAGTGCTTAGCACTAGCCCAAGACCGTAATACCCGAGAAACCCGAAAGAAACAATAAACCCTCTAAGTATGAAGAGAAATATGGAAGAACACAAGAGAATACTTGAAAGACTTTTAAGAAGAACAAGAGAGAACTTAGCTTTAGAACACTCTTTATTAACTTGTTCAATTTCTTGTGCATTTACAAATGAGGGGGTGAGGAGGTATTTATAGCCTCCCAAATCTACTTACAAAGTTTCTACACTCTTCTATAACCTCCTTAGGTCCTAGATATTTCTTCTTCTTCTTCTACAACTTTCTACAAATTATCTTACAAGTTTATCCTAATCTCTAGAACTCTCTAACATAATATCTAGATTTCTTGTCTTACAAGAACTAGAAAGTTCTACATAAATATCTAGAGAGTTATCTAGTAGAATTCTCTAGAAAATTTGAGGAAGTGATGACCTCTTATGATGTTTCTAGAGAGTTCTAGAACTTGGGCCTAATTTTGGGTTTAATAATAATTTGTTTATGGACCCAAAATTAAACCTTGATCAAAATCAAGTTTAATTTCAATATCTTCTTCATCTTCGCTTATGTTCTTCTGTCCAGTTTTGAGCTGAAATTACATGTGGCGATTGTGGATCTGGATTTCGATTTGAGGTTAGATGTGAAGCTTCACGCGGGAAAGGTCTCCGCTGAGGGACAGCTGAAAATTACAACAACCGATGCCTTGGAGAAAGATCTCGCTCATGGTTAGTTCGTCTCCCTGTTTCTAAAATTCGAATTCAAAAGTTTCGGATGACATGAAAGGAAGGACTATTATGATCGCTCGGCAGGCAGATTTAGGCTAATCGATTGGAATTCCTCAGATTAGATCTTCTTACTTGTGAATTGGATTTGAATTCTAGAACAATCGAACAAACTTCTGCTTCTTTCAATTTGTTTGTTGATGTTGTTATTATGATTTCATCGGAATCTATATCAGCTCTGTTTGGATCGTGGTGTCTCAATTTGAATTAGATCATCTTATTTCTCACTGGGATTTGAATTTGAAGATGATCGAACAAACTTCTGCTTGTGTCAATTTGTTTGTTGATCTTGATACTTTTTTTTTTTTTTATTTCTCTCTGTCTCAACTTGGATCATGCTGTCTCAGCTTATGTTAGATCTTCTCTTACTCATGTTCGAAATTTCTCTTGATATAAATTGTATGTAAGATTCGAAGGAGACAGCAGATGGTGAGGGAACAAAGACTGATGATAGCGATTTCAAGGCTAATTCGTTTCTTGATGAGGTAATAATTTTGATGAATATTTTATTTTATCTGAGATTCCGGTGACTTATTATGGTGTTTGTCTGTTCAATAAATTGAAATGCAGGGGAATACTCTTAGGATGCTGTTCGCGGAAGAAGACTCAGTCATGGCTCCGCCGGAAAGTGATATCGCTCCATCGCCGCAGATTACTACTAATCCTGAGAAGATTCCAAGGAATTGTCGTCTGGCTCTACCAAAAACGTTGTCCCAGACTCTTCTACCGGTCGAGAATGAGGCGGACGAGACCGGCGGAGACTGTTTTGGCTACTGGTTTCATTGAGTTCCCGAGAAGAAGATAAGGTATTTACTTTTGTATGTTAAAATGTGTTTTTTTTTAACTAGAAAATGATAAAAAAGCTAATCATATTGTTTTCTTGGTATTTCTTTCCAGGAGAAGAAACATGGTGGGAAGCTGCTTTGCTTATATGGAAATATGCTAATAGGATTTGACCAACGGAGATTTTACATATATGGATATATCTTTACATGGTTTTTAGAAAAAGATTCATAAACTTGGAAACTATGCTTGCTTATCAGGTTTTATATTTCCTTATATTTCTATAGAACTACAGTTTGAAATATGAACTAAGGGAATCGGCGGAATATTAATATGTTCGATTTTTCGCGTAATGGTTTAATTGTCCATAATGGTTTTCTAGTTTTCAACATTACTTTTTTAAATAGACTAATTTCCAACTTTCCAATTATCTGACCGGATAAAACAATAAAAAGGACGTGTGGGATTCGTACGTGTGGGTTCTTGTGCAGGACGAGGTTAGTGACAAGTGGGAGAGAACTACTATTGATCGCTTATGTATCAGTAATCAGTCCTCCATTAAAGTTAAATTCCGCTTGGTTTTCACGGACCTTGGTATCTCCTTACCAGTCGTCATCTTCCGATCTTCGTCGAGACAGAGTGCTTCTCCACAATAACTCTCTCTCATTTAGATTGCTTCTCACTCAAGTAATTGCTTTATTTGCATTCGTTTCAGTTTCTACTCTATCGATGGGAGTTAATAAAACAAAATACATTTTAGAGACTATTACGCATTCTCTTGAAAGCTCCCTCGCTTACAAACACTTTGCTTGTTTCGGATCTATTACCCTTTAAAGAATACAAAATAGAAGAAAGTTTTAGTATGATAACGAAGATTTATGAAAAAATAGTTGTCTGGAACTAACTATAATAAAAAAAAAAGTATTAGATGGTAATGGTTACAATATATACAAGTCTCATAAGAGAGATTAGGGATTTCATGATGACTAATTTTTCATTATGAAATCCATTAGTAGATATGTCTAAAATGTGGCGTTTCCAAGGTTCTTATCTAAGAATGGCTTGTCTGCCCATTTGTTGTAGTAGCGTGTGCGTCACTACATCTCCATTAGTAGATATGTCTATGAGAGAGATCCATTGACTAGGTTTCTCAACCCATGTTCGACATCTAACTTACAGTCACCGAGCATGGCTTTTCCATAATCTTCATCTTTGTAGTTGAAGAAGATTGCAATATATGTGAAGAAACATAGCTTGATTTTTCTCAAGTAAACTCTCATACCCGACTCTTTATACTTTCTCGAGATCTCCATCAAGACTAGTTTCTGGCCTAAGAGTAATAACTTCCCATTCATCCTCATTTTTTCCACGTAAAGATGAACCTCACAAAACGGAGTCCCAATGGAAGATTACTACAAAGCTCTGTTGCTCTGATTGCAAGCTTTACAAAACCTCAAATTAAGAGTTATCCAATTCTGTCATGAAAACGCTCGGTGTGTGTCGGGTCGGTTCGTTTACTAGACCGGTAAAACTATGATAACTTTACTTCTTTCCAAATATTCTCCCTATATTATCTATGGGAAAGTTTCCGTTTTTTGTTGAGTGTGTGTCTAAAAACGTTCCTGATTTTGTTTCTAAATAAAAAGTACTGATTTATTTTTCTTCCATAAAAATACCAATCTGCCTCTCTTCCTAGTCTTCTTTTCAAGCTGTTAGTTGGAACTTAATCAAAGTTTTCGTCTTTATTCCTCTTTAAAATTTAAACCCTAGCCGAAAAAAGAAAGAAAGTTGTTTTCCCTTACGTTTGTCAATGGTGAAACAGATGGACTTGAAGAGAGAGAAGTGCCAATCAAAAACATCTTCCAAACTACAAAATACCAAGGTCCAAGTTTCAAACCAATGTTTTCAAGGTTTTAGCAGATTCTTCTCATCGTTGAGATTTCGTAAGAAGCAAGAAACCGGAGGAAAAAACACCGCTCTTGCTGTTGAGACACCAGAGGATCTAGAAACCACTCTTCCTATTGAAATACCAGAGGAATTAGTAGAAGAGATTCTTCACCACATTCCGGCGAAGAATCTGTTAAGATGGAAACTAGTATCGAAAAGGTGGAAATCATTGATCGAATCAAACCATCTAGCAGAGAAACACCTCCTTCACTGTCAGAAACTCTATGGAGCCGAAGAGTTAAAAATCACTTTTGAATGGTCTAACATGGAAGGCTACGATATAACGTTTTTCCCAAAATACGCTTCCATGGAAGAAGTATCATCAGAATCAAAAAAGGTTCTTCCTAGAGTTGCTGGGTCTTGTAATGGTTTGGTCTGCGTCTACGATTTGGGTTTGGACGTCTATATTCATCTTGTGAATCCTACAACAGGTGTGACCCGGACAGTTGCTACTCCTCATCAAGGTAAAAAAATTTCAGTGGGATTCGGGAGAGATGTTGTGACAGGAGCATACAAAGTGGTGGTTTTGTATAGATTCTTCGTTGACAGAGTTGAGGGTACTATGGTTTTCGATCTGAGCACCAACGAGTGGAGGCGGAGATACGAAACCGCTGGTCCGATGCCTCGTTCTTTCACTCTAAGGAGACCTAAAGCAAACCCAGTCTTTGTCAAAGGCTCACTCTTCTGGTTGTTGGCACGTCACCATCCGGAGATGCTAGTCATGGATCTTCACACTGAAAAGTTCCGTACAGTGTCTCTACCGAAAGACATGGTGCAGCCTTCGTCGGGGTCCATTTACATGTGGAGTCTCAAGGACTGTGTATGCATCTCTGAGTTTAGACAGAGTTGGGATTCGGACGTGTGGATTCTTGTGCATGACGAGGTTAGTGACAAGTGGGAGAGAACTAAGTTTGGTCTTTTCTTGTGTGTCAATCCTCCATTGAAGTTGAATTCCGCTTGGTTTATACGGACTTTGGTGTCTCCTTACCAGTCTTCGTCGTCGTCGAGACAGAGTTCTTCTGCACAATGGTGTCTCCTTACCAGTCTTCGTCGTCGTCGAGACAGAGTTCTTCTGCACAATGTCTCTCTCTCATTTAGATTGCTTCTCAATCAAGTAATCAAAAATTGTTTCCAGATTTGCCTCCTATGCATTCGTTTCAGTTTCCTACATTTTATTTACTCTATTTATGTCATATGTTGTTTATGTATTCATTGTTTGGTTGTAGTTTGACGTTGTTGTTTTGGTAAAAACAGATTTGTGGTCTTCTCTTTTTATAAATAGATAACAAACGGAGGAGAAAACAAGCAAGTGTTTAAAGTTTGCAATGGCTTAAAAGAATTCAAAATTTCAGATAAGTGTATTTGTGTATATAATCGTAAGGCCTTTCTAATTTTTAAATAGACAAGAAAAAAAAAATTAAAGCTGAGTTCGTTACTCAAAAATAGGTATCAATTAAGTACTTAGTTTCTGAAATAAGATAATGTCATCAGAGCCTTGGAGATCATCGATATAATGACGGTTTGGACTTTGGAGCTTTGGTTTGCTATGCGAATCTAATATCTTTAAAGTTTCTTCATAATCATTGTTTAAACACTCAGATTCATCACACAGTTGATGTAACAACAATTTTTTTGTTTGAATAAATTTTACGTTCAATTAAAAGAAAAAAAAAATCATGTTAATTCACATAATTTGCAAGATATGTTTGACCAAAAATAAACAGTCGAGAAGCAGCAGAAAGCGGGTCAATGCGATCGTTGTAATGGGCCTTTATCGAGATTTTCATATTGGGCTTAATCTAGTGCATATCACTAAAACGGGTCAACCCGGTCGTAAGTTACTCCCTCGTTAGTTTTCAAATCTCGAGCTGCTTCATTTTGAATTTTGAATTTTCCCCGAAAGTGAGAGCGCTCGCGTAAAGCTTCTTCTTCTTCTTTGCGCTTCAATTTCCTACGAAGATCTGATTCATATAATCTTCTGAAAATTAATCTGCTCGTCTCTTCTGAATCGAATTCGATTACAGGTTTGAATTGAAATCTGAGAGTGAAAGAAGAGATGGAGGAGTACCTGCAGTATATGAAGACTCTCCGCTCTCAGATGACTGGTTATTATCTTCCTCTTCGCTCGTGATTTTCCCGTTTTTCAGCTGAAATTTTACGATTTGCCTTATTTTGTTTCATGGATTCGATTGCGGTTAGATGTGGAGGATCACGCCGCAAAGGTCTCCGTCGAGGAACAGATGCAGATTACAACAATCAATACACTGGAGAAAGATCTCGATCATGGTTTGTCTCTCTCTCTGTGTCTCTCGTCGTTTTCGAATTCAGAAATTTCAGTTGACATTTACGGAAAAATATAATCGCACACCAGGTTTAGGTGTCTTCTCTTGGTTTTAAGAGAAATCCATTGATCTTCGTGCAAATCTATGCCAATTGAAAGTAATTTCGTTTGGAATCCCATAGATTTCGAGCGTGTGCTGCACTAAATTTATTCTGTTTGACATTGCCAATTTCGTTTCATGTGTCGCTTATCATTGATGCACAATCAATTTCGTCGTTTCAAAATTGGAATACTCTTTTTGTATGTCGAATTTTTTGGCTGTTTTGTGATCAACTATTGAGTATCAGATTAGCAGTCATTTGTTGTTCATGTTCAAGATAGTTTTCCTCTGGATCTGCATTTTGTACTAAGCTTCTTCATACACACACTTTTTGATGAGATCTCTTAAATGATTTTCACAATGCTTGTTATGACTGTTTGAAGCATTCTCTGAGACGAAGAGACTAAAAGAAGAGACGGATCAGAAGACGAGAGTAAAAGGTGAAATATGCTCACAGATACTTCAGAACCAGAGAAGAATTTCGTCAATGGAATCTGATTCAGCAAATCTTGCACAGGTATTTGATTTATCCTCTTATGTAAGCCATGAACATGTGTACTAGAAGGATGAAGCTAAAATCATATATTGGTCTAGTTTTTATGCTTCAGAAGTCACCACTCACCACTGTGTAGTTTGTTCATTTTGTGTGCTGCTTAGTGCTTACACTGGTTGAAATGTTTTCATGTATTGTAGAGTCTTGAGCTTATTCTACAAGAACGAGACAGCATATCTGCAAAACTTGTATCAAAACGGTAATTCAAAGAACACACTTAGCTAGAACTGGATTGTGGCTCTCGAATCACATGATGAATGTTAGTTTCTTTGTTTTTAATTCCAGTTCTAACTATGTCAAGACGGGAGAAGAAGCAAGAACCAAGCTAGAGGAGCAAAAGGTTTGTAATTTGCTATTTGTGCAGCTTCTTAATGTGATCTCATCTTCTGTTTACAAACAAATTGATCTTTCTCGTCCTATATTGTCCAGGGGTGGTTTGTTTCCCATATGAGCAATAAAAATGGTCAACAAGGACAGGTTCGTTCTCATATGAATCAGTATACGCTTATTCCATTACAGTAGACGTACAATATTCGCATAGAAACTGAGGTCAAAATGTCTTATCCTTTTCTTGCTGGTTCTTGATTTAATAGAAACAAGAAACAATGAAAAACCAGATGGAACTATCAGATTCTGTTAGAGCAAAGCTTGATCAAGCGAAACAGATGAGATCCAACCTAATCCAGGAAAATTCCAAGGTTGTCTACTTTAGATCGACTTTTAACTATTCAGTGATTTTGGTTCTGACACTTTGTATTTGTGATATAGTTACTTATACACTTCCAGTAATTCCTTAGATAAGCAGACAAACAATTCTGAGTACACAATTTGTCTCTTTGAGCACTTTTCTGATATTTACCTGGTATTATTTCAGATGAAGCTATCAATTGAGCATGTGAAGCACAAGATTAATGAGTTTAAGGTAATTACTCTCTGGAATCTTTTCTAGCTGATTTTGCATGACTGCATCAATCAGATCTTATGCTCATATCAAGATAAATCTACTAGGCCTATTTCTAGTTTCAATCTGCACCTGACACTATAATATATTTCAACACGTGAACACTACAGCCAGAGTTAATGTCATTGGATATCAAGATTCTAGAAGAGGAATACACAGCTCTAAAGTCAGATGAATCTGAAGAGGCAGAGTATTTACTTTCGCTGCAGGGTCAAGCTGAGAAACTGAAGGTGACATTTGATTTTTATAGGCTTTCTTGAGTTTTGATTATTACATAATGTGGTCATGATCATGACCACTTCCTCCCACTTTCTGCAGGGAATTTCTTACATTGCTAAATGCGGCTGTGGAGAGGAATACAGTGTTGGTCTAGCTTAGGCCCAAAAGTCATTCGTGCACTATCATCACCTTTCAGGTATATGTCAAAAACTTGTATCTGAGAACCAAAAAGAAGCGTTGTGTGCTACTTCTTTGAATCTTGGTTTGTACAAATACAACTATGATGCTGTCTTGTTACAGTATATAATGCTTACAGTTACAGATTATGTTAAGGATTGCACAGTTTGAGGTACAGAACCAACAGAAACTTGGAAAAATATAAGTCAAAAGAACAATCATTCTGTTGAACCGGCTTTCAAATTAAATACTAAGCTCAAAACGTAATGTGATTTGGGTTTCAGTTTCCTGTACGTAGTTAAACAAAGTCGATAGGAACGTTTAGGTAACACTATTTTAGTATTTTCTTTATTGATTTAATTATAAAATTGTACATCAGTGGAAATAAAGAACTGCAAGAAGGACAAAATCTAATGGTTACAAAGAAAGAAAACAGACTAATTTTAGCTACTAAACTCTCAAAGAGCATACATATCATATATGCCTGAGTTGTACGATACTACGATCCGAATGCTCAGTGATGATGATGGGGTCTGAAAGCGCGTAGCCACCTTGCGAGGCGGTCCAAAGGTGACAGCTTCGGAACATTGGGTCTTGATCCGACCACAACGCGAAGCTTAAGCCCAGCCTCACAGTGACCGGTCTTGGAGCTAATGAAATAGTGGACTCCTGGTTTGGTGAGCGTGACGAGATCGTGGCCAGTCTTGTGCACGGATACAGGAGAAGTCGGGTCGCAGTATTTGAATTCAAGATCACCGCTGATCTCTAAGACGTCGTCGTTGGCTTCCTCGCTGTATTCGAAAAGAAGTTTGTCTCCGACAAGAAACTGTTTCTCCTCGCTCCACTTGTAATAGAAGTCACTTTCTTCGGGAACACTCCATCCTTTAAGGTCGTCACCGCCGACCTTGTATGTTTTTCCAAACGGAAGAGTCTTGCTCGGTGGTGGTGGAGGAATGGGACGCGACGGATCGTGGACGACAAGAATGTCGAGTCTCTGTCCCGATTCGCACTGAACATGGTTCGAGCTGATGAAGTAATAAAACCCTGGTTCCGTGAGGGTTACGGTGTCATGTCCTGTGATGTAGACGGCTTTAGGAGAAGAAGAGTCGCAGAACTGGTACTCCAAAGCGCCAGAGACTTGTGTGACGTCGTTTGAGCTGCGATCGTATTCGAAGACCAAAGAATCTCCGACGTGGAATTCTTTACCTTCAGCCCAGCTGTAGTAGACGTCGTCCTTCGCCGTCCATCCGTCGGCGTCTCCGACTTTGTAGACCGTCGCGGAGCAACAACTCAAGAGAATCGTGAAGGTTGTTGTCATGAGAAAGAAGCGTAAGATCATGGTGTTGATCTTGTTCGTTGCTGTTGCGGCCATGATGAACAAGAAGAAAGATGAACAAATTGAGACGAGAACGATAAAAGTATGGAGATCTCGAAGTCGCCTGAACCAGAGAGATTATTTAGAGGAACAAAGTAGGTGTGTGTTTCGATGATGTGTTTGTGAGGAGGAACAAGAGTGCATGGTATCTGTTTATATAATGGATTACAATCCTAATTCTTCTCTGTTTAGGATTTACTAGCTTGTTTTTTTTTTCCTTTTTTACTAGATTGAGTGATGGTCAATCATATTGAGTTATTGACCCAAGATTAGTCCCTTTAAGATATGGTTTTGGTTATTCTTTTTATCTAAATTAACCTCTTATCTTGGAAAAAGGATAAAAAATCTAGAGTACGATACTTTTCTGATTACGTTTATCTTCTTTTTGTTTTATTAATTTAATCAAAAGATCATCTTATTGTTTCACCAGTATAGTATCTATTTTCCATTTTCTGGAACGAAAATATATCTTTTGTGTCTTATAATTTCTTGTCTAGAAAATATATCTTTTGTGTCTTATAATTTCTTGTCTAGAAAATATAATTTTCTTGTCTGGAAGTATTCTTTTCCCTTTGAAATACAGTTTTTTCCCTTGGTTAAAAATACAGTCACGAACAAAAATAGGCTTTGCTCTTTACTTTTATTCATTTTTCTTGGTTTCTACGAGACTAGCTAATCGAATATTTGTTTAAAAGAATTAATATTCACTTTATTTGATTTATTTTGTTTCCTGAGTAGACAGTACAAGTCATTTAAGGTCCATGCCAATGTAAATGCAACGACCGACCACTTTGGTGTATCATAGTTTCATACGATGAGAAACGTAGACATAAAGTCGAGATTGAATTGAGAGTGCGTTGTGATTCAAATCAGATGTAATCTGATTCTTCAGCTAGCAATACATTCGATCTAAAATTGGGCTCATTTTCTGCGTAAAAATTCATCTATTCTTTTGAATTTGGACCACAAATGTTACATAAGGAACCGAAAGGCATGAAATAGCCATGTATGCGCTTTTACAAATGGTACAATGAGTGCACACAGAATCGAAGACACTGATCCTCTGCAGACTCAACAAAGCATATGCTTTCACTGACTCCTCATAAATCTGCAAGCTGCTCCTCATCTACCATTACATTAAAGACAGAACCTTAAGATCAATAAGAATCTAGAACATTTCTTATCTTCAGCAGTTCTTACTCATATAACTATCACCACTACGCATACAAGTTCAAATGCATAGCACTCTCACGTTTAAGAAATTTATTGAGAAGCACACAGCAGAATAAAATTTGTTTAAAAGTAAATATAACAAAGTTAACAAACTCTTCTTTCACTCTCGGATAAAGCACACAGCAGAAGATTACAAATGTAAAATTATCTGTCAATTCAAACTTGCAAGGAAACTAAAATAGGAAATAAGGTTGTTGCAATACCTGAAACTCAGCAGCTTTCAGTTCAACAAGAGAGTTTTTAGTATTCCATATCATCCATATCACCCATGTACTCAGCAACTTGTTCAAGTCTAACATCAAGCATCTTGTGGTTATCCAAATCACGAACCACACCAGTTTCTTTATCCAAATCTTTCTCAACCAGATTCCCATAGACGCCCTTATGCTTCCCGGATAAAACCAGAACCGGACCTCCTCGCCTAGGCAATGCCGTCTCCAGCAACTCCTGATCAACCCCTTGAACCAACTCTTGCGTCTCGTCCATAGTTATATCACAAGTCGTTGGTCCAACAACATCAACAACTCTCCCTTTCTTAAGATACAATCTCCCACCTTTCAAGTCCTTGCTCACTATCCTCACCTTTATATGACTCCTTAGCCATGACGGCTGCTTCTTCCTCTCTCTTGTTTGCCCTCTATTATCCTCCTTCTCACTGACTCTAACTTCCTTTCTACTTCCTCTCTCTGCTCCTCTACTGCCTTTACTCACTTTCTTATCTTTCAATTGTAAATCTTTTAGCTTCTTCAAACACTTTTCTTCTTCCTTAGAACCCAAATCCGCAACCTCATTCACACCGACTTCCACTTCATCTTCACTTCCAGAGAGCTTCAAAACAAACATATCCTTCCCAAGTTTCTCTACAATCTTACCCTTTAACCCTACATCTCTCCCTGCAACGATTCTCACTTCTTTCCCAACGAAAAACAAATCTCCACCATTAACATCTCTTGGCTTATTATTATCAAGCTTCACACTTTCTTTCACTTTAGCCTTAGACTTATCCAGATCGAAACCTAATCCTTCTTTAGCAGTCCATTTTTTTAATTCCTTAATCTGAACATCCTCTTTAGCATTCTTACCAATTCCTTTTCCAGGCTTCCATCCATATCCAGCCATCAACGCCTCTCCAAATCCTTCAACAGGAACGCTCTCGAAATCCTCTAACGTCGGATCATCGGCGAGTGACTCCAGATCTCTCCTCAAACTCTGTAGCATAAGCTGCTCCACCGGAGCTAATTTCCGATCTCCGGTCTCGTCGTTAGCACCGTCTTCCTTGGGTTTCTGACGCAATTGCAAACCGTAGGTGATGTTATCGGAGTTCGAATCGGTTACAGGAACCTCCGGCTCGAATTCGAGGCCGGAACCGGCGTTACCGGATTGGAACGGGAGGTCGAGGTTCTTCATCTTCTTGTGAGGCCTCCATGTGTTCTCGATCGGAGGAATAACGTGTTTGGGAACGGAATCGGCTAGGGTTTTCGACGGATCGAATTCCGTTACGAACTGTTTACTGTTACCGTCATTAACGGCGTTGGTATCGTCGGAGGTCGCTGTGACTTTGGGCTTTGATTTGGAAGGGAGAGAGAAAGAGAGCTTCATGATTGATCGTTCTCGTCTCTCTCTCTCACGAACAAAAACAGTAATGTCACGATTTCACGAAGACGATGGGAATCATAAGATTATTAAACTCTCGATACTCAGCTGCATACAAAGGAAAAAGGAAATGTTTAGTGGGCCGATTAAATATTTAGTGGACAATGGATTGGACCCAGAGGAAAATCCATTGTTAAAGCCTTAAAGAATAAAAAGTCAATAAGTTCAATCTGAAAAAAATAAGAAAAAAAATGGTGAACTACATTTCCTGCAAAAATCATGAAATCAAAATTTCCTCTAAAATAATTGAATTATGTTTTCTCGTCAAAACTGCATAATTGTTAACAAAATACAATTATACAAGAGAAATTTTAAGAAAAACACCTTTTACGATGTCAAATTTTCAAAACTATACCTCTAGTGTGTCAATTTTCAAAACTACAATTTTTCATAATTTTAATATTGGGTTCAGTAATCCTTGATTAGAGTTTAGATTTTGGGATTTAGGATTTAGATTTAAGGGGTCAAGGTTAAATTTTAGGGTTTGAGATTTATATTTTAGGGTTTAGAGTTCTTTTACTCAATGAAAAAGTGTAATTTTGAAAATAAATACCATAAATGTGTATTTTTGAAAATTGACTCCTAATTAGGTATCGTTTTGAAATTTTCCCATTATACAATCAATGCTAAAATTTACTTTTGGTGTCAAAATATATAGTTCTACACTTCTTTTTCTGATAAAATAAAAAATCTTACTCTAAATTCCCACATTTCAAAATCGAACCAGGAAACTTGCGCATTTTTCACCTTACGCTACCAACTAACCTAAGGAAAGAAAGAATCGTCGAAGTTTTTATTTTTGAACATGGATTCACAAAAATGCGCCACGGCTCTAGGCTTCTTTTGGCGATCTAAGTTTGTCTATTTATAGCATTTTAGAACTCGTGAATTTAAAAATTTTATTAAAAATTTTATTAAAAATAGAATTCATGTTGCGATCCTGAATTTTATTAAAAATCTTACATGTCGCAACCACGTCGTGCACATCCAGCTTTATATAATAAGATCATTTTGTCTACCTTAATTTTTAACATTATTTGCCTCTTCGGCACATATCCATAACATTATTTTGTGCAAACAAAACCTCAAATTAAAGTTTGCTTTGCAAATCAAACCCTCAACTAAAAACTGTGCAAATTAAACCTTAAAATCAAAAGAACCCACAATATAGGACCTCCGTATATTTCTAAAGAAATTAAAAATGATTTGGTACAAAAAAATCACGATCGATGAAGTGAAGAAGATACAACACAAAGAGAGAAACGTTTAGCCTCTACAATAATAGATCAACAAATCTCATATGGCATAATATGCATCAAAATATTATGTACCAAAATATTGTAGATTACATGCATACCCAGGCATATCAACCGTCGATTCCTTTCTTGTAGGGCCTCCAAAGTGCCGGCCCTAAGGTTTTTGTGGCCTAAAGCAAATTTTAAATATAAGTAATTTTGTAAATGTGTTTAATATTAAAAACAAAAATATGGATAAAAATAATAAAAGTCATTGTTGACTACAAGGCTCAAACTCATATTAGGGGGGAAGTTGAAGCGTAACTCAACCAATAGACTAAAGGAACTTTCAATACTGTGGCCTTAAAATTGATATTTATTGTGGTGACCTAAATCACAAGCTTTACCAGCCTTATGGACGGGCCGGGTCCAAACTATTAATTATGGGCTTATTCGGTATTGGGACCTTGATCAGAATGTCATGCATGTAGGACTCACTAGGAAGTGTGATGTAACTTAATCAGAGGACAAAATTGTAGTAGCTTATTAAAGCTAAACGACTAGAAGTAGTGGCAAAGATAGTCTGAAATCTTCAATCAGCTATGAATCTGTGAACAAGCAAGGCATCGATGTCTTAGGTATTAGAGCATAGATGAAAGCCCAAGATATTGTCATAGAAGCAGCCCATTAGCCCATGTGTTTTAGGGTTTCTTGCAAGAGAAATTTCACATAAATATTTCTGTAACGACAATCTATGATGTAACTTTGGCTGCCATTGTCAATGATGGAGTTGAAGAGAAAGAAGTGGCAGTCGAAGCTCCAACATACCAAGATGCAGGTTTTACACCGATGTTTAGCAGCTTTTAGCCGAGTTTTGAGTTTCCGTAAGAAACAAGAAAAGAGTGGAATAAACCCTAGTTTTAATGAAACCACGCTTGCTATTGTTACTCAGCCAATGTCTATGGGCATACCGGAGGAGCTTGTAGAAGAGATTCTCCAGCACCTTCCGGTGAAATCTCTTGTAAGATTCAAATCTGTATCTAAGAGGTGGAGATCAGTGATCGACTCCAGCCACCTCCAGGTGAAACACCTCCGCATCCGTCACAAAAACTATGGAGATAAAGAGAAGAACATCGTCTTTGAGAAGGAAAAGTCGGGAGGCTTCCAGGTAACTACTTGCTCGAAACACATAAAATTTTGTTCTCCTCTTAGTTGTTACTGTTACCGAGTGAGAGAAGAAGATACCACTATTAGAGTTGCTGGATCTTGTAATGGTCTGGTCTGCGTGTATGATTTGGTCCACGTTTACATAATTAACCCTGCAACAAGAAGGACCCGGAGACTTGATCCTCCTATTTCTTTAAAAGGTAAGAGGCTTTCAATGGGATTTGGGAGAGACGTTGAGACAGGAACATACAAAGTGGTGGTTGTGTATAGCTTCGATTGTGGTAACAGTATCGAGGCCTTGGTTTTCGATCTCGGGGAGAGCGAGTGGAGGAGGAGGTACGAAACCGCTGGTCCCATCCCTGAATGTTCGCTTTCTTTCACTGTATTTAACCCCCACCGGAAAGCACTCTTTGTAAACGGCTCACTTGTTTGGTCGATGACACGCGTGGACAAGGGGATACTTGTCATGGATCTACACACCGAAAAAATCCGTAAGATACATTACCCTGACGGTTGTTTAAAAGGTCATGTTCACATTAGTAATCTCAATGACCGTCTCTGCGTCTCTCAACTAAGCGAAGGTCCAGATTCGGAAGCATTGGTTCTTCTGGAAGACGAGCCCATCGAGAGGTGGGAGAGAATTGTTCCCTTCCAAATTCCTCCATTATCGTTGAATTCCACGTGGTTTACACAGACCTTGCTTTCTCCATAAAACAACATAATTAAGGAGAGATCATCCATCAATTCACTACATGATTATTTTTATTTTTTATGTTGTGTGTGTTTTGAAGAAGAATGTGTTTTATTCTACGTACCGTGTATATAACTATTAAACTATATATATTCGCATTGTTTTCTTAATTCTGTAAGAGTTTATTTTAAATAAAAAATCTTCTTGAATTTCTACCACATAACCAAAAGAATTTGACCCATATGCTATTTTCACACAAGAAAACCATAAGAAAGTAAAAATACAAATAAGCGTGGAAGATTCACGGGCTTCTATCCTCAAATGGGTCACATAAAGTAGCCTTTGTAGTAACCTTGGTTCACATCCTGGAAAGATTCGATGCGGTTAGCTTACAGATTCAGGGTCTTCTATCCTCAAATGCTTATAACACTGAAGGGAATGCCAAATATGGTGTCATGTTATCTAGTGTATAAACCAGTGGCAGAGCCAGAAATGAATTTTATTGGGGGAAAAATTATATGTATAGTTTTCCATACAATAGTAAAGAAAAGAAAAGGTGTTAATATTGGCAAAGCAGTGGGTTGGAGCTTAAGAGTATAAGGTAAAACAACAGTTATGGTGAATTTTCTTGGTTCTAATACTAAACTCGTCTTCACATTTATTAAAAAAATAAATCAAAAAGTCATTTAGTAAGAGTAGGTTGGACCATGTCTATTTAATGGAATAATGCCTAGATCAATGTTAAGTTTTGAATCTAGCTAACACTCCACGAATGGGAATCATGAACTCCTATCTCCCACAAATTGACAATAATATTAAGTGATTTACACTTTGATATGTTAAATTACATTTTCGATAATAACCGATGTGGGATATAGTTATTTTGATCATATTTTCGGCCCACGTTTGTTTTGGCCTCTGATGTCAAAGTAGTTAAGAAAGCTTTTTCAAAGTCTGGCAACGTTATCAATTCTGAATCGCGTTATGGTTTGAGATCGATCAATTACTGTAGTTATTTTACGTTTTGGCATAACATAAACATTTTTTTTTTGGATTAGATTCTAACTGATCTTGTATCGTTCATCTTTGCTAATTCATGTGTTTACAGATCATGTACGATTGTATAACTAAACCGGTTTGTTTATCTAGACAACCAACCCTAAACCAAGATTTCATAGTTGCTGATATTGTAGAAGCACATAGAGTGGCCGGGGTTATCTTGTGTTTAATTGTGAGCAGTTGCAGAGGAACATAGTGAGATCATATGAGTGCGCATCTCACCCAAAAGTCCAAAACATGGCTAACTGAAGATGAACTTCAATAAGTTTCGTAAGAAGATTGTATAAAGCCAGCTAAAAGAATGGTCAAACTTTTTTTTAACAGCTAGTATTTAATAAAGACTAAAGTATCTATATATATATATAAAATACAGTTGGGGTCTCTTCTGGGAGCGTCACGTCAGCAAACTCTCTTTTAAACAATGCTCTTCCAATTCTCTTTTAAGACTAATAATTTATTACATCTATCACTTAATCATAATAGAATTTGAAAAGTCATTTTGTATAAGAAAATATTTTTATATATTGATCTAAATAAATTCTAATTTAATAATTTTAGTTTTATCAAATAGATTTTAATAATTTAACAATAATAATAATAATAATAAAATGAACGGAATGACGCAAAACTGTATGATAACGAGACGGGAAGAAACAAGACGAGTCGAAAATGAATTTGACGAGGCAAAATGGGATAGAAAAGAAAGGGACATGGTGGAACAAGACATGAAGAAACAAGATAAGGCAGAATGGAAAGAAATGAACGAGACAAGGCAAAACGGTATGTGAATGAATAGGACGGGGAGGAACGAGACGGAAAGGAAATGTACATGATGAGGAAAAATGAGATGAGAATGAATGAGACGGTGCAAAATGGGACAAGGCGGAAACGAGAAGGAATAAACAGGACGGGACATAACGAGGCCAAAATTATACCCGACAAGGCAGAACGAGACGGGAAGAAAGGGATGGGGCAATACGAGACGGGAAAAAACAGAACGAGGAGGAACGGGGAGGGAAATAGGACAGGGAGGAACGAGATGGGAAATAGAACGGGATAGGAGGTAAATTTTGCCTACCTCTTATTATATTTAGAGACGGGACAAGAAGAAACAAAAAGACCAAGATGGGACAAGACAAGACAGGAAAAAACATAATGAGACAGGATGGGACTAGACGGGATGGATATGACGGAAAGGACGGGATGAAAAGAAACATAATGGAACGGAAAAAAGTGAATTTAGCATATCCCTAATTATATTTAGGGACATGACGGAAAAAACGGAAAGAACGGGATGAGACTGGACAAAACGGGATGGAACAGTCTCAGACATGATGGGATTGCACGTGACGATACGGACATGGCGAATGGGACGGGAAAGAACGGACATGATAAAAGGAACAAAATGGGAGGAATGAGAAATGATGGTTCAAAATTTTTGCGTAAACTTAATTATATTTAATTTTCGGAAATTTTTGAGTAACCCTAATTATATTTGATTAATATGTGTATGACATTTTTAAAATAATAATAAATCATAGAATTAAATTAAATTTATGAAAAATAATAAAATCAACACAACAATTTCAATTCCCGCGCGAAGCGCGGGTCACCCCTAGTCTTATATATAATTAGGGAGTTGCTCTCTCCATTAGAGTGTCCACATCAGCACAAAAACATTAAATTATTTAAAATATTTAATAAATATATGACTATTCATATTTCTTTACATTTATTCATATTTAATAAAAATATACAAATAAATTGATTAATTAATAGAAAGTATGTGATAATTTGATGTTAAAAGTTATCAAAAAGTTGGAATATAAAATAGAGATGGAGTAAAGAAATATTCAACTTCAAATAGTATATTTATATTACTGTTAGAATGTGTTTACAAGTTAAAAAGTTGAATATAAATTAATTAAGACAATAGAAAGCTAATGAAACATTAGAGTTAGAGTTTGTTTTTCTAAACAAATAGAAATAGAGTTTTATATGTAAATTTAATTGTAGTGAAAAACAAGAATATGTTTACAAATTTTAACCTTCAGTCAAATGCATATACATATTTATAAATTTTAACCTTCAATCAAATACATATACATGTTTACCGTCTAATAGAAGTAAACATAATATTTATAACATGATAAAATTTTAGAAATAGAAAACTCGAAGATAAAGCAGAGTGTTAATATCCTAATAAATTAAAATAAAAACAAATTATTCATATTTTTTAGTGTTAGTGGTTGAGTTAACTCAAAACATAACAAAAACATGAAAGTTAACACAAAACCATCATAATTCAAATCAACGAGTATAAATAAAATTAAACAGAAAAACTATCGTAAACAACCCCGCGCTTGCGCGGGGCTTCAAACCTAGTTTATAAAGTGCTACTACACATTGTGATCAGCAAAGTGGCTAAGAAGTAACTAGTCGTTAGTAAATCTATTCCTATGTGAAGAGAGGCCTTCACCGTTTCTTAACTAAATAGAGTGGAAAAAACAAACAAAACAAACATAACTAGCTTCATAATCCCTAAAAATATACACTTTTTAATTTTATTTTGGACTTATTATACACTCTGAAAATATAACAAATATAAAAAATGTAATGTGTTTTTGTCTTTCATCAAAAACTTTACCCTAATAAAAAGAGAAAAAAATATCCGATGATGATGTTACTGTGTTTTCAATCTTGTCGGGTCCCAGTGATAAATTCGATCACGATTAGTGATAGCACTAGTTGCCACATGCAATGCAAATGGGATTTGGTCAAAATCGTCAACTTTGACTTTGCACCCTCTCGAGTTTCTATTAATACCTTCGATCGAATTGCTCTCTCTCAGTCTCACACACACACACACACAAACACCACCATGAACTCTCTTTTCATATGCACCGTCGTTATTTCCCTCCTGTGTATAAACACAACCGGAGCAGCCACGTGTCATCCAGACGACGAGGCAGGTCTTCTAGCTTTCAAAGCGGGTATAACCCGAGACCCGTCGGGTATTCTCAGCACATGGAAGAAAGGTACTGCTTGCTGCTCTTGGAACGGTATCAATTGCTTCAACGGCGACCGCGTCATCACACTCACTGTTTACGGACAGTCCGATGTTGCCGGAAGCTTCCTCACCGGCACTCTCTCGCCGTCGCTATCTAAACTCCAAAACCTCAGCTCGATTCACTTCACTGATCTCAAAAACATCACCGGACCTTTTCCTCAATTCCTTTTCCAATTACCGCAGCTAACAATCGTTTACATCGAGAATAGCCGTCTCTCCGGTCCCCTTCCGGTTAACATCGGTTCGCTAAGCCAATTTTACGCGTTAAGCTTCGAAGGAAACCGGTTCACCGGTCCAATCCCGAGTTCAGTTTCCAATTTGACTCAGTTAACTCAGCTCAGACTCGGCGGTAATCTCTTAACCGGAACTATCCCTTTAGGAATTGCTAATCTCAAGCTCATGTCGGTTCTGAGTCTCGGCGGTAACCGTCTCTCCGGAACCATCCCGGATATATTCAAACCCATTACGGAGCTCCGATTTCTCACTCTCTCCAATAACCGATTCTCCGGGAATATTCCTCCGTCGATTGCATCGCTCGCACCGATTCTCAGGTTCCTCGAATTAGGCAACAACAATCTCTCCGGCACGATCCCAAGCTTTTTATCGAGATTCAAAGCGCTCGACACATTGGATCTCTCCCGGAATCGATTCTCCGGAGTCGTGCCCAAGAGTTTGGCGAATCTCACCAAAATTTTCAATCTCGATCTCTCACACAATCTCCTAACGGATCCGTTCCCTGTATTGTTCGTGAAAGGAATCGAATCTCTGGATCTGTCGTACAATCAATTTCACCTGAAAACGATTCCGACTTGGGTGACGTCGTCGCCGATCATCTTCTCGTTGAAGCTGGCGAAATGCGGGATCAAGATGAGCTTAGACAATTGGAAGCCGGCGCAAACTTACTACTACGATTTCATCGATCTGTCGGAGAACGAGATCTCAGGGAGTCCGGCAAGGTTTTTGAACCAGACGGAGTTTCTGGTGGAGTTCAAGGCGGCGGGGAACAAACTCCGATTTGATATGGGGAAGTTGAAGTTCGCGAAGACGCTGAAAACTCTTGATCTGTCAAGGAATTTGGTGTTTGGGAAGGTGCCGGCGACGGTGGCTGGACTGCAGTCGTTGAATGTGAGTCAGAACCATCTCTGCGGAAAGCTTCCCGCGACAAAATTCCCGGCTAGTGCGTTCGCCGGCAACGATTGTCTCTGCGGGTCTCCGCTTTCTCCTTGTAAAGTTTAGTTAGCAAGTAAACTACAATTGAGCTCCAATTCGTGTATTAATAATAAAGAAATAAAGAATCTCTTCTAGTATATCATATGGTATCTCAACAGCAAACGTGGTTTCGTTACATCTAGGGCTTTTTACGTTCCTTTCTTGTTTCACACGGAAACTCAAAACTCTGTTAAAAACTGCTAAGCATAGGTGTACTAACTCTCCCTTGGTATTCAGTAGATTCAACTGCCACTTCTTTCTCTTCAAATCCACCGGTTTCACCATTGACAAAGCCGCCATGTTGGGCAGAATTTTCTTAAAAAGTTTTTGGTAAGGGTGGTTTTAGAGAGAAGAAGAAGCACAAATTTAAAGTATGGTTTGAGTTCACAAGCATTAACTCGAGAAGAACACTAGAAAGATACGATAGAGAGATGTGGCTTTGATGGGAGAACAATCGATATTCTCAGTTCTCACTTGTTGAAATCAAAATCATGAAGTTAACCCGTTTAATGGAAAGTTTTCTCATTTGCTTTTTATATTATTTTGTGTGGAGATCTTCATCATTATTAGGGCATCGTCCTAAGGAAACGGCTCTTAATTAGTAATATACGTAGTTTATGACTTTACTTTTGGAAACATGTACTTTGTCCATCTAAACCTTTTATGGTAGATACAATTTATTTTACTATATTACGCTCATTTCATAAATTTGAAAGTCTAATTATAGATCAAGCTGGCCGATATATTTTATAAAACGTAGAAATTTGGACATGTTTCCAATCTAAAACGGTAAGACCGTAAGGGAAAGAAATTTGTATTGAAAAAAAAAACAATACAAAAAAGTCAATTGGCAAGAGTAAAGTCTATCCAATGCAATAGTGCCTAGATCAATGTTAAGTTTTAATCGACACAACTCCACTCCACGAATTGAATCATGAACTCCTATCTCCGACCAATTGACAATCAAAATAAGAGAGTTACACCTTTATATATTTTGGTTTTTGGAACTTGTGGCTCTCTAGTCTTCAGAGAGTCTTTCTCAACGAGCCGTACAGGCTGCACAAGCCGCTGTTTTTCAGCATAAGAAACTAACTTCAAGTGTTGAGGCTGGTATAAGAGGTGGTCAGGTGGATCAGAATTGAGTTCTCAGCTCTGTTCTGAGGCAAGAATTGTCAAAACGTTAAATCTTTAAACCAAGTATGGTTGCTGGGCCACTTTTTGTGTTACCAAAAGCAACCACTTCTGTAATTCTGAGACGATCGAGTCAAGTTTGTAGGCCTTTTACTTGCTTCTCTCCAAACTCCACTTAGGTATTGTTTGTTGTTATTCTTTGTGTTTAATGGTTAATTGTAGTAATGACACTCTTTGTGTGGAGCGAGTTCACTTTGCCACTTTGGTAGATACTTCGTCCAGTGACAATGATGATATAAACTTGACATTAAAAATGTGATATTTGAGATAGTTTTAAAATTTTAGACATGTTTCTAATCTAAAACGGTCCGAACAAAACATATAAAAATTTAATTCAAAAAGTCAATTGGTAAGAGTAGGTTGGCTCATGTCTATCCATTAGGATAGTGCCTTGATTAATGCTAAAGTTTTTACAATGCACGACCCAACTCCACGAATTGAATCATGAACTCCTATCTCCCACCAATTGACAGCTTAAGCAAAATAAATTACTTGGTAAGTAAGAAATTTTTAATATAATACTGTATAAAACTTTCTCAAAAAAAAAATATAATACTGTAATAGTCAAAGTATTTTTGTTTTAACTGAAATTGACAGCTTAAGCAAACCTACTAGTAAACTAGCTTCGTAACCTATAATGTAGTTGTGAAAAAATATTTTGACTTGTGAGCTTTAAAACATAACAAAAATATATATTAGAAAAGCTATATGTTTTTGTCTTTCATCCAAAATATAAGACGTGTAAAGCCTAAAAATGAAAAAAAAAACAAAAAAAATCCGATGAAACTGTCTTGTCAAGCTTGTCGGGGGTGAATGATAAATTCGATCACGATTACGGATACCACAACTTGTAGCCACATGCAATGATGCAAAATTGCAAATTCATGGGATTTGGTCAAAATCGTCAACTTTGACTTTGTACCTTCTCGAGTATCGTCAACTTTGACTTTGCACCTTCTCGAGTTTCTTTCTATTAATACCTTCGACTTGCTCTCTGACTCTCTGAGTCTCAACCACACACAAACACCACCATGAACTCTCTTTTCATATTCACCGTCGTTATTTTCCTCCTGTGTATAAACCCCACCGGAGCAGCCACTTGTCATCCAGACGACGAGGCGGGTCTTCTAGCTTTCAAAGCGGGTATAACCCGAGATCCGTCCGGTATTCTCAGCACATGGAAGAAAGGTACTGCTTGCTGCTCCTGGAACGGTATCACTTGCCTCACCGGCGACCGCGTCACAGCACTCACTGTCGCCGGACAGTCCGATAACGCCGGAAGCTTCCTCACCGGCACTCTCTCGCCGTCGCTATCCAAGCTCCAACACCTCGATGGGATTTACTTCACCAATCTCAAAAACATCACCGGATCTTTCCCTCAGTTCCTTTTCCAGTTACCACAGCTAAAATACGTTTACATCGAGAACAACCGTCTCTCCGGTCCTCTTCCGGTTAACATTGGTTCGCTAAGCCAATTAGAAGCGTTTAGTCTCGAAGGAAACCGGTTCACCGGTCCAATCCCGAGTTCAATTTCCAATTTGACTCGGTTATCTCAGCTCAAACTCGGCGGTAATTTCTTAACCGGAACTATCCATTTAGGAATTGCAAATCTCAAGCTCATGTCGTATCTGAATCTCGGCGGTAACCGTCTCTCCGGAACCATCCCGGATATTTTCAAATCCATGACGGAGCTCCGATCTCTCACTCTCTCCCGTAACCGATTCTCCGGGAATATTCCTCCGTCGATTGCATCCCTCGCACCGATTCTCAGGTTCCTGGAATTGGGCAACAACAATCTCTCCGGCACGATCCCAAGCTATTTATCGAGATTCAAAGCGCTCGACACATTGGATCTCTCCCGGAATCGATTCTCCGGCGTCGTGCCGAAAAGTTTCGCGAATCTCACCAAAATTTTCAATCTCGATCTCTCACACAATCTCCTAACGGATCCGTTTCCCGTACTTTTCGTGAAAGGAATCGAATCTCTGGATCTATCGTACAATCAGTTTCACCTGAAAACGATTCCGACTTGGGTGACGTCGTCGCCGATCATCTTCTCGTTGAAGCTGGCGAAATGCGGGATCAAGATGAGCTTAGACAATTGGAAGCCGGCGCAAACTTACTACTACGATTTCATCGATCTGTCGGAGAACGAGATCTCAGGGAGTCCGGCAAGGTTTTTGAACCAGACGGAGTTTCTGGTGGAGTTCAAGGCGGCCGGGAACAAACTCCGATTTGATATGGGGAAGCTGAAGTTCGCGAAGACGCTGAAAACTCTTGATCTGTCAAGGAATTTGGTGTTTGGGAAGGTGCCAGCGACGGTCGCTGGACTGCAGACATTGAATGTGAGTCAGAACCATCTTTGCGGAAAGCTTCCGGCGACAAAGTTCCCGGCTAGTGCGTTCGCCGGCAACGATTGTCTCTGCGGGTCTCCGCTTTCTCCTTGTAAAGCTTAGTTGGCAAGTAAACTACAATTTGGCTCCAAATAAGATTCGGATACTAATAACAAATGAAGAGTAGTTTGAACTTTTAAATACGAAGAAGATCCATTTAGGCATTTACAAACTTTATACTTGTTAATTATGACATGATATAACAATTCTACAATATATTAAAACCATGCATTTTTGCTTGCTGATGCGGCCAGCTCTTTTTTTTTTTGGTATTTTTGTTTTTCATTTATTTTATTATGTCAAACCTGTCACCAAACACTAAAAAGGACGCGGATCCTTTCCAACCCGTTTTTTTAAAACCAACCCGTTTCATAACACGCGGATCTATATATGTAAAATTAAATTATCAATTTTCTAAAAATGTCAGCGGTGAAATTAAATATTCTGAACTTGGACAATAGCTTCGTCCCCAAGATTTGATACTTTCCAAACTTACATTTGCAATTAAGATTTTCCGATATTAACGTAACTTTTGACACAGGAAAAGATCTGTGTTAAATGTATATACCTCATTTGATTAACATGTAACCTTTAGTGGGTGTATGATTATTCTGAATATCAAAGGAATTTCCAATTGTGTGATTGGTTACTCACCCAATATTCACAAAGATTTGACCTACATGATATGCCACCATTCATAAACCTCTATATAAATGACTACATACGCTATCTTTTCGTCGTTCTTCACTGGCGGAAATGCCAAAATTGCGGTTTTCTGTTAATTTTATTTGGTTTCTTACGCTATTTGAATGAAATAGCGGTCTCTGTGTTTCTTGACGTTGTCGTATTCGAATCAGATGCAGATTGTTGAAGCTCCAGCAAGCGGAGGCGGTCTCAGGTCACTTAAATTGAATATTTCCGGTCTTACGGTATTGTTTGGTTGCTGCTTCTAGAATTACGGCTTCGGATTGATCAATTTCAAGTCTATTTGTTTTCATCTTGCTTGGATTTATTTTTCCTGATTTTGACTGTTATCTTTTATGTTTGATTTATTAATATCCTCTATATCTTGCTTGGATTTATTATTATCTTGAGAAGTTCCATGTAGAACTATATCCATCATTTCTTTTTCGTAGTCTTGATTCATCTCTTGATTAACATGAACTAAGTTATCGGTCACAATGTCCATGATTTAACTTGCAGCCAGAATGGAAAATTCAGCTAGGGATATGCAAGCTCAGCTGGGGAGAGATCATCTATGGAAGACTCTTCCTTTAAACAAGGATCAACCGTATCGATGGAGAAATCGCTGGTCTCTTTGGAGTCTTTGATGGTATTTCTTGACCCTTCTCTGAATAACAAACTTTAAAAGTTTGTTAAAGTCGACCATTTGTTGTATTTTTCATCCATAATGTTCTTCAATTTTCTGCGTTAATTATTATTTTTTTTAACTTTTATTTGCTGTATATGATTATTTAAGCTGCTATGGTTTTAAATCTAATTTATAATTGTGTATTAGTTCAAGTTAATTGCAGAGCTTTTATATTATATTTGGCCGTTCCCTTCACACCAGGTTATGGAGATAAAGAAGCTCTTGAAATTAACCAGATATAATCTATTCCGTGGGTGTTTTACAATCACTTCTACGATTGGGAGAGCTCGACTCATGACCAGATTGTGAAACTGGTATTTTCTTCACGTCAATCTCTCCGGTCAACACAGTGTCCGGTTAACGTCATATTCTAACCTAAACGTAGCCATTGTTGACGAGAAACTGTGGACAAAGCTCGGAGACGCTTCTTGGTACCGCTCTTCTAGAGTGTCGATGGTCATCGTTATGCCGTCTGGCACAAGTAATCCTTTTGTGTGTCTATCTAGCTTCAAAGTTCCAAACCCTTCTTCATGGTCTCGAAGGTTCTGACTTTCAAAGTTCAGCGATCTTTTATACCGGATTTTGCATTAGTGTATCATTCTGTGTACGTAGAAATGATGGTGCAAAGTATAGCATATTTAGTTGTTGCTTTCTTTCATTCATTGCTTTTCTATAAAAGTATTAAGATACGGTTAAGATGACATGTATTATTCTGGATCAACTGTTACATCCGTACTACATATGAGACCAAAATTATGAGATTATTCTAAAGCAGAATATTAGCCTGATAAGTGTGTTATAAAGAAAATGTTATCAAGGCGTTTATTGTAAGACTGTTGAGGGGATAATAAAGGAGGAATTGGATCCATGAAGACTTGAGAAAGTATATTTGAAAAACTTAATAATTTATTTTGTTTCTGTTTTCAATCGCTTCTTATTATATGTTAAAACAAAATTAATAAGAATACTAAGAAACTAAAACAGATATTAATAGAAAAAAAGAGTAAAAACTGCCACAAGTAAAAACACTCTTTTCAACTATACTAATAGAGAAAAAAAAGATCCTTCATTCATTAAAGAGGTGAAAGAAGGTGCTGCGAAGACGCCGAAGAGAGAAGGGAGAGCATATGTTTGAGCTTAGTATATTGTTGTAAGTTGTTACCAGAGTAGAGTGGATAACACTCACACTTATGCAGTCAGATTTTACACGGGAATTTTGGGGAATAGCATTTTAAAAAGAAGCATCTTGAGATCCGAGTTTTTCAGGGACAAACTTTGACTTTCCGGTTCTGGTTCGGGGCGAAGATTAGCTTTGTTTCCAAATTAGTTTTTTTTTTGAAAATTTGTAACCGTCCATTAACTGATTGAAAATCCAATAATTCATGTTTCTGATTTGGAATTGTATTTTTTTGGATACAAATTGTGACCGATAAGTCTAAATTAAAACCAAAAGAAAAATGTAATTAAAACCAAAAGAAAATGTAATCCAATCCAGTTTCCACTAAGGTAGGGCAAAGGTATTGAGTTAAGCTTTTTTAACATTTCTACTTGAATCTTTTTTTATTGTTTAAAACCTTTCCTTCTCTACTTTTGTTCTGAATCTTGGTTATAGCCATTGATACTGAAACTTGAATATTTAGTTAAATTTATGATTTTTGATCATGACTTCATTTTTTTGCAATTTATATGACAGGTGATGGAGTTTCTAAAATCATAAGCGACATTGAAGAAATCTATGAGATAGTAGAAAAAAATGGTTGACTAAATTTTATCAGCAATATTTATAAAGGTCTTTTAGATTAGTTAAATTATAATCAATCACATTACGTATTTTGAAAATAGAAAAAAATTTACATTTAAAATTCACATAAATAAATAACCAAATATTTATCCATTATTCAAAAAAAACTTACAATGTTAATAATCGAGACGATTGTTTATTATTATATTAAAATATTTATATGAATTAATAAAGAAACAAAATAGACAGTAATCTAAAAAATAATATAGAAAATGACATATCCATTCAATAATAATTTTTATAAATATGAAATTTTTAAAGTTAACTCAACCCCACGCATTAGGTGTGGGTAATCCCCTAGTTAATCTCAAACTACAACAAACCCCAAAAAACCTTAATTTTATAACCCAAATTAAACAAAAATTGGTTAGTTTGACAAGCAAGCAAAACAAATAGAACAAGAAAACATTTCGTTCCGGTCCTTGATATCTTTAATTGTAAACAAATGAGAAAAAGACAAAAATACATAGCTGAACACAAATCTTGAAACACATTAAAATATTGAGAAACAGTCTATAAAACAATAGAGAGAACTCACGGGAAGTGACTCACATGCATTGTGCAGAAGCGGACAAAGACTACTGGTAAGGAGAAACCAAGGACGGCGAAAACCAAGCGGAATTCAACTTTAACGGAGGAAAGGAACCATCGACAGTAGCAAAACTAGTTTTGTCCCACCTCTCACTAACCTTGTCCTCCACAAGAACCCACACGTCCGAATCCAAAAGCTGCGTCAAATGAGAGACATATAGACGGTCCTTGTGACTCCACATGTATATGTACTCCGCGGACACATCAATGTCCTTTGGTAGCGACACAGTACGAAAATCTTCAGTGTGAAGATCCATGACTAATATCTCCGAGTTGTGACGTGCCAAATACCAGAAGAGTGAGCCGTTTACAAAGACTGGGACTCTCTCATGGTTAACTAGAGTGAAAGAAAGAGGCACAGGGCCAGCGGTTTTGCATCTCCGCCCCCACTTGCTTGTGCTAAGATCGAAAACTTTTGTCTTCACTCTATTATCATTGTTACCGGAGCCGTACAAAACCACCACTTTGTATCTTCCTGTCACAACATCTCTCCCGAATCCAGCTGAGAGTTGAGCACGTATACCACCAGAAGGAATGATTGCACGTTTGGTACCTCGAGGAGGAGCAAGTGTCCGGATCACGTTTGTTTTAGGGTTATATACATAAACGTAGACAAAGTCGTAGACGCAGACCAAACCATTACAAGATCCAGGAACTCGAAGAGGTTCTCCTGTTCCTCTATTTACTCCTACTCCACTGCTTTTGGGGAAACACGTGGTCTTGAAATGGAAGGTTGCTGTCGGTTTGGACTACTCAACGGTGATTTTCGTATTTTCGGCTCCATACTTTTTGTGACTGAGACGGTTATGTTTCTCTGCTATATGGCTAGATTCTATCAACGATCTCCATTCTTTCGATACTGATTTCACTCTTAGCAAACATTTCACGGGAAGGCGGTGAAGAATCTCTTCTAGTATATCATACGGTATCTCAGCAGCAAGCGTGGTTTCGCTACATCTAGGGCTTTTTACGCTCCGTTCTTGTGTCATATGGAAACCCATAACTCTGTTAAAAACTGTTAAGCATCGGTGTAATACCTGTCTCTTGGTATTCAGTAGATTCAACTGCCACTTCTTTCTCTTCAAGTCCACCGGTTTCTCCATTGACAAAGCCGCCATGTTGGGCAGAATTTTCTTAAAATGTTTTTGGCTAGGGTTTTAAAGAGAAGAAAGACGCAGAGATTTAAAGTATGATTAAGCATCAACTCGAAAAGAACACTACAAAATACGATAGATAGATGTGGCTTTGATGGGAGAACAATATTCTCAGTTCTCTCACTTTAGAAATCAAAATCATGAATTAAACCGTTTAATGGAAAGTGTTCTCATTTGATTTTAATATTATTTTGTGTGGAGATCTTCATCATTATTAGGGATCGTATAAGGAAATGGCTCTTAAGAATATACATGAGAAATTTTATGAAATACACCTCTTGAGGTGCAAATTTTCAAAACTACACCTATAGTGTGGAAATTTTCAAAAATACACATTTTCTCAATTTTAATATATATGTTTGGGTTCACTAATCATAGATTAGGGTTTATGTTACAGAAGTTGGGTTCTGATTCTTATTTATGCGTTACACACAAGTTTTGTTGTGTCACACACACGTAAAGAAGAAGAGCCGGCTATCGTCTGTTCATAAGTAGGATTTTTGTATCAACTACTCTCAATCCATACCACTCATGTCATTGTAGTACTTGAGATGTCAATCCAAATGGAGATTCAAACTATCGAAATAAAGAAAAGGCAAAGATCAAGTTTTGATAAAAGATTGGGTTTTGTTTTGTAAAGATCTATGCTTTAAGCTAACAAGATGAAAGAAAGATTTAAACTTTAACAATATAAGATAAAGGAGGCGTCTTGGGTGAGATTTAGTTGGGATCAAACGAGCTCAACCTTCCTTTCTCAACACACCAAGACTCAAGCTTTGTGCTTAGACTTTGGGTAAATCCGCCACTCTCGTGGTCAGATCGCTTTGCAAGCTGAGAATCCAAAGCTAGCTCTCGCTAGTGGACTCAAAGTTACAAGCTTTCACAAGATCTAGTCTAAAAGTGCACAAGATACATCCCAACAACCAATCTCTTAGGTTGGGAATGTTTCTCTCTATCGCTAGCTCTCTTAGGCATTAACGCAAACACCTTCTAGGTGTACTAGCCTAGATTCGCGACTTCAAGTGATCAAGAAGAAGCCGAGATATAAAGCTCTAGCTAAAGAAAAGCTGGTCAAGGGAGATTAAGGAAGAGGTTAACAGGAAGCTAAAGCTCTGACCTTTCCTAATCTCACCCTCGAAACCTCTAAAGAACTACTCGCTACTCATACTCGAACCGAAAGCAAAGAGGTAAAGAAAGCTAGAAATCATCATTAAGACAAGATTAGCAAACTAAGTACTTCTTAAACTTAAAAGATTCAAAGTAAAAGCTTACAAAAGATCTCCAAGAACAAACTGTTTTTCTTGGAGAGAAACTGGTTACAAGATAAAGATTGCCTAAAAATTAGGTCTTAAAGGTTTATATAGAGAAGGGAAAAGTGTATCCTTTGGTCAACATTTTTGCTTTGACTTCACAGATGCGCGCAGCTTGAGCAACTTCCTCAAGCACTCTGTTTCCTTTTGCTCAAGGCTCTGTTCCGTCTTGCTTGTTTTGCCATCCGATTACTCCGATCTCCTTCTGGTCCATCTCCGATCATCACCTCCGGTCCTCCTTCGCCATAAGCTCCGAATACCTGATAAATGCACCCCAAATGCAATGGAAATGCAAAATGCTATCCTAAAGGCTAAATGATCCTAAGTAGACTAAAGCTACACTAAATGTTATGAAATGAGACTCAATTATACACAGAACTATGCAGTATGAGAGGCTAAATGCATGCGAATGTTGAGTACATCATCTGTGTGCATTCCGGTTTGAGGCTAATTGAAGTGCAGCGTTTTGGCGATTGAAGGGAAGGATGAGAGACTCTGATCGCGACAGAGTGTCTACCTGAGTATGCCTATATATACTCTGTCTCAGCTTCATTCATTACAAGCCGTTGTAAAAACAGAGAGAAAGCTTTGTCTTTGAGTGTTTCTCTTGTAAGCTCCTTTGAGAGTGATTCATCTCTGATCTATAAAGCGCTAGGACCGAGTCCGGCCCCAGAGTAGGTTTTACTATCACACCGATAGGCCGAACTGGGTAAACAATCGTGTCTCATCTCTTTGTTCTGTTTTTCTTTGTTTTGTGTTTCTTACAAACGAGTGAGCGAACAAACGAGTGTCTGTGAGGTGCGAATCGAACGTAAACCTAGATCTATACACTTCAAGTGGTATCAGAGCCAGGTTCCTTGAAGAAAGTTTCGACCTTTAGTCGGCGTTAGTGATAAAGGTCCAAGCTTTGTCGAAGGAACGGTGAAAGCTTCAACCTTTAGCCGCTGTTGGTGGTAAAGGTTCGAGCTTTGGTGTAGATATGAAGAAAGCTTCGAGCTTTGAAGAGTTTCACTATAAAGGAGCTTCCTTTCTCGTAAAGGTGCAAGCTTTGGTGGAGTTCTTGGTGTTTCTCGGTTAAAGGTGTCACCTTTCAGCCTTTGTGTGAGATGGCGAAGGATCTGATGTCAAGCACAAAGGTTGATGTTGATAGATTCGATGGTACAGGAGACTTTGGTCTGTGGAAGACAAGGATGATGGCTCATTTTCGTATCCTTGGTCTTAAGGATATCATAACCGACTTCAAGTTGGAGAAGGAGGTACCAATCGTTAGAGTACCGGTTGCAGGACAGGCTCAACCAACTACTGAGCCACTAACAGAGTTTGTTCCTGATCCTGCAAAGTTTGAGAAGTTAGAGAAAGCACTTGGTATGATTATCAACAGCGTTGGTGATCATGTGTTGAGGAAAATCGAGCATTGCGTTACTGCTACTGAGATGTGGTCTTTGCTTGATGAGCTGTACACGGAAAGCACCTTGCCGAACCGTATACATCTGCAGCTAAAGTTTTACACTTTTAAGATGAATGATGCTAGAAGTGTTGATCAGAATGTCGATGATTTCCTCAAGATTGTTGCAGAGATGAATAGCCTTGATGTTAAAGTCACGGATGAAGTTCAGGCTATCTTGTTTCTCACATCTCTGTCACCAAGCTATGATCAACTAGCTCATACACTCAAGTATGGAAGAGAGACTCTGACTCTCAAGGAAGTTGTATCTGCTGTGAGGTCCAGGGAAAGAGAGTTGGCAGAAACCTCTAAGGAGAATAAAGGACCTGCAACGAGTCTTTACACAAAAGAAAGAGGAAGATCTTACTCTAAGGGTTCCAAGGATTCAAATGGAAGGGGAAGGAGTAGATCAAACTCAAAATCAAGAGTTACTTGCTGGTTTTGCAAGAAAGAAGGTCATGTAAAGAAGGATTGCTATGCAAGAAAGAAGAAGTATGGTGATGATGGACCAGGAGAGGCTGGTGTTGTCACAGAGAAGCTTGTTTACTCCGAGGCATTGAATGTTGATGAGCAGAGACCTGAAGATGTGTGGGTGTTGGATTCTGGTTGCACGTTTCATATGACTGCAAGGAAAGATTGGTTCATTGACTTTAAAGACAATGGAGGCACGACCATCTTGTTGGGAGACAATCACTCGATTATGTCTCACGGACAGGGGTCGATAAGACTCAACACACATGGAGGCTCAATCAATGTGTTACACAATGTTCGATATGTGCCACAACTGAGAAGAAATCTCATCTCCACAGGAACGTTGGATAAGTTTGGTTTTAAGCATGAAGGTGGAGATGGTAAAGTGAGATATTTCAAGAATAACAAAACAGCTCTGAGAGGAAATTTGATTAATGGGCTGTATTTTCTTGATGGAGAGACTGTTTTATCTGAAAGCTGTAATGTTGAGAAGAAGTTTGATAAAACAGCCTTGTGGCATAGCAGACTTGGACACATGGGTATCAACAGTCTGAGAATCTTGTCTGGAAAAGGTTTGATTGACAGAAAAGAAGTGAAAGATCTTCAGTTTTGTGAGCATTGTGTCATGGGTAAAGCAAAGAAGCTGAGTTTCAATGTGGGAAAGCACACTACTGTGGATGCTCTTGGTTACATACATGCTGATTTGTGGGGTTCTCCAAATGTCACACCATCTTTGTCAGGGAAGCAATATTTTCTATCTATTGTGGATGACAAAACAAGGAAGGTGTGGCAGATGTTCTCAAACACAAAAGATGAAACATTCATGAAGTTTTGTGAGTGGATGACTTTGGTTCAGAATCAAGTGAACAAGAAGGTGAAGGTTTTAAGAACAGATAATGGGTTGGAGTTCTGCAACACAAGGTTCGATAATCATTGCAAAGCTCATGGCATTGAGAGACATCGAACATGCACTTACACACCTCAACAAAATGGTGTTGCATAGAGGATGAATCGAACCATTATGGAGAAAGTCAGGTGTATGTTGAGTGAATCAGGATTTGGTGAAGAGTTCTGGGCTGAGGCAGCATCAACAGCAGCATATTTGATCAATCGATCACCTTGCTCAGCCATTGATCACAATGTTCCAGAAGAGTTATGGCTTAACAGAAAGCCTGGTTACAAACACTTGAGGAGATTTGGCTCAGTTGCTTATGTACATCACGATCAAGGGAAACTGAAGCCAAGAGCATTGAAAGGCATTTTCTTGGGTTAACCACAGGGTACAAAAGGGTACAAGGTCTGGTTGTTGGAAGAAGAGAAGTGTGTGATAAGCAGAAATGTGATATTTCATGAAGAACAAGTGTTTAAAGATCTGGGTAATGAAACAGAGAAGGTTACAGAGGGAAATCTGGAAACTGGTCAGTCAAGTGAGACAAGGGAAATTGAGATTGTGGCAGAGACAAGTTCAGAAGAACAACAAGGTCGACAACAAGTTACAGAGAATCTTGTTCCAGGTGGAGCTACTGAAAACGGTTCAAACGAGACTGAAGAAGAAGAGGAGGAGCAGTATGATGAAGACGTGGTTGATCTAGCTGGTTATCAACTAGCAAAAGACAGAAAGATGAGAACTACTGCACCTCCAGCCAGGTTCAATGATTACAACATGGTAGCATTTGCGTTACTTGTTGCTGAAGATCTCGATATTGAGGAACCACAGTGTTATCACGAAGCCATGAATTCACCAGAATGGGAAGAGTGGAATGATTCAATGGGTGATGAGATGACTTCACTGGCAAAGAACAGGATTTGGATATTGTTGATCGACCTAAAGACAAGAAAGTCATTGGTTGCAGGTGGCTGTACAGAAAGAAAACTGGGATTCCGGGAGTGGAGTTAAAGAGATTGAAATCTCGTTTGGTGGCAAGAGGTTTTACACAGAGAGAAGGGATTGACTACGATGAAGTCTTTGCTCCTGTTGTAAAACATGTCTCTATAAGGATTCTGATGTCTGCAGTGGTAAATCAAGATTTGGAGCTTGAACAAATGGATGTAAAAACTGCATTCCTTCATGGAGATTTAGATCAAGAGCTATACATGGAGCAGCCTGAAGGTTTTGAGGTTGATAAAGATAAAGATCAGGTTTGTTTGCTCAAGAAATCTTTGTATGGTCTGAAACAATCACCTAGATTGTGGAACAAGAAGTTCAATCAGTTCATTATAGGTGAGAAGTTTGTCAGAAGCCATCAAGACTCTTGTGTTTATGTGAAGAAGGTTGAAAGTGGTTACATGTATCTTCTACTTTACGTTGATGATATATTGATGGCTGCAAAGGATATAGCAGAGATTGTTAAGCTCAAGAGTGCATTGAGTTCTGAGTTTGAGATGAAGGATATGGGTCCAGCAAGCAGAATTTTGGGTATTGATATCAGGAGAGACAGAGAAGCGGGTGTGTTGTATTTGTCTCAGTCGAGTTATGGTTCAAAAGTTCAGAATGAAAGAGGCAAAATTTGTTCTAACGTATTACGGACACTGCTCATTACGAGATAAGGCACCAGAAGAAAATAAAAGGGATCGCGGAAATATAATCAGCAATTAGGCTGCACAATACATGTTCCACATCCAATATTTCCCAAGGCTGAGCCTGCAGTTACAGAAGTATTCAGTATGCGTGAAATGCATTCGATATACCAGTGAAAACCTCGTACCTCAAAGTGTTAGTTACAGAAGATTCAGAATGCATTGATACAGAGAAGTATCCTTACTCAAGTGTTGTTGGAAGCATTATGTATGCTATGATTGGGACAAGGCCGGATATAGCTTATGCTATTGGGTTAGTCAGCATGTTTATGAGTAAGCCAGGGATGATGCATTGGGAAGCTGTGAAATGGTTGTTGAGGTACATCAAAGGATCGTCAGATTTGGAGGTAGTCTTTACCAAGAACAAGAACTTCAATATTCAAGGTTACTGTGATTCAGATTTCGCTGGTGATAGGGACAAAAGGAAGTCTACAAGTGGCTATGTATTCACTGTTGGAGGGAACACTATTAGCTGGAGATCAAATTTACAACCAGTTGTGACTCTCTCTACTATTGAAGCAGAATACATTGCATTGACAGAGGCTGTAAAGGAAGCGATTTGGATCAAGGGTCTGCTCAAAAATATGGGTTTTGGTGAAGAAAGAGCTATGGTTTGGTGTGATTCTCAGTCTGCAATATGCTTATCCAAGAACAATGTATTCCATGAAAGGACAAAGCATATTTCATACAAATACCATTTTATCAGAGAAGTTATTGAGGAGGGTGAGGTTGAAGTTTCAAAGGTTCACACCTCAGTCAACCCTGCGGATATTCTGACCAAGAGTGTTCGTGTGTCAACGTTTGAGTCTGCCTTAGATGCTCTGAGGCTGATTCAACGTGGATGAAGTGTGTTATCACTTAGCCGGAGGTAAGGTCCTAAGCAGTGCGTTTTATAGAGATGAGATGAGATGAAATTAGAATCAAGGTGGAGATTTGTTACAGAAGTTGGGTTCTGATTCTTATTTCTGCGTTACACACAAGTTTTGTTGTGTCACACACACGTAAAGAAAAAGAGCCGGTTATCGTCTGTGTGCATTCCGGTTTGAGGCTAATTGAAGTGCAGCGTTTTGGCGATTGAAGGGAAGGATGAGAGACTCTGATCGCGACAGAGTATCTACCTGAGTATGCCTATATATACTCTGTCTCAGCTTCATTCATTACAAGCCGTTGTAAAAACAGAGAGAAAGCTTTGTCTTTGAGTGTTTCTCTTGTAAGCTCCTTTGAGAGTGATTCATCTCTGATCTATAAAGCGCTAGGACCGAGTCCGGCCCCAGAGTAGGTTTTACTATCACACCGATAGACCGAATTGGGTAAACAATCGTGTCTCGTCTCTTTGTTCTGTTTTTCTTTGTTTTGTGTTTCTTACAAACGAGTGAGCGAACAAACGAGTGTCTGTGAGGTGCGAATCGAACGTAAACCTAGATCTATACACTTTAGTTTAGATTTTGGGGTTTAGAGTTTAGATTTAAGGGTTCAAATATTAGATTTTAGGGTTTTGGATTTATATTTTAGAGTTTAGAGTTTTTTTAATCAATGAAAAAAGTGTAGTTTTAAAAATAGACACTATAAAGATGTATTTTTGAAAATTGGCACCCCAAAAGGTGTAGTTTTGAAATTTCTCCTATATACATAGTTGATGACTTTACTTTTGGAAATATGTACTTAGTCCATCTAAACCTTTTTTAAAAGTACACTCATTCACAGTATATTGAGCTCACGTCTTGTGTTCCTGTTATGTTATGTTCGTATTAGCGTTTCTGCTTGCTATATCTTTGGTGAGAAGCTGGCTGATATGTTGTATAAAATGTTGAAATTTAGACATGTTTCCAATCTAAAACGGCAAGGAAAATAAATTTATATACAAAAAGTCAATTGGTGAGAGTAGGTTGGCCGATGTCTATTAAATGGAATAGTGCCTAGATCAATGTTAAATTTTTATCAAGACGCAACTCCACGAATTGAATCATGAGCTCCTGTCTCCGACCAATTGACAATCTAATTATGTGACTCACATCTTTATATATTAGCTTACATCTTTGATAATAACCGATGTGGGACTGAGTTATTAATTCATATTTCTGGGCCAAATTTGTGTTGGCCTCTTTCGTCAAAGTAATACTACCACTAGTTCCAAGTTCCAACTGCCAAAAACAAACACTGATTACTACAAAATTTAAAGATTCAAATCAAATGGCATTTACGATTGAAAGGAAAAAAAGAAAATAGAGGACCTAAACTGTCATGCATTTTACAGTCCAAATGTATACAGGAAAATCATGGTGTTTCAAGGAGAAGTTGTTCTATGAGAGAAGCTATTTTGATAATGGAAGACTATGAGAGTGATGGAAGCTATGTCCGTGTGGAAGAGTGTCTAAGAAATAATGGTGTTTCTCGATTCTTTGTTTGTGGTAGAAGCATCTAGACATCCCAAAACCAAGATTGCATATTTGCTAATATTGTAGAAGCACAAGGGTTGGTTCTCGTGTGTTTAGTTGTGATCACTTGCAGAAGAACATAGTGAGAGACCATATTAGTGCAGCTCACCCAAAACATAGCTGACTAAAGATGCATTTCAATAAGTTTCGTAAAAGCATTATATAAAGGCAACTAAAAGAATGGTCTACCCTTTTTTTTAACAGCTTAAGGAATCTAAGAAAGGCTAAAGTATTTATGAACTGCTACCACAATTGTGAAATAAGGTTGATAAAGACAAGTTACTTCTTAGCCACTCTGCTTCAACTCTGCTCTAAGACCAACAAGCTGCTCAAAATGCAGATGTAGTGAATATCCTATGCCTTCAACCGCAATTCATCAAAAATCAGATGTAGTGACTAGTCATCGTAGCCAACATTAATTTACATATAGATTTATATATAGTCATAATTTTTATAATGCATCTTTCTACTTTTATATTTAAGGTTCTTCTTTATTATAAAAGATCATTTACTTGTTTTGGAATCTTGTTTGAATCGCCGCCGTGAATTGACGTGAAGCAATAACAAAAATGAAACTGACATTGACAGCTTAAGCAAAATTATATCCCTGGGAATAGTCTTTCCAAATACAATAGAGTTAAAAACAGTATTATAAAATCTATTAGTAAACTAGCTTCGTAATCTCTCTAGTTGAAAAATATTTTGACTTGTGCGCTTTAAAATATAACCAAAAGAAAAATTATAAAATTCAAGATACGTTTTGTCTTTCATCAAATAAAAATTAAAAAATACTTGCTAAACTTTCAATATGATTAACAAGACACTGAAATGATTATAAATAAAAAAAATCTGATTTTGGAAAGAAAAAAAAAAAAATCTGATTAAACTGTCTATTCAAGCTTGTCGGGTGAATGATAAACTCGATCACGATTACGGATACCACTACTCAGTTGCCAGTTGCCACATGCAAAATTGGGATTTGGTCAAAATCGTCAACTTTGACTTTGACAGCCGTTCGAGTTTCTATTAATACCTTCGAATTGCTCTCTCTCACTCTCACACACACACAAACACCACCATGAACTCTCTTTTCATATTCACCGTCGTTATTTTCCTCATATGCATAAACCCCACCGGAGCAGCCACGTGTCATCCAGACGACGAGGCGGGTCTTCTAGCTTTCAAAGCGGGTATAACCCGAGACCCGTCCGGTATTCTCAGCACATGGAAGAAAGGCACTGCTTGCTGCTCTTGGAGCGGTATCACTTGCCTCACCGGTGACCGCGTCACCGCACTCAATGTCGCCGGACAGTCCGATAACGCCGGAAGCTTCCTAACCGGCACTCTCTCGCCGTCGCTATCCAAACTCCAACACCTCGGCGCGATTTACTTCAACAATCTCAAAAACATCACCGGACCTTTCCCACAGTTTATTTTCCAATTACCACTGCTAAAATACGTTTACATCACTAATAACCGTCTCTCCGGTCCTTTGCCGGTTAATATCGGTTCGATAAGCCAGTTAGAAACGTTGGGTCTCGATGGAAACCGGTTTACCGGTCCAATCCCAAATTCAATATCGAATTGCACTCAGTTATTTCAGCTCAATCTCCGCGATAATCTCTTAACCGGAACTATCCCACTAGGGATGGCTAATCTCAAGCTCTTGTCGTCTCTGGATCTCAGCGGTAACCGTCTCTCCGGAACCATCCCGGATATTTTCAAATCCATGACGGAGCTCCGATTTCTCACTCTCTCCAATAACCAATTGTCCGGAAATATTCCTCCGTCGATTACATCGCTCGCACCGATTCTCAGGTTCCTGGAATTGGGCAACAACAATCTCTCCGGGACGATCCCAAGCTTTCTGTCGTTATTCAAAGCGCTCGATAGATTGGATCTCTCCCGGAATCGATTCTCCGGCGTCGTGCCCAAGAGTTTCGCGAATCTCACCAAAATTTTCAATCTCGATCTCTCACACAATCTCCTAACGGATCCGTTCCCTGTTCTGATCTGTCGTACAATCAATTTAACCTGAAAAACGATTCCGACTTGGGTGACGTCGTCGCCGATCATCTTCTCGCTGAAGCTGGCGAAATGCGGGATCAAGATGAGCTTAGACAATTGGAAGCCGGCGCAAACTTACTACTACGATTTCATCGATCTGTCGGAGAACGAGATCTCAGGGAGTCCGGCAAGGTTTTTGAACCAGACGGAGTTTCTGGTGGAGTTCAAGGCGGCGGGGAACAAACTCCGATTTGATATGGAGAAGCTGACGTTTTCGAAGACGCTGACAACTCTTGATTTGTCAAGGAATTTGGGGTTTGGGAAGGTGCCGGCGACGGTGGCTGGACTGCAGACATTGAACGTGAGTCAGAACCACCTCTGCGGAAAGCTTCCGGCGACAAAGTTCCCGGCTAGTGCGTTCGCCGGCAACGATTGTCTTTGCGGGTCTCCGCTTTCTCCTTGTAAAGTTTAGTTGGCAAGTAAACTACAGTGTAGCTCCGATTCGTGTATTAATAATAAAGAAAGAGAAAACGGTCAATAAAATGATGAACTTACACACTTTTGCCAAAACAAATACCAACTTTTCATTAAACTAAACAAATCACTAACTTGTGTTGACCTAGCCAATTAGTATACAAATTTAGTCAACCAAATCTGGAGATTAATGAGTGTTAAGCGCCGTTTACTGTTCACGTTAAAACAAAACAATGTCGTTCTGAAACAGATGAAACACACAAAAAACCAGTTATCCTTCTTAAATCCCTAATTTCCTTTTAGCAATTCAAAATTTCTGGTTTATTCTCTTCGCCGATTCTCGTTTTCTTTCTCTAATTCTCGTTCTTCTTTTATCTCTATCACTTTGCTTCTCTAGATCTTAAATTTCACCTCTGACGAAAAGGACGAAGTTAACACCACGGCGCAGGAAACGTGATGCTATTGAGGAAGATGATATCGATCAAGATGAGCGTGAGCCAATACCAGGAGATGACTGTGAGGCGATTGTTGATGATGTTGGTGATGAGGTAGCAGATGAGATGAAGAGCATGGTGTAGCTGTTCGAGAAGTAATTGTTGAAGGCCAATCTTTATCAAATTACTTGGAGATATTGCTAGCAATGACAATGAGGAGAATTATGACAGTGGAGACGATGTATGGAACGACGATACAATACCGGATCCTCTATCATCAGACGATGAGGAAGAGGAAGCAGAAAGGGAATCTCATGTGGATACAATACCACCTGATGAAATTCTAGCATTAGGCAAGACTTTTGGTTGTGCTTATGAGTTCAAGCAAGCGCTTCTTAGGTGCGATAAGAGTTTCTTTGACATAAGAGTTGTTGGAAACTTTATTTTATTTAACAGTGCGATATAAAAAACTGAGAACCATTAAAGAGAAAAGAAGACATTGAATCAATAACAAAAAATATAACATTCAATTCATATGTCAAATCTTCTCAGTTAATTTAATCATGAAAGAGTTGCTGCATCCCAAAACTCCAATCACAAGTTTCGCAGGCACATAGCATTGGTTCTTAGCTCCTTTCTCTCTCAAAGCATCCATTAGAAAGTAACAGAATTTCGTTAGTGGAGGATATCCAAAATAAGAAGAAGAGAGAGTTTTGTACAGAAAAATTGAGGATTTTCTGTTTTGGTTGTATAAAAGAAACGACAACGAGTTAATTAACAGTTACAGTAAACGGAGATTAACGCTAGATTTGGTTGACTAAATTTGTATACTAAATGGCTAGGTCAACACAAGTTAGTGATTTCTTTGGTTTAATGAAAAGTTGGTATTTGTTTTGGAAAAAGTGTGTAAATTCATTTTATTGACCGTTTTCTCAATAAAGAAATAAAGAGTAGTTTGAACTTTGAAATATGAAGAAGCTTCCATACAAGTTGTATCGATTTCGTTTGAAAAATGATATTTTGCCTCAGTTTTGTTTCTCTCTTAATTCTGCCTCTCTTTTTTTCACCAGAAGTTACGACAAAAACAGTACTCCAACATTTTTTTTTTTTGATAAAGAACAGTCAGTATTCCAGCATGACATGAACATACCAACTTACCAATTTAGGTAACTTCGGAAAGGTATGTAATTTGTTGCATTGTGTTCCTCTTTGGAAATATTTGTTGCAATGATTTTTCGACTTATCGGCCAAGAATGGAGAACGTACATGTTGGTTTTTTTTTTTTTTGAACAAAGCTTTACGTACATGTTGTTAGAAAGAAAATAAATGTAAGACTTTTCCTAACTAAATTTGGGAATTAAAATTTAAAATATTTTTTTTTTTGATAAGGATTATAATAAACTAATAATACGAAAATGCTGTGAAAAATATACGAAAATATACTAAGAATAAACTTTTAATACTCTCTAACAGCAAAAATTCTAGAAATATTACACACATCCATAAATATCTGATCGTAGAAACATTTTATTGACTTTTAAGCGATCGAGAGAGTAATGAAAAGTTTGACCACGTATGATTATATGACCACCACATTGTCAAACCCCACATGCATATGATTTATTCAAAATCGCCAGCTCTCGAGTCGGCCCTTTCCTTCTATTAATAGCTACCGATTGCTTCTCTTAACCAACTCAAAACAACACCATGAACTCTTGTTTCTTCCTTCTCTTCATCTTCACCGCCGTTACCTTTCTCCGGTGCTTAACCTCCACAGAAGCTGCCACGTGCCATCCTGATGACGAGGCGGGTCTTCTAGCTTTCAAAGCGGGTATAACCCGAGACCCTTCAGGCATTCTCAGCTCTTGGAAGAAAGGTACTGACTGCTGTCCCTGGAACGGTATCACTTGCCTCCCCGGTGGCCGCGTCACCAGACTGTTGGTAGAAGGAAGTTCCGTTATTGCTGGAAGCATTTTCACCGGTACTATCTCGCCGTCGCTGGCCAAACTCCAACACCTTACCGATGTTCGCTTCGGCAACCTACAAATCATTGGATCTTTTCCTCAGTTTCTTTTCCAGTTACCAAATCTTAAAGCAGTTTACATTCGGAATACCAGTCTCTCCGGTCCCCTTCCGGTCAACATCGGCGGGCTAAGCCGGTTAGAGTATCTCATTCTCGATGGAAACCAGTTCACTGGTCCGATCCCAAGTTCGTTATCCAGTTTAACTAACTTATATCAGCTCAGTCTCGCCAACAACCGCTTCTCTGGCACCATCCCAAATATGTTTAAATCCATGACCAAACTCCAATACATTCTTCTCACCAACAACAAATTCTCCGGGGAGCTTCCTCCGTCGATTGCGTCTCTCGCACGGACACTCCTATGGCTCCAGGTAGGGCAGAACAATCTATCAGGGACGATCCCTGACTATTTATCAAGATGCAAGGTGCTTAGCACATTGTATCTCTTTAGAAATCGATTCTCAGGGGTTGTGCCTAAGAGTTTGGCTAGGTTAACTAAACTGACCGATCTCGATCTCTCCCACAATCTTTTAACCGGTCCATTCCCTTTCTTGAAAGTGAAAGACATGAGATCTTTGGATCTTTCATACAACAAATTTCAACTGAAAGAGATTCCCAAATGGGTGACCTCGTCGGAGCTCATGTACTCGTTGAAGCTGGCTAAATGCGGGATCAAGATGAGGTTAGACGATTGGAAGGCAGTGAGCATCTTTGGTTACTCTTACATCGATCTTTCGGAAAACGAGATCACGGGGAGTCCGGCAAGGTTGCTTAACCAGGCGAATCAACTGTTTGCATTCAAGGCGTCCGGGAACAAACTTCGATTCAACATGGGGGAGCTACGTTTCGACAAGTCGTTGGGAATCTTGGATTTGTCAAGGAACTTGGTATTTGGGAAGGTGCCGACTGGGGTTGATACACTTGAGGAACTGAACTTGAGTCATAACCATCTTTGCGGAAAGCTTCCGACGACTAAATTCCCTGCCAGTGCGTTCGCTGGTAATGATTGTCTTTGCGGCTCTCCACTTTCTCCTTGTAAATTTTAGCGGCAAGAAAACTATAGTTTTGTATTTGAATTTACTGTGGCACGTAGCCTGAAATAAGATTTGAATTAATAAAAAGGAAATAAGTAAATTTTAAGATACCTAAATCAAACTATCTCCACTATTTTTTTCATACTATTTCTCTGGAAATTAGGAACCGAAGAAATAATCGTAACACTGGTAACTGAATTTTGGTGTTGGTTTTGGCATATATTTCTTCATATGTGTTCAACATCGACCTCAATGACCCATGCAATCCATATAAATCCGGGGTTTAGAATGATGCTCTCTTTAGATTACTATGATATATATATATATATATATATATAATATATATATATATATATATTATTTTATTTTTTTTTTGTTAAGCTCTTTACATAAAATTGTTTGAGGAAACGAATCATAAAGAAACAAATCGATCAGAGCATTGTAGAGACTCTGGTCGCTTAAACAAACCAATGTCTTACATCACTTAAGGTCAACAAAAACAACACGAAGACTCTGGTAACAACCACATTTCAAATCTTGTTACTTGCGTGATACCCAACATCTATAAGATGCGCACGACGTGGTTGCGACACGTAGGATTTTTATAAAATATAGGATTGCGACATGTGTCACTTTTAATGTTATATCCGTTAAGATCGTGACACATGTCTTCGGAAAAAGAAATTTTTATTTTAAAGAAATTTTAATATCTTATAATAAAAACGAAATTTTATATAATAAAATGAAAATAATGTAATAAAAAATTCCTATTAGTATATGGAATAGGTATGTAAACTAAATATCCTAAAATTATATGGAATAGTTATATAAACTCCTATTTAAAAAAATCCTATTAGTACATGTAATAGGTATGTAAACTAAATATCCTAAAACTATATGAAATTGGTTACATGAACCCCTATAAAAAGAGAGCTATTGTAGTCTCTTTTTCTCATTCACAAACTCATCAAAGCAAATTCAGAAAATCTCTTTGATTCTCTTTCTCTAATTTCAAAATCATGTCTTTGAAAGTTCAAGAGAACATGGAGATTATTTGACTCTAGGTCAATTGGATCGAAATTAAAATTATTTGAATAAAATCCTATTAGTACATTAGGAAAAATCAGAAAACAGGAAACAAACAATTAAAAAGAAAAAATATTACATCCATTATGAGAAGTAAAGAAAAAACATAATTCTATTACGAAAAGGAAAAAAAACGAAAATCAGAAAAACATGAAGAAATAATTAAAAAATGTTACATCCAATAAGAAAAGGAATAAAAAAACATATTCCCATTACGAAAATGAAAAAAAAAATATATATAACAAGCTATATTTTTTAAGTTTCTTTCTCATTAAGAAATAAAATTCATGTCTTTAAAAGTTAAAGATATCAATGAAGAATACTTAACTTTAGATCGATACATGTGTCTAATATTTGATGAAGTGATGACATGTGTCAACACAAGAAAATTGGAAAAATGTAGTAACATAAATAAATAAACTAACAAAATAATATTAAAACAACTAACTAATAATGAAAATGAAAATTTATAATGGTCAGAGGCAAAAACGAAATTGAAAAAGAAACAATATAAATAGAAAACTAACAAAATAATTATTAAGGAACTAAATAATATTAAAAAAGAAAATTTTATAATGGACTGATCTTCTAATATTAAATAGTTTAATTTTCCATGTTTTGTTAGGTAAAAAAATATTAAAAATAAAGATTTCATCATGGAATAATCAAAGTTTCATAAAATAATGAGTCGATTAGATTTAGACACATGTAAATCTTTCTATTTCATATCATGAATTCAAAATAAAAATGTAAAAGACTACATATCTTTATTTAGAGATTTGTTATCGGGTTTTTAATATTATTTTCTTATTTTTAAAATTGATCAAATTTTGTTTAATATTCTTCCGTGATTTAAAAAAATAAAAATAAATAAACCCGCGTATACGCGGGCCTAATCTAGTTGTTATATAATTTTATATGAATTAAAATCGCTGGTTAATATCTTTAAGAATTAGGTGGAGCAATGAGCGGATTACAGATGGAAGTATACAGGAGCACGTACCAATGTGTGTAACATGTGGTCAAGTCTCTTTAGTTTGTGAATATTTATACATTCACATAGAACTCTTATCTTCGTTAAGATCATATCTTAACATATATGTAAACATCTGTTTACTCTTTTAAGATCTAAATTCACATAGATTTGATATCTTTGGTGTATCTAAACAAATGAGTTTTTTTTTTGTGCAAAGAAACAAATGAGTTGCTGTAACCTGTAGGATAATGAAAATGAACCTTTTTGTCTAACAACAAGATAACGCGTCATGAGATATGGTTTGCATACACCACTTATTGTCACATGCAAATGGATTAGTCAAAATCGTCGACTTTGACTTCGCAGCTCTCAAGTCGTCTCTCTCTCTCTCTCTCTCTCTCTCTCTCTCTCTCTCTCTCTCTCTCTCTCTCTCTCTCTCCCTCCCTCAATCTATTATTAGTAGCTACCAACAGCTTCTCTCAATCCCACGGCACATCACCATGAACTATTTCTCCTTCACTCACTTCATATTTGCCGTCATAATCTTTCTCCAGTGTTTTAGTCCCACAGGAGCTACCACGTGTCATCCTGATGATGAGGCGGGTCTTTTAGCGTTCAAATCCGGTATAACTCAAGATCCTTCAGGCATGCTCAGCTCTTGGAAGAATAATACTTCTTGCTGCTCCTGGAACGGTGTCTCTTGCGTCAGCGGCGACCGCGTCACCGTACTGTCACTACTCGGATTTCTCAAGAAACCCGTACGCTCCCTCTCAGGCACTCTCTCGCCGTCGCTGGCCAAACTCCAGTACCTCGAAGTGATTAGCTTGGGAGGTCACAGAAACATCACTGGACCGTTTCCCCAATTCCTTCTCCGACTACCAAAGATTAAGTACGTTAACATCGAGAACAACAATCTCTACGGTCCACTTCCGGCCAACATCGGCACGCTAAGCCAGTTGGAAGATTTAACTCTTCGGGGAAATAAGTTCACCGGTCCGATACCGGTTTCCATATCAAATCTTTCTCGGTTAACCGGTCTTTTTCTTGGCGATAATCTTTTAACCGGAACTATACCATCAGGGATTGCTAATCTCAAGCTCCTTCAGAATCTAAACCTCGGCGGCAACCTCCTCCGTGGCACCATCCCAAACATTTTCGAATCCTTGACGCAGCTCAAGTTTCTCGAGCTCTCACGCAACGGATTCTCAGGGAGACTTCCTCCGTCAATCTCATCGCTCCAACCAACACTCTTAGTCCTCAGTCTGAGCCAGAACAATCTCTCAGGGACCATACCAGACTACATATCAAGCTTCATCAAACTCGAAAACTTGGATCTCTCCAAGAACCGGTTCTCAGGGGCTGTGCCGGAAGGTTTCGCTAATCTGACCAATATTTACACTCTTGATCTCTCTCATAATCTTTTAACCGGTTCATTTCCTGACTTGATCGCTCAAACCATCCAGATTCTTGATCTCTCGTACAACCAGTTTAACCTAGAAACGATTCCAGATTGGGTGACTTCGTTGCCAAGCATGTCCTTGTTGAAGCTAGCAAAATGCGGGATCAAGATGAGCTTAGACGACTGGAAGCCAGCGGAAACGTTGTACTACTATTACATTGATCTGTCCAATAACGAGATCTCAGGGAGTCCAGAATGGTTATTGAACCAGACGAAGTATCTGCTGGAGTTTCGGGCGGCGGGGAACAAACTCCGGTTCGATATGGGGAACTTGACGTTTGCGAAGACGCTGAAAACATTGGATCTTTCAAAGAACTTGGCATTCGGGATGGTGACGGAGATGGTGACCGGTCTGCAGAGACTGAACTTGAGTCGAAACCATCTTTGCGGAAAGCTTCCGGTGACAAATTTCACAGCCAGCGCGTTCGCCGGCAATGACTGTCTATGCGGCTCTCCACTTTCTCCTTGTTTAGTTTAGCGGCAAGAAAGTCTGCAGCGTTGTTCCCCTCTTTTTTTTCTCTATATGTTTGGTATTATCTGTGGTCTCCACACTTTACGTACGTCTCAAGTTATCATTCATCAGCATCACTTTTTATTTTATTTTTCTCATGAAGAACCGGGGAGGGTTGAGATTCAGGATCATGAAATGAAAATATATTGTAAAAAGAAAAGAGTAAAATCTACCTATAAGCAATATTTTGGGATTTCCACATATGAACCGTCTAAGTTCCCGCCAAAACCAAACCACAACATAAGACTTAAATCATATGGTCTAACAACATGTCATAAACTGTGTATTACAGTTTGATATTTAAGTAAACCAAATTTGACTGTTCTATTCTGGAACGTACGTGAAATTTTAATATACATTGCGCTTGAACAACATTTTTTTCTGAGAACAAATCGTGCCTAGAATGGTATATGAATGAGGTATAATTGCCTGAGAATCCGGATTGTTTATATTTAAACTGAGGGTCACACAATCTAAAGAGTAGTAACATACTAACATGTGCGTTTAACAGATTGCGTTGATCCATTGTTTATTTAGTGTACACACTATATCACAAAATAATGAGAACTACTTTTGAAGGAATAAGACTTATGAGTCTATTTTTGTGATACAAACTTTTTTAGTACATATAGTACATATTTCCCCATTGGCCATAACTCTCATGTATACAAATTGTTGTTTATTGCTTTGTATAGTTTTTGCCAATTTCTTGCTCGCAGATTATCGAGCCACTAGCTTAACTTTCAGTTATTATAGCCATATTCAAATTTACAAATTGCTTTAGTTTTTTTAAAGAGACTTATGCATCTACGATCTCAGTACGTCAGTTCCAAATTCAAGTTTTAGAATTAGAAATTTTTCTAAAGTTATCCATATAGACGATTGGATAGGCATTTCTCTCCCAAAAGGAATGTAATATTTCTCTACTCTTTCGGCAACCTCATCGAAATTTTCAGTTTTTACCTCTTTACTCTGTCGGCAATCTACATTTTAAATCTATATCTCATAACTTTTTTAAGATCTAGATTCACAATATAATATATATTTTGGGTATATAAACACATGCATGTATTTAGATTCAGACGTAAAAAGAAAACAATAAAAACACGTGATACTTTGGATACAATATAAAGAAATAATACGCTCTAGCTAGAGTGAGTGCATGTCTTCAAGCCTATCGTGGAAGACTGATACTTTTGACAGTGATTATAATTAGGGTCCTGCAATTAACCACTAATTACGGATGACACTATATATTATTGCCACGTGCAAATGGTTCGGTTGAAATCCGTCAACCTTTTCTTTTGAAACGTGATTTTGTATAATAAAATAGTAGCTACACGTACAAGTTGCTCTCGAGATGATACCTTTTTTCACAAGAAAAGAGAAAAAAAAAGATGCTCTCCAAGAAGAAAAATATGCTAAAAAGAAGAATAAAAAATGATCGGTCTTCAACTTTCCCCTATTAATAACCTACGCACGCGTTACTTCTCTGAGTAGCACCCCACAACACGAGTTACAGCCATGAACTCTTTCTTCTTTACTACCTTCATCTTTGCCACCGTTATCTCTCTCGGTTGTTTAGCTTCAACCGGATCTGCCACATGCCATCCCGATGACGAGGCGGGTCTTCTAGCCTTCAAAGCGGGTATAACCCGAGATCCATTGGGCTTGCTCAGCGATTGGCAAAAAGGAAGTATCTGCTGCTCCTGGATGGGTGTCATTTGCATCACCAACGACCGTGTCACCGAACTGAGATTATCCGGAGGAGAGACCGTTCTTGGCAAAGGAACTCTCTATGGAACTATCTCACCGTCGCTGGCCAAACTTCAGCACCTGGAGGCGGTTTCCTTCACTGATCTCAAGCTCACCGGATCTTTCCCGCAGTTCCTTTTCCGGTTACCGAAGCTGAAACTAATCCGCATCTCCGGTACTTTAATCTCCGGTCCAATTCCGGTTAACATCGGCGCGCTAACCAATGTTGGAGATATCTCTCTTGATGATAACCGGTTCACCGGTCCGATCCCGAGTTCGATATCCAATTTGACACGGTTAACTTGGCTCGACCTACGAGGAAACCGCCTCCCCGGCACCATCCCGGACGTTTTCAAATCCATGACTAAGCTCGGAGCTCTCATCCTCTCCCGGAACGGATTCTCCGGAGAACTTCCACCGTCGTTTGCTTCCCTTGCACGGAGTCTCGTCCACCTCGACCTGAGCCAGAACAATCTCTCAGGGACGATCCCTGACTATTTCTCGAGATTCAAGGCGCTCTCCAAGTTTGATCTCTCGAGTAACCATTACTCAGGCGTTGTGCCGATGAGTTTCACCAATCTCAAAAGTCTTTTCCATGTCAACTTCTCACGAAACCACCTAACCGGACCATTCCCTGCCTTGAACTTCGTCGGCGGCATCGGTTATCTGGATCTCTCCTACAACCAGTTTCATCTTAACACGATTCCGGAATGGGTGACTTCGTCGTCTATCATCTACAATCTGAATCTTGCTAAATGCGGTATCAAGATGAGGTTTGAAGATTGGAAGCCGATGAAGATAGGATCTTTCAGTACCATTGATTTGTCGGAGAACGAGATCTCAGGGAGTCCAGCTAGGTTCTTGAACAAGGCGGATGTATTGTATGAGTTCAAGGCGTCAGGGAACAAACTCAGATTCGACTTGGGGAAGTTAAATTTCTCCAGTTCGTTGAGAATCTTGGATCTGTCAAGGAACTTGGTGTTTGGGAAGGTGCCGGCGGTTGTGGCCGGACTTGACTCGCTAAACTTGAGTCAAAACCATCTTTGTGGGAAGCTTCCGGTGACAAAGTTCCCGGCCGCCGTGTTCGCCGGTAACGATTGTCTTTGCGGATCTCCACTTTCTCCTTGTAAACCTTTAGCGGCGATGAAAGTTTCTATTTAGATTTACTAAGAGGATCTCCAACCCCATGCTAAATATGACATATATGCTATTTTGCCATAATTTTTGCTCCAACCCAATTGCATATGCTATTGCAAAATAGCATCATGCTATTTTTGCTTCTATATTTGGCATGAGATTATGCAATATGCTATTTTGCCATTGAACTTTTTTATTTATAAAATAGTCCTTCAATTTGTAATTACTTTTAATTTAACAGTTTAATTATATTGATTATGATTTATTTAAATAAATAAACAATACTCATAACTTTTTCAAAATATAAATAATATTTATTTCATAGAAATATAAAAACATAACCATAATAAACTTAAAATTTTATTTTTAAAAATACTGAAATTCAAAAAACATAAAACAATAGGTTAAAATCTTTGTTTTCTATAATTTTTATGTAATATGATGTATTTTGTTTTAATATTATAATAATAAAAAAAATATAATTCTGGTTGTTTTTGCAAAAAAGAAAAACAAATGATTCACTTTGTAAAATTTGAAGAAATCAAGTAGTTTTAACAATTAATAATAAGTTGGAAAAAAATTATAGCATGATATATGGCATGAGGGGTTGGAGAGAAACCCAATGCTATTGCTATATTTTTGCCATTTGCAATAACATATGGCATGAGGGGTTGGAGATGGTCTAAGACACGTATGTCGAAATAAGATTTGTATTAATAAAAAACAAAGTTGTTTTAAGATTCGAATAAACTATATTACTTCTGAAATTTCCAAGAAGCTTAAAACGAAACGATATATTTACGCATGGAATAAATTAACTTGAAACAAAAATAAAGATAATAGACTAGAGAAATAATTTGTGACATAAACGGATGATATAATAGGAATAGCATGAAACGAATAATTATTTTGCTCAAGTGAGGTTTTACAACTTTGAAGCTCTCATTCCAATTCACATGCCATCATGACTCTTCTACACCTGTTTTATTACTTGCTAAATCTATTTCATGAAGTCTAACTTTGATTAACACATCTTTCAAACTTTCAAGACCGACTTCCTCTATTCATTTAAAGAAAGGATCATCATCTTCAAACAAAAAAAAAAGAAAATTTCATATATACTTCAATGTTTCACAATAAATAATGTTCTTTTTAATTGAGAACTTTCAAATGGAAATGCTCTTAGTGAGAACTTTGACCATCTTCAACTTGCATTTTTGTTTTTTTGGGTAAGTTCTTCAACTTGCATTTTAATATTCACCTCTCTTCTCTTTCGCTTTATCTTTACTTTTTTTTTTTACCTTTTTCCATTTGACAGATTAATCTTGTAGGTTGCAGCGAACCTTTCTGCATCCATCTACATTTCCTTCCACACATGCCGAATGTTGTTTCATTCTATCAACTCCATTTCCATGGTTTATCTTATCAAAAAAGTTACAAATAGGGTACTTCTTTTCTTTGTTAAGTCCAAATTTTCAGTAACATGTGTACTCATGTCAGATCGTGGTTTAGACTATAATAACGGTCAATTATCACATCCCGAGATCTAAAGCATGTCAAAAGAACCTTTGACATAAGATAGTGTCCTATTCTGTTCCTTTTACTTTAAATAAACATGGAGTCTATTTCTGTCACGTTTTATTCTTTCAGTTAGTTATTATAATTAATTACTATACACAATATTGATCGCAACACGCAAACTGATTAGTCAAAATCGGTCAACTTTGACTTCTTGCATATTAATACCTCTCTAGTCTCTTTATCACTGTTTCTGTTATCAGCTGCTCATTGCTTCTCTTTAGTCCAGTATAAAACACCACCATGAACTCTTCTTTCTTGAATCTCTTCATCTTCGCCGCTGTTATCTTCCTCCGGGGTTTTAAATCTGGTATAACCAAAGACCCTTCGGGTATGCTCACCTCATGGAAGAAAGGTACCGATTGCTGCCCTAGGGACGGTGTCAGCTGCCGTAACAGCAACCGTGTCGTCGTACTCACTCTCCGCATAGAGTCCGACGACGCCGGAATCTTTCTCTCCGGCACTATCTCGCCGTCTCTTGCCAAACTCCAGTATTTAGAAGGTGTTGTCTTCATCAACCTCAAAAACATCACCGGACCTTTTCCTCAGTTTCTCTTCCAGTTATCACATCTACAGTACTTTTACCTCGAGAACAACCGGTCCTCTTCCGGCCAACATCGGAGCCCTAAGCAACTTAGATACGTTAACCGTTAAAGGAAACCGGTTCACCGGTCCGATCCCGAGCTCGCTATCCAATTTAACTCGGTTAAATTACCTCAATCTTGGCGGTAATCTCTTAACCGGAGCTATACCGTTAGGGTTTGCTAATCTCAAGCTCTTGTCGAATTTAAATCTCGACGACAACCGTCTCTCCGGAACCATCCCGAACATTTTTAAATCCATGACAAAGCTTCGTATCCTCACTCTCTCTCGCAATAGATTCTCTGGGAAACTTCCTTCGTCGATGGCATCGCTCGCGCAGACTCTCGCCTTCCTAGAGCTAAGCCAGAACAATCTCTCTGGTTCAATTCCAAGCTATTTATCAAGATTCAATAAGCTCGACACGTTGGATCTCTCCAAGAATAGGTTTTCAGGAGCCGTGCCGAAGAGTTTAGCCAAGCTGACTAAAATTGCTAATATTAATCTCTCTCATAATCTCTTAACCGATCCATTCCCTGTTTTGAACGTGACGTATGACGTTTTAACTCTAGATTTGTCGTACAACATATTTCACATGGAAACAATCCCGGAATGGGTGAAGTCAGCGTCCATTCTTAACTCATTGAAGCTGGCCAAATGTGGAATCAAGATGAGCTTAGATGATTGGAAGCCGAGGCAAACTGACCTCTACGTTTCCATTGATCTTTCGGAAAATGAGATCTCAGGGAGTCCGGTAAGGTTCTTGGAGAAAGAACAGCAGCTGCGGGAGTTTTGGATGTCCGGGAACAAACTCCGGTTCGATATTGGGAACCTGAAGTTAACCAAGACGCTTGAAACGTTGGATTTGTCAAGGAACTTAGTATTTGGGAAGGTGCCGGCGACTGTGGCCGGACTAAAGACGCTAAACTTGAGTCAAAACCATCTTTGCGGAAAACTTCCGGTGACAAATTTCTCAGCTAGAGCTTTCGCCGGGAACGATTGTCTCTGCGGCTCTCCACTTTCTCCTTGTAAAGTTTAATAAAACCAAAGATCGTTTATTCAGTAAATAGTTTGGTTTACTGTGACACTATTGGTATTACTAAAAGAGTTGTATATGAACAATGGGGAAAACACATCAAAACTTATTAGAGCATGATTAATGATGCTTATTCAAATTGTCTATTAGCATTATTATATTATAACAATAAATTTACGTTAAGAGACATATGGTTCCACATCAATTATTTGATAAAGTTTGTTAAGTGTTCAGAACTCTTTTTTTGTGAATTAAATTTATTTATATAGAAAACATTAAATATTTTACATTGAATGAAAATTAAATCATTATTTCGCGTAAAAACATTTTAAACATAGCTTTTGAAACAATAAACAGAAAATAAAGGTTTAAATGTCCATTGTCAACTTCATCCTCATCATCAGCATCGTCGAATTCAGTGGTGAGTCGAACAAAAATCTTCGAGGACAACAGCTTGTTCATTCGAAAACATCATCGATATAAAGCATAAGGGAATGTGGGAGTTTCACTTAAATAACCGTTCCTCGAAAATAAAGCTTGTTCATGCTCTTATAGCCTTACAAGAGTATTTATACCCTCTCCGTTTCAATTTAGTTCTCGTTTTGGGAAAATGTATCTGTAATCATTTAGATGTATCTTCAATGCAAAATACGTCTAAATACGTCTAAATATTTGCAGATACATTTTGCCAAAACGACAACTAATTTGAAACGGAGGGAGTACTAATTTAATATTATCATCTTTAAATGTTTTTTTTTTCTTTTATTTTTCCATTTTTTTCTTTTCCCATAACTAATCAAAGGTACTAGATGCATGCGAGTTTGTCGTAGCTGTAAAACAAAGTGGGACAATCCAGCAGAAAAAAAGCCAGTAAATGCAGTCATTTAAACACTCAAAACATTCTATAGACAACAATCTGTATGAGTAAGTAGCTTACATTTCTTTTTAACCTCTGATTTCTTCAGAATAAGAGAGTTTTAGATGGATCATCATTTGATAAAAGTTTGCCGTCCGTGTGGGAGAATAATTTCAAGTTTTGATTGGACCTTGAGTTATAATTTCAAGCAGTAGTTTAAAGATAGTTTGCTATCTGAACAGCGAAAAAAGGTAAAATAAAAATAAAAACTCTCATGCTTTGCTTCATGTTTAATAAACTTGTAGTGTTTTTTTCTTACATTCTTCCCTGATATCCCAAGGTTTCCAAATATCTTAAATATAATTTTATCAAAAAAATGATAGTCATGAGATTTATGGCAAATATTGATGTCATTAGCTTTCTCTTTCAAAGAATGTTCGTTTCTGTTTGAGAATATGATGTGTGTAAAATCTGTGTGAAATCAGATAAGGTTAATTTAATAATATTTTTCTTCTGGTTAGGAATTTACTATATTAGTTCTAGAGACTAATCTGAGTTCTCTTTCTTATCATCATAGGCTTTCACCATGAGTCTTGCAATATCAGTCGGAACATATTTGTTAGCAACACCCGTTTTCAGTACCTTGGTTCGGATTTTGTAATGAAAAACAGAATTGATTTCATCCAATTCTAAACGGCCTCCGTGTTGGGATTTCAAGATGTTCTCATGGTGCCTATCATTATTACCAAAATGAATGTCAATCAAACTCATTCTTTGTACATCTTCGATAGCAAACACTCCACTGTTACAAGGCGATTGATTTGGGATGAACTCTTGAAGTGAACCGCTTGTCCATTTTTTGGATCTGTAGTCATGCAAGTTCTTGACACGCATTATGGTTGTTGGAGGAACACGTCTGAATCCCTCATAACCTTTTTAGTGTTTTTTTTTAGAATATGGAAAATAATTTACCCCTTTTTAATATCTTTTTTATTAGTTTTTTTTTCCAAAACATATGTCAAAAGCTTAATAAGAATAAAATTAAATTGATACATGTCGCGATCCTATGAGTTATAAAAATCTTACGTATCGCAGCCACGTTGAATGTCATTCAGCTTTATATAATTAAGATGTGTATTATTAGAATTTGATACAGTACGTAGTGTTCAGGCAGTATCATTTTTGTTTATAAACAAAACTAATATTTTAAAAACATAAAAGACCACGATGTAGAATATAGATGTACTGGATATGCTAATTGTGTAACATGTATAAAATTTGAGTATTATAGAACATGTTGTTTTTTCTTATAAGAGGCATCTGATCTATTCGTCAGTTATTTTTTTGCTTTTGTTGATTTGATAAAGGATCTACTCATTGAATGTGTTTGACTAGAAAATCATAAACATATGATCTAGTCAAACACATTCAATTACAAGAAGAAAGACTATCAAAGCTAGTTTACGAAAATGTTCATGGTCTTTTCGTCTATGAAGAGTTTATGGCCTCATACTGAAGAGATTAATGGTCAATGGATTGTGTACTTATTTGTTTTAAAATTCAATCACGAAAATCAATAGTTTCCATAGTATTTTAAAAGTTCCCAAAAAGTTTTAAAAAATAGAAGCTATATATACAATGTTATTTCATGCATGCCATCTAAAAACACATGCAACTATGCAAGAATTCTGTGTATAAATCGAAAAATGTGTAACCTATATAATTAACTCTTTTTTTGTTAAAGTATAATCTGATAACTCTTGGTAAATTTATTTACATATCTACATTATATGCAATCTGAAGACTAAAGAAGCCTTTAATGTTGCCAACAACCTCAAGGACTTTTGACCCTATAAAATGCCAATCTTAGATTCATAAACCATTCATTAACATTACGTTTTTTTGTGTGTGTAAGATCTCAAAATACTTCAAGAATCAGAAAACAAAATGAACAACTTCATGAAACTATTCGCTATTTTTGTTGTTCTTATAGGAATCCAAACCGCCTTCTCTCAATCAAAGGTGTCCCCTCCGAGACCTAATCCTATACAACAACTCTGCAAAAGAAACCGTTATCAAAGCCTATGTGTCTCTACTCTCACTCTTGATCCTAGAAGCAAAACCTCAAATCTACAAGGTGACATGATACATTTCATTCGTTGATTTTTTTTCTGAAAAAAATAAGAGGAAAATAATGAAATGATTTTGCTGTTTGAGATGTTCAACGTAAAATTTGTCATTGTCTAATATTCCTTCATACATATTGCAACATTATGTAGCTAATTTTTTAATATTATTATTATAAAAGGGCTTGCGTCGATCTCCATCGATGCGACGACAAAGAAAGTGAACGAGTCGTTAAATTATTTTGTCTCCGTTATGAAGAACATCACTCGTCAAGAAGAATTTGAGATATACGGAACTTGCATTGAGGAGTACGGCGCGGCTGTTCGTAGGTTTATACCGGCGGCTTTGGCTGATCTAAAGGCTAAGAAGTATTCTCAGGCGATGGCTGACATGAAAGACGTCGTGTCGGCACCGGATGTGTGCAAGGACCAATTCGCTGGATTTTCTCCGTTGCCGGTGACTCAGCGTAACAAAGCCGTCCATGATATCGCCGATATGACTGCTGATATCATCAAAACTTTCACGTCTGCCAATTAGATAATAAAATTAACAAAACATTCGATCTAGTTTGGTCTTTAGAAAATGTAAACGACTTTATTTTCCAAATAAATCTAAAAAATGAAAAACGAGCAAAATCTCTAATTGCAACATAGAAAACGGTTTGAGAATAAAAACACAACAACCAAATCAACTTTACCTTCATCAACAACCAACCAAGAAGCCAAATGCAGGAGGACAGCCTCATGAAACATTTGTTTTGGCCCCCAAATTTTAAATGGTTAAATATGTGTAAATGATTTGGCCCCCAAATTTCTTTAAAATTTTTTATATATGATTTATCCCCAAAACGGTGAATGTTACTAGCCCCATAAATCTCAAGGCCAGCCCGCCAAATGTAATCAAATTAAACTTGAGGCTATGCTTCTTCTCTTTGACCTCATAGGAGGAACCGAAACCAAACTATGAAAATATGTGCAATGCAAAGGCCAATGAGGAAGTTGCTGAAGTACAAGAAGACGTCCTATGGCTTGATTTATTATATTTTAGTTTATTTCTTTTACAATTGTTTATTAAGGAAACCAAGTGGTCATATCCCAGTGGTACTTGAGGGAGGTAAGTCCCAATACGGACCCTGATTCGAAACCACTTGACCACAACGGATTTAACATCCCTTCCGTTGGGACCCTGGACCCTTTTCGAGGGGATAATCGGGTTTTTCGTTCGGGTTAGATCCTCGGAATAACTGGATACAGCTGGACAAAGCTCAGACTATCGGTTTGGGCCCATGACTGGTCGGTGACTGTTCGGTCGACTCCTCGGAGCCGGATACCAGAGATACCAAAAATAAAAAAAAAATTGTTTATTAAGGAGAACTTAAAATGATACGACGTTCTTGTATGTAGGAATTGAGGTGTGAATTCGATTTGACGGTGTTCCATATACGATTTGTATTTCAACACTTTCTTCAGTATGTAGGGGGATACTAAAAGTTTATAGTTGCAATGAAATGAGGCCCGTTAGGCCCATTAAGATAGAGATTAAAACTACAAAAGAAAAGCCTTTAAACTCACGAGTCGTCACCACCACTTCCCGTCCTTTATTTCTCTACACTCACTGGTTCCGAAGCCCTAAACGTTTCAAGGTCGCCGATTCATCACCACCGAAGAATCCGTTTCTTACTTTTTTCCCGTTCACTCACATGGCGGAGGAAGAGGTTATGACTTTCCCTGTGCAGCCGTCCGACCTCAAGCGCAAGCTTGAAGATGTTGAATCGGAGGTCCTCGAGAAGCACGCCGGCTCAATTGATGGTTCTAATGAAGTTTCAGTAGATGACGGCGAAAAAGCTTCTGATTGTTCTCAGACGAAGCGAATTAAGCTCAGCGATTCGGCTGCCGATGGATTAGGTATTTTTTTCGATTTCTTCGTTTGTTTCAAAACTAGGGATTTGGGCGGATGATGCATTCATCGAAAAGCCTTCACATTTGTTTTTCGATTCGTCTGTTTTGTTTATGGGTATATGAAAAAAACATGCATTCTCATCGATCTCTGTTGTGGCATGTTGATGTAGGTATTGTGAAAACTGAAGAAAGTGTTAAAGAATCAATGGAAGAGGGAACTGGGAAACCCACTGAGGAGAAAGATGAGAACCAAGATGTCAAACCTCTAATTGAGAAAGCTCAGGAGCTCATTCACACCGATGAATCTGAAGTTAAGATGGATGATGTAAAGGTTGAAGATAACCAACCAGCTTCTGCTGAGGCTGCAACCTCACAGGAAGTTTCCGTTGAAGAAAGTAAGGAGGTGAACATTAGTGGTTCTCAGAAGGAAGCTGATGACAGTAGTAAGGAAACGAATGAAGTTGAAAACGAAGTCAATGATGGTGGCTCTCAGAAGGAAGATGACAATGAAAATAAGGAATCAATTGCTGGGAAGGAGAATGGTGAGGACAGTAAGGAAGTGAACGGCAGTGGTTCTCATGAAGAGACTGGCGACGAAAGTAAAGAAGCTAATGGTGGCAGTTCTAACAAAGAGGTTGACGAGACTCGACGAATCGAAGTCCCGAGTTCAAAGGTGATTGAATTTAGTTTCCCTTTTGGGCCTTGTGTGAGGTAAATCTTACAGAGTGCTCTTGGTACATTTGGCAGGTTGGCACGCTTATTGGTAAAGGCGGGGAGATGGTCAGGCATCTTCAGTTCAAATCTGGTGCCAAAATCCAAATCCGGAGGGATTCTGAGGCAGATCCAAATTCATCTTTAAGACCGGTGGAGATAATTGGAAAAGCTGCTTCTATCGAGAAAGCAGAGATGCTTATCAATCAGATTATAGCAGAGGTTTTTAACTTGTCTTTGACATCCGTGTTGATTCTTTATTGAATGTTGTTGTCTGACCTCAGATTTGACCTACTTTTTTTTCTTCTGCTGCAATCCTAGACTGAAGCAGGAGGTGTACCTACCCTTTATTTAAAGGTCCAAGAACAGTTGGAGATTAAAGTTCCAAATGATAAGGTTGGTGTGATTATTGGTCGAGGTGGGGATACTATCAAGAGCATGCAGACAAAGTCAAGAGCTCGCATTCAGGTGATTACTTCTATTCAATCTTGAATGTGTTAAGAGTTTTGAGAAAAATTGTGACAATATTGGTTATTTTGTGCAACACCTGATTAAAATAATTTTTTTCCCTATAGTTAATACCACATGAAGAAGGTGATGGGTCTAAGGAAAGAACTGTCCGTATTTCTGGTGATAAAAGGCAGATTGAAGTAGCTTCCGCAATGATAAACGATGTTATGTACCAGGTTTGTCTTCTGATATTATCTCTCTGAACGATGTCATTGCTTTTAGTTTTTGCAACCATGGAAATTGATTCATTTGAGTGTTTAACTGCTTTGTTTCAATTCATCTTGGTGCATGTTTCGATTATCATATCCTGATGTTTGTTTTGGCTTAATATTTACTTATGCAACAACATAGTGAATGAGGTGACAAATCTGCGTTTTCTCAGTGTGCCTGCTATCTGTTTTAGTTTATATTGGCATTATTTGTTCGTTAATGTTCTGGTGGTCCATGCAATCTTTTGTTAGACTAGCTTGTTACCTGTTATCACTTACAAGTCCATTGGATTTATGTTGTACTGGGAATAATGCTATAAGTATATGGAAAAGCTCTGCTGTCTTAATTTGAACGTTCAGTGAAAATCTATGGTGGCTCCCCTGATTTAGTGAATAGTAAAACATGTTAATGTCCTAGAGGACATGCTGCTGCAGTAAGAAGGATAGCTTGAGAAAATGTGTACATATTGTAAGAAAGATGCTCACTCCTGTTAAGAAGATCATATGTTCCGTCCTCAATGTCGCTTGCCATGATTTTTTTAAGTTAAAGGTGTCGATCTCGAATTGGTGTTGGCTTTAAAATGCAGATGTGGCTATTACCTTTCAATTGGGGTCAGCATTGCCTTGTTGGTGTACAATAGACATCACCCAGGTCTACGGATGAAGGTATTTGGCATTTGTCATACACGCTTGCAGGTTCTAGTAGCCCGGTAAGGCTGCTTTTTGAAAACTTCAAGACCATAGTGTGAGCATGGATATATTACAGTACCGTTGTGTAAATCTAGCTGCTCGATTTTCATGGCCTATGACGCTTGCTCTTACTTGATTAACGACTTGGAAGCAAAAATTTATCTAGAATTTATGTGGCCCACCATTAAGCTTGCAGTGTGGAACAGTAAACGGTTTTCTTAGTACTCGTTTGACAACCATGTTCATCGAAATTGCGTTAGATATGCTCAAATAATCATGGAATTACTAAAGGGGAGCCTGGAAACCATTGTGTGTGCTGTAAATTGACGCCAAGGCTTTATGTTCAGTGTGGAATGTTGTTTCTCACTTTTATTGTATACAATAATTTCTGACACAATTCATGTTTCTGAATGCCATCTGCATATGACTTGTTTTGACGAAATTCTTTGCTGGCTTGCTGTGTTCTTATTTGTATCCTCTTTTTGGATTCTTTTGTGAAGTTGTTAGATTTCATGATGATATGCCATGAACCTCACCTGCTTTGTTGCACATTTCGTTTTAGTTTCTGATCTAATAGCAGTACTTTTTACGTTCTTCTTCCTATCAATTGCGTGTGATTGTATGATCTGATGGTGATTATTGTAGTCTTTTGTTGTCTCTAATGGGAAGTTTCATGGTTGTTTCTTTTTGTAGGATACAAGGCCATCACCATATTCTAGTGGTTATAACCAGCCTCCTTACCAACCTCGAGGACCAAATGGTCCACCTCAATGGGGCTCGCGTGGTCCTCATGGGCCCCACTCGATGCCATTCAATTACCATCATGGTGGACCGTACCAGTCTCAGGGCTCACAATACAGACCTCCCAATTCCGGCGGTTATCCTTCACAACGTATGCCTCCTAGAAGTGGATATGGTTCTGGTTGGGAACAAAGACCTCCACATTCTGGTCCATACGATTATTACGGTAGGCAAGGAGCTCCAAGCCCAGGTCCTGTGCCCTCTCATGGACCTCCTTACTCCCAGTCAGGTTCTCAGCAGAATTATGGGCCGCCGATGTATGATCATCCAAGCTATGACAACCCTCCAGTCCAGCAACCTTATGGATACGGAACCTCCCAACAGGGCTATCCTCCGGCAGGTGGTCAGCACCAAATGCAGCAGCCAGCTAGACCTTACGGGATGCAAGGACCAGCCGAGCAAGGATATGGCCCTCCAAGACCATCAGCGCCTTCTGGGGATGTGCCTTACCAAGGTCCAGCTCAAGCAGCACCAACGTATGGTACAAGCATGGCTCCACAACAGCAATATGGCTATGCATCAAGCGCGCCTGCTCAGCAAACTTACCCTTCATACAGCTCTGCAGCACCGACTGATGGTTACAATGGCACACAAGCACAAGCACCAGCAGTTGCCCCAGCTTATGAGCAGCAGCAGCAGCACAGTGCTCAGCCAGCTTCTGGTGCGCAGCAAACTTCAGCTGGGTACGGGCAAGTACCTCCAACCGGTGGTTATAGTTCATATCCCTCTACTCAGCCGGCTTATGGTAACCCCCCGGCTCAGAGCAACGGAAACTATGGATACGGCTCTCAATACCCTAACTACGGAGGTGGAAACGCATATTCCCAGACTGCACCCGTTGGCCAAACTGCATATTCCCAGACTGCACCTGCTCAGGTCGGCTATGAGCAAACCGCAACTCAGTCAACAGGCTATGCAGCTGCTCCAGGAACAGCACAGTGAAATCGTCCTCCTTCCGATGCAGACCAAGCTTTATGATCCGCCTCGCTATAAGATCATAAAGCATTGCAAGGTTAGTGGACTTGCTGCATTCCTAAACTGCCCATCCTGATTTAGAGAGCCTCTGTAGTTTCCTCAGGTCTTTTGATATGTCTCCTTGTTATCGTTGGATAAAACTTGCAATGACTCGTCCTTCCTAATTTGTTCTTCCTCTGTATCTGTACTACTATTTGTTTAAGGTGTTTCCGAAATCTTAAGTTATCCTTTTTTTTAGCCGATTCTTGCTTCAAAGATTTATCACTTATGTTTATTGGAATTGATAAAATCAAACAATTTATATTTTAGGCGTATGTTTTTGCATATTCAAGACAGCTATGGACAGTTTATTAACATTTGATTATGTCCATAGTTACAAAGTAATATCAAAGCAATTGAAATTAAACACAGGGAAGAGGAGACCAAAAAGAGACAAAAAAAGGCTACGCAGTGCACGTCCTGCGACTCACATAATTAGGTTGTGTTGCTTATAGGCGCATTAACTTGAGGAAGGTCTCGTACGTAGCCTGGATGCGGCTTCTATGGCTGTTTCCGTTGGTGTTTCTTAGATAATCAGCCACTTTGAGAAAACCAGCATGTTGCTGAAACAAGATTGATGTTTCCTCTTCCTCTTGTGCCTTTAACGACTGTTCTTGCTCTCTCTTAGGTTGTTGAGGCATTGTGTGTGCCCACTGTATTCCCCATATAGCTAAAGGTCTCATGTAACAAAGTGATCTATACTCGTCCGTCGTGGTCCATGCCTCTGGTGTCTGAAATGCGCACCTACACCCACAAAAGAAACATTCATCGACCACCGAACACTTGTATGAATTAACAAAACGCAAAATTCTTAGATGAGCTTACCCTATACCGCGGTCAGACCAAGCGGCCTCGTAGATTCCACTAGCTGTTCTAAACCCTTTATCAGCGAGCCCTTCTTGAATCATACAAGCCGCGACTGAGTATGTAGTCCCAGCCCAAACCTCTCTGGACACCATCGTGCTTGAGTCTACTCTTCCATCAGGTAACATCCCATTCACAGCACCACGCGTCCCTCCTCTCACTTTCATCACATTGAACTCGAAGACCGTCTCCAACGCTTTCTTGATCCACTCTTCCTTCGCTATCGGCTTCAGTCCACATGCTCTCGCATACCTAAATACAACAAAACGTACAAGACTCAATACCAGTTACGGACTAGAGATGTTGTTAATCATGTTCTTGTAACACTTACCATTGTCCAGCCATTTGATCAGCCAAGATTGAAGAGCTCGAGCCACTTCGACTGTTATCGTAATTGAAATAAGAACCATTCCAAAGCTTCTCGTAAACACTCCTCGCTTTCTCAAACTTGGCGTTGAAGTAAATCGAAGCCCCCTTGTCCCCAACTTCCCGGGCCAATGCTGAGCCGGCCTGGAGAGCTGCGACCCAGAGACCTCCACAGTAAGCACTAACACCCGAGCAAGACCAAGCATCATACGTCTGATCAGGAAACCCTTCGTTCTCAATCATCCCGTCCCCGTCTTTATCAAACTGGTCCAAGTAAGCGATCGCCGTGTAAACAGACGGCCAAACCTCTTTAGCAAAGTTTAGGTCACCGGTCGCGACAAAGTCTCTGTAGACTTGTAGAACAAACTTGGCGTTCAAGTCTTTCCACCTATCCGTGTTGAACAAGTTATAAGCATTTACTTCATTCCAGGGATCGTTCAAGCCGATGTCGTGAGGAACCGATCCTAGAAGCTTCCTCGTAACGAACTCTCCGGTGCTCATGACCTGTTTCTTGCTGGAGTCGTGCATGAGAACCGCGGCGGCGAAGTCTCTCTGGATGCTCAGCTCGAGTTTGGGGAAAAGCATGAGCAATGCGAAAGAGGAGTAGAAATGAACGTCGTAGGTGTTGTACATTAGGTACTGAATCCCTTCTAGGTAAAGGAACTGTCCAATGTTCTCTTGTGTGTTCTGAGTCAGAGTGGTTCCGTTGGCAGCATTTGAAGACAGAGGAGCATGAATCTGTGAGCAGACCGCATCGATTCTTCCCAAGATATCTAAGGCTGTGTTGTTTTGGTCTGGCTCAGTAGTTTCTATAGTTGATGTACTGAGAGAGATCTTTCTTCTTCCCATACTGTCTAAGCTCTGTTTCGGAGGTAACCCATCTACAAGCAAAACGAGAAATTAGGGTTTAGAAGATCGAGAGGTATATAAAAATATAACGCTTGTGGAAGGATAAAAAAATTTCTTTTACCTGTCCAAATGGTTCCTCCTGAGTTGAAATAGTATAATTCGTTGAAGAGAGTTATCCGATACCTGGAAATTTTATTTGTTTAGTTTCTTTCGGCGCAAAATAAATTGACAAAGAAGAAGACAAAAGGGATGATTGAGCTTAAGTTGTTACCATTCAGGGAGTGTTGTGTCAGCAAGAATAGGAGCTTGCCAATCTTCAATCTGAGTTTCCCACTCAGAAAAGTCTAAACAACAAGCAAGAAAGAAAAGCATCATGAGATGATGGATGATGATGATCAAGAAGAGTCAATAAAAACAAGAAAATGGAAGTATTTGCATACTGAGAAGAGCGTCACGAGCCATTGCTACTGCTGCGTTTCCTAAACCGCCGTAGAATCTTGTGTACCGTCTGTAAAGTAGAGCGTTTTAGGTTAGAAAAAGAATCGTTGTATGCTGAAAATGTATGATTGTGGTCTCAAACACGCGTACCTGTGGTAAGTCTTCTTGTCGAATCTCACCTCTGGACAATCCCAAGAGAGCGAGAACGTTACTGTACGTTCACAGCCCGGTGGGACTTTAACCTTTGCTGCTACGGCTGCTCCAATGGAAGTTCCAGGTTTTGATGGAGTGCATGCATTGCTTGTTAACTTGTCGAATGATGCGTTCTATAGAAGACCAAAAAGGATTAGACTTTTGGCTTTCCTTCTAAATGACTTGAAAAGGTTAGTAAAAAGCAAACAAAATAACCTTTTTAATCTCATCCCACATATCTCCTGCTGTGATTTGGTTGGGAGCATTACCCGAAACTAAGAAACAAGGACACGAAGAGACACGAACGTCCTCTGTTTCTTTGGCCGCAATTGCGTAGGTAACTGGTGGGTGTCCATTTGCTGTCCTGCAAGATAAGTTAAATAACAATTATCAACACAAAATCTTACAATAACCGACAATAAACCAAGTATTCAAACCAATCAAAGAGCCAGAGAAAGTGGTTTTTGTTTTACTTGTGGTGTAAGGCAACTGCATGAACGCCATCTTTTGCCCTGAAAGATTCCATAAAAAGAAACAAGATTCATGTCAGTATTGGAAGCATATAGAAATAATCTGTAGCAGCAGAATTATATGAAGATTCTTACATCATTGTTGAGTTAAAGTGCTGTCCAGATAGTCCAGATGCTCCTCCCACAGAATTCTGATGAATCACAGAAACAAGTGGGTCGGTTCTCAATATGAAATTATCTCACAGAGTAATGATATGCAGAAGAAAGCAATCTCAGTTACCTCCCAAGTAAAGAGCAAAGTAACAGTTGCTTGTTCTGCTCCAGTATTAGTCACCTGTAACATGACAGAACCAAATCAGCTCAGGGACAAGTTTTTTTTTTTACTAAGCTAAAATGTCGAAAGAATCATACCGTGTAGTTGAAAACGGAAACCGGAAGACTGCTTTCTTCGTAGTTATGAGGTATAAAGGGAGAGACTTGACGAGAAACTATTCTAAGTTCAGGGTCAGGTTCACCTGTCATCAAGAAAATACATTTTTCATAACCTTTGTAAATCAAGAATTTGCAATAGATTAATCTGTAGAAGTAAACATGGTTAGAAACATTTTAGGAAGAATAATATACCTTCGTAGACGGTCCATGACCTCGGATAAAGAGCATGGTAAGTGGAATTTTCTCCTGTCATGTTCCAGTCCCAAGACTCGATTCCTATATTTGGAGCTTGGCCTCTACACAAATAGCCATTATTGTCTCTGCACAATCATATACAAAATAACATAAGTTACATCATTTGGACATTTACTCTGTTTTCTAAACTAGGGATCTAATCAAGCAAAAGAGAAAAAAGATGGATTTGGCTTTACTTAATCACTTCATGCTTTTTTGGGCATAGAACAGTTGAGTGTTTCACACCGCCCGGGCGGGAAACAAAAACCTATAATTCAGAACAGATCAAGAAGCATGAGAAGTATACTTCACAAAGCCATCAAACACACAAGAATCGGTTTACAACGGAAGAAACCAAGCAGTGTTCATGATTGTATACATACAGAGAATTGGTTTGTGAGAACTGGAGCTTCCTCGGAAAGTTTTGGGAATAACTTGAACTGCTGAAACTCACCCTTGTAACTTCTTCCAATGCTTCCTGCACTGAAACACGAGTTTTTTTTTTTCCCGCGGTTTTGTACATTAGAACATTGAAACAGAGGATCTTGAAACATTTAGAGCATTGTTAACTTGTGCTCTAAGAAAATTGTGAAACTTATATGATTTCCATACCCAATTCCTCCTAAAGGGACGCCATGATCTCCGGTTATATGGTGTTTTCTGAAGATGTCAAAGATCGAAGCCTGCAGTGTTTAAGAAGTTTCAGTATTTGATGACGACAAAAATCTTCAAATATTTGTTAAAAAAATGCTGTGAGAGATTATCTCTTACTCTTCCTTTTGCGGCTTCTTCTTTGGTGTGTCGCCACAATCTGTAGCCTAATGGAAGCTTTGAAAAAAGACAAAATAGAGATAGGGAGAGCTTTAGATTTCTTGTTTTTTTTTTTTAAACAGAGCATATGACCTAAGGCATAACTTGTACATCAAGAAATCCGATTCTTCATTCAAGACTGTCACTTTGATTCAATAATCTTTCTTAAGAGTGATAAGAAGAACAAATTACCATATGAAGATGATCTCGTTTAGTCAGTTTGAACTCAGAAGGGGTCTTGGGTTGACTGTTCAACTTCCTTTCCCATGAAATCGGAGGAAGTTTATCATCTCTCACCTATAAAGAAATTAACCCATGATCAAAGAAGAAGCTAAATTTCATAATGGTAAAAGACCATATTACATCACTGTTGTGCGTAATCATGTCTAAATATTTCCACAATTCACCAAAAACATTTTAACCTCATAGCAATTTTAAACAATGAGACAGAACACAATCAGTTGTAATTCAAAAAATTAAAACATACCATTTGGTTTTGGTCTTCAGGTTCTGCGTGACCATTCTGCATCTTTGATTACCTGAAGAGATTAAGATACTTAGGTCAGAGAAACAAAGAGAGTGAAAAAGGTCAATGAAACTAAACTTCAAAATTAAAGCTTAATTAGGGATTATCAGATATAAGACCAAAAAGCTGTTATTTTGGCTTTTTGTCAGGTTGCAAAAGGTGTGTTTTGTCAAGAAGGATATACTAAAAATACACAAGAAACAGCAAAAAAAGCGTGAAGCGTTTGCATGAGGAAACTGAAATCTGTCATGGGTTTTGCAAGAACAACAAGATTTTTGTTTTGTTAGATCAAGAACAACAAGATACGTACTGATATTTCATATAAAAAAAAGTTGAAAATGTTTTTCAATTGCAGAAACAGTTAGGAAGATCAAGAGTTGAAGACCCACAAGGGCTAAAGATTTACTGAAAATTATGAACATGCATACAGAACATAAACTTAAGAAACAAATTAGAAAAAAGCTTGAAACTTTAGCTGGATAAGATGATATGATTATGATTATAATTGCAATTTCAAAGAAAAAAGGTGAGAATTACCCAAATGGCTGTTGTGTTCAATTCTTCAGAGAGAGAGAGAGAGAGATAGAGGTGTGAATGATGAAAGGAAAGAGATAACGAAAAGACAAGTGTCTGTAGATTTTGTTTGTGTGGGGAAAGAGAGAAACTAAATAGAAGCAAAGAGCGAAGAAAAAGAAGACAACATGCGGGCCACACAATAGCTTGAGTTTGGTGATTACTAAATCGCAAAGAAAGAAAATTAATCACCAGAGACAGAGTGTGTTGTCTCATTATCGTTTTAAGATTTTCTTTAAAAGCCATATGAACGTTTAGTTAACTAAATAATATTTTTCTTCGTCGACCGGTCAAATTCTTTTGCATTTGACATTTGCAGACGAATTCCACACTGAATCAGCAAAATTCTTTTATAAATAATGATTCTGTACCAAACTCTCTCATTGGATTTTCAGTCTCATTATAAATTTTGGTAATGGTCTACATCAACTAGAATATTTTTTTATTTTTCTTAAACCTCCACTACGAGATTGAAAACTCACATAAATCATACTTTTCTATGTCTTCGATACAATATCTATGTGAATGTGATGAAAGAAAATTTTGAGTGTAAGTGGAAATGATCATCATGATTGATATCGATAAAGTAAAGTTGTGGGTGCCTAGTAATAGTATTGCCGGCCTGGTAAAGAAAGTTGATTAAAAAGTATAGGGGACAACGATTTTTAACAACAAAAAAAAAAATGATTTGTTTGGTTTGTTAGGTTTTATCCGAACTCAAGAGTCAAGAGTAATGAAAAAGAGTAAAATCCATATTTTGACAACCAGCATTTCTAAGAAATATAAAAATGTTGGAGTGATTTTTCAGTTGCCAAATAGATGGCAACATGTGGATAGAATCGTCTTATAATTAAGCTAGATGGTTGCTTAGAGCCTTAGATAAAAAAATTATGACTTTCTGTTACTCTTATCTTTTTAATGGTATGCCTTGTAAATTACATGTAAGAGTAATCTTATTTGCTAAGAAGAATATGTTTCTATAGTGTAGATTCTACGAGGTTAGTCCTAAATTAAGTTTGGTTTCCCGAACGGCATTAAGCACGGCTTAATTAGGCAAGCGAACACGAGAGGTTAACTGAAAGATTCCACCAAGTTAATCTAATACTCGGCGGGAAGATATGAAAATCAGATTATTCCAAGAGGAGTTACAATATTCGTGTTTGTTGTACTTTACTTTTATTTGTTTATCTATTTATAAAGTATTATAACCCAATGTATTAGAATGCTACTCGTTATGTGCTTTTAAAGAGGATTTTGCTATCCAACTGTTTTTGTACATAAAAACACATATTTATTGTGAAAAGTGTTTATATGACCAATTCTATAAGATCATTAATAAACAAACAACAAATCTGTATTGAAGATAAGCTAATTGAAATGGACAGATTGTCTAACGACAAGCATGTTTGAACCAACAACGATGTACTTTAGAGACTCACGCAATCTGCTAAATGCACAAAATTTACAATATCTTTTTCATATCCGCGAAATACACATTTTTCATAAAATTATTTTAGTTTATGTAAATGTACAAATAATATTAATTTCATAAATGAAGATTCACTTGATTTAGGTAATTGCATTACATATTTCATTATATTTCTTGATATTACTCTTAATTTTTTGGGTTAAATAACCTACTCTTGATTATATTTCCATCAAAAACACAATGACCCTAGCCACAATATATATAAAAATATAGCTTTTCAGTCATTTTACACGTTTCTTTGAAAGCTCGATAATCTTGATTTATTAGTAGTGGATTTCCCCTTTTATAAAGGAAAAACAAGATTGTTCTTTTCAAAATAGTATTTTTATCGAGTCCTGAATTTTGACCAATATAACTAGGTATTAAATCATTAAAACATAGTATTGTAACAATTGGAATGTATTCCATTTTCCGGGAAAGTATTGGAAGGAACATTTTTGATATTATTATTTTCTGAAAATGCGCACTAACTATCTTTTTTTTTGTCACCAGCCCACTAAACTATGTAAGTGAGGCATATCAAGTATTTGATTCTAAAAATGCATCCGACTTTTGATGAAGTTATTTAAGAGTTTATAAAATTGAGGTTCAAAGGAAGAAATAGTCATGAGATTATGGTTGGTGTCTTGGTGAATACAAAATTGAGAGAAAAAATAGAAGAAGAAGAAAATGAGCTGTTTCCTTTGAGGCGTAATCTTGCGAGAAATCAATGTGGACGTGCTTTCTACAACGTCACACCTCTAGTTTTTCGTTAAACGCGTTATTATGAATTTGATTTGATTTCTAATTGTTTATTATAGTTTTCTTAAGCTCCGATTTAATAACGTAAAAACTTTATATAGTTGGTGAAAGATACGTGGTCAAACATTAACTCGAAAGTATACCACTTGATTTTCTCGTCGTTAATATTTTTAGCTTGTTGTAATACACACACACGAGGCTATAAACTTTTACTAAAATATTAACCCGTCAATAACATGGCCGACTAGAAGAAGTTTAGGTAAATCAGATAGCGAATGTGACATTACATTCATAGAAAATGATGACTTGTATTCAATTTGCAAAGTCTTTATGTATATTACAACTTTTGGTATACGACGTACGTATGAATTTTTTTTATAACATGTTGAAAAATCAGTTGTTGTTTTCTAACTAAAAGAACATTAGTTAGACCCATCGGCTCACGAAATTACCACGTCCATTGCTAAGAAAAAAATAGTTTTCTTCTTCCTCATCAACCATATTTTCTCATTAATCCTATTTGGCCACTAAACATGTTGCACAACGTGACGTGATTTGGTTTATTTGATATTTCTGATCTTTGACTTGGCTTGAACGTAGACCGATGTGCATAGACGTTCACTGATATGCATGAACATCTATCATTATGCAAAATCTCTTCTTATATATTCTTGTTTTGATATACATACATCCGCTATATATTTTACATTTTCTTTGTTTATAACTTCGATTTTCATAAAGTAAGGAGAATCATTTTCCTTTTCTCTGATTAACAATTAAAAAAAACTAGTTAACATCCAAATGAAGTTCTCCAACAGTGCTACTTTTCCAAATAGAGCCATGTTCGTTTGCTCATCCAGCTGATCCATCTGCATGGATCATTTTAAATGAGCATCATTCAAATGATCCATGCAGATGGATCAGCTGGGATTTAAAATATTTAGGCTAAATTGTTGATATTCAGCTAATTCATCTAACTGCTTCATTTTGAAGCATCTGGCTGAGCCATCTTCATTTCAGAAAAAGAAATGACAAACATATCCTTAAAAATATATTTACAGAAGAATAAGCTATAGATTATGCAAAACACTAAAATTGTTGTAAATTATTTAAATAATATTAAAAGAAAAGGGTGGGACCCATGAGAGAGGTGAGAGAGGGACGAGAGATGAGATAGAGAGATGAAGATGTTATTGATTGTGATCAATGTTGTGTGTCTATTACAAATACATGAACACCCTTTATATAGGGAAGGAAGATGTGGGATTGACACGTAAAAGTCGGTGTCAATGAGATATTTTGCAGGAGATGATGAATCATCACTTTTGGCTTTATCTTAACACTCCCCCTTGATTCATCATCTATTATTGTGAAGTTGCATGCGGCCTCATTAAAAACCTTATTATGGAAAAACCCAGTGGGATAAAAACCATAAAAAGGAAAAAGAGTACCGCGAAGCAAACTCCCCCTAAAAAATAGATATGGTCTTCTCTTCATAAATCTTGAAAACGACGCATTCCAATACTTTGAACATGCTTCTTGAACACTGTAGTAGGAAGCGCCTTTGTGAAAAGATCAGCTGCGTTGTCACTTGAGCGAACATACTGAATATCCACTTCTTGATTTTTCTCAAGTTCTTGAGTGTAAGAGAAAAATCTTGGAAGGATGTGTTTTGTCCTGTCGCTCTTGATGCATCCTTCTTTGAGTTGAGTGACACATGCAGAATTGTCTTCGTATATGGTTGTTGGCTCTTTCTTTGTAGATACTCCGCTGGCTTCTTGTATGTGTTGGATCAAAGATCTCAACCATACACACTCTCTACAAGCTTCATGGAGAGCAATGATTTCTGCATAATTTGAAGACGTTGCAACCAATGTTTGTTTTTGGGAACGCCAAGAGATCGCGGTTCCACCGTATGTGAAAACATAACCGGTTTGCGATCGAGCTTTATGCGGATCAGACAAGTAGCCAGCATCTGCAAAACCAACTAAACCAACCTCGGGGTTTCTTGAATAATATAATCCAAACTCAATCGTACCTTGAAGATAACGGAATATATGTTTTATTCCGTTCCAATGTCTTCTGGTAGGCGATGAGCTGTATCTTGCAAGCAGATTAGTAGCAAAAGCTATATCTGGTCTTGTGCAATTTGCAAGATACATAAGTGCCCCGATGGCGCTCATGTAAGGTACTTCAGGACCTAACATTTCTTCAGAATCTTCAATAGGTCGAAATGGATCCTTGTTAACATCAAGCGATCTATTGACCATTGGACTACTCAAAGGAGTCGCTTTATCCATATAAAAGCGCTTTAACACCCTTTTGGTGTAATTTGATTGATGCAAAAATATTCCATCTTGGAAATGCTCTATCTGGAGCCCAAGACAAAACTTTGTCTTTCCAAGATCTTTCATTTCGAACTCATCTTTCATATGAGTTCTTGCATCATCAATCTTCCTTTTGAGTTCCAATCATGTTCAGGTCATCAACATACACAACAATGATCACAAAACCCGTTAAGGATTTCTTTATGAACACGCATAGACAAATCGCATTGTTGACGTAACCTTTACTCAACAAGTATTCACTTAAGCGATTGTACCACATGCGGCCGGATTGTTTTAATCCATAAAGTGATCGCTGGAGTTTGACCGAACAAAGCTCTTTAGATGCTTCAGGCATCTTTGACCCTTCTGGGATCTTAAATCCCTCAGGAATTTTCATATATATCTCACTATCAAGTGAGCCATATAGGTATGCAGTCACAACATCCATCAGGTACATCTCTAAATTATTAGAAGCCGTTAGGCTCATTAAGTACCTGAAGGTGATTGCATCCATTACCGGGGAATATGTTTCTTCATAATCTATCCCCGGTCTTTGAGAAAAACCTTGAGCCACAAGACGAGCTTTATATCTTGTGACTTCGTTTTTCTCATTTCTTTTTCTTACAAAAACCCATTTGTATCCAACCGGCATTACATCTTTTGGTATAATGATTATCGGTCCGAATACAGTCCGTTTATTGAGAGAGAATATTTCATTCTTCATGGCCATTTGCCATTTCTCCCAGTCCGGCCTCTTTTGGCACTCTGACACGGAAGTTGGATCTGGATCATCATTTTCATGATCGATCTCTTTAGCTACAGAAAAAGAGAACATTTCATCATCATCTATTTCACTTCTAGCCCATATTTTTCCACTTTGGGCGAAGGAGATGAAGATCTCAAATTTTTCTGTCTCTGGTTCGTCATCTTGACGAACCTCTTTATCAGGTTCTACAAGAACCTGTTCGGAAATGTCTTCAAGACATTTCGGTTCATCAGGAACCTTTACTCCACAATTCTTTTTCTTTCGGGGATTTTATCCTTTGATCCTATAGGCCTCCCGCGCTTTAATTGAACCGGTTCACTTGCTCTATTCACATCAAAATGTTCATGAGGAACTTCTATTTTTGATGGAGCATTAGCAGCGGGGATATAGGACTTCGTCACCCTTTTCGTATCTGTGAACGCATCGGGCAACTGGTTAGCCAATCTTTGCATATGTATAATTTTCTGAACTTCCACCTCGCGTTGATTAGAAGGAGGATCAAGATAAGCCAAAGAGTGTGTACACCAGGTGATATCATTTGGTGATTCTCTCGACCCTCCCCCTAACGCAGGGAATTCATTTTCATCAAAGTGGCTATCGGCAAATCGTGCCGTAAACATATCACCAGTTGCCGGTTCAAGATACCTTATTATACTAGGGGACGAATACCCGACATATATTCCCAATCTCCTCTGTGGTCCCATTTTTGATCTCTGTGGTGGCGCTATTGGGATATAGACCGCACACCCGAATACCCGGAGATGGGATATATTTGGCATATTTCCAAATGCCAACTGTATGGGCGAAAATTTATTATAAGCACTTGGTCTCACTTGAACCAAGGCTCCCGCATGCAATATTGCATGTCCCCATACAGTGATTGGGAGTTTTGTTCTCAAGATTAACGGTCTTGCAATTAACTGCAACCGCTTTATTAATGACTCAGCCATGCCATTTTGCGTATGAACGTGCGGAACCGGATGTTCAACATCGATTCCCACAGACATACAAAAGTCATTAAAGGCTGCTGAAGTGAATTCACCAGCATTATCAAGCCTGACTTTCTTTATGGCATAATCAGGGAAATGCGCTCTCAACCTGATTATTTGGGCAATGAATCTTGCGAAAGCCATATTTCTTGTGGTCAAAAGACACACATTTGACCATCTACTAGATGCGTCAATCAATACCATAAAGTATCGAAATGGCCCGCACGGTGGGTTAATAGGCCCACATATATCACCATGTATTCTCTCTAAGAATACAGGGGATTCATTCCCAACTTTGGCTGGCGAGGGCCTAATTATGAGTTTTCCTTGAGAACATGCTTTACATGAAAACTCCCCCGATTGAAAAATCTTTTCATTTTTCAATGGGTGGCCACTCGTATTTTGCACAATTCTTCTCATCATGACTGAACCTGGGTGGCCAAGTCTTTCATGCCACACCCTAAAAGTGCTAGTAAACATCTGGTTTACTGCAACATAAGATTCAGTCATGTTGATTTTTGTGCAATATAAACCAGAGGACATCATTGGTAATTCTTCCAATGTTTGTTTCCTCTCCGTTGTAATGCAAAGATATTCAATGCCATTTTTGTTTATAGTCTCAATATGATATCCATTTTTGCGGATATCTCGGAAACTTAATAAGTTCCGGTGAGACTCCGGGGAATATAGTGCATCTCGCACTTCAAATTTCGTTCCCCTTGGCAATGAAAAACTTGCACTCCCAGAGCCAAGTATTATCTTTGCACTACCGCATATAGTACTCACGCTTTCAGCGGAGTCTTTCATTTTGAGATAGGAGAAATACTTCTTATCTTTGAGTATTGTATGTGTCGTAGCACTGTCTGCTAGACAAGTATCTCCATCCTTAATCTCAAATCGTGGCACCATCAGGGCCACTGAATTCTTTTGAAAACTTTAAACATAATAACAAAATTGAAAGGCATAAATTGAAAGACAGAAATTTAGATCTGGGAGGAGACATAGTCATCAACTCCGCTACATAGAGGAGGTTTTCACCATCAACTCCGGAGGAGGATTTCCCTACCACTCCATATATATGATCTGAGGAGACATAGTCTACCATGTGATCATTTGCTCGGAGTAGGCAGAGCCTAGCTTCCCGGCTTTAAGAAATTTATTTGATCGAGGAGGCAGAGCCATCCATGACGATCAGCTCGGAGTAGGCAGAGCCTAGCTTCCCGGCTTTAAGAATTTATTTGATCGAGGAGGCAGAGCCATCCATGACGATCAGCTCGGAGTAGGCATAGCCTAGCTTCCCGGCAGAATAGACAAAATATAATTTTAAATAAATTTGGACAGAATTTAGGCTTACCTCTGCGGGATAAAGATAGATCTAGACAGATCTAGGGTATAGAGGCAATCGTGCTGATAACGTATTGTAAATTATTTAAATAATATTAAAAGAAAAGGATGAGACCCACAAGTGGGACCCATGAGAGAGGTGAGAGAGGGACGAGAGATGAGATAGAGAGAGGAAGATGTTATTGATTGTGATCAATGTTGTGTCTATTACAAATACATGAACACCCTTTATATAGGGAAGGACGTGAGATGTGGGATTGACACATAAAGATCGGTGTCAATGAGATATTTTACAGGAGATGATGAGTCATCACTTTTGGCTTTATCTTAACAAAAATCATTTTTTTATATAATAACTATGAAATCAAAAATATTCGGAAAATTATATTTCACGCCTAAACCGCAAAATTACGTTTTCCCAAAAAAGTAAAAATAATGTTTTTTTTTCCGCTAAAACCGAGAATTAACTCTTTTTTCCACAAAATTACAAGATTGTGTTTTACATTTTTTCGAAAAAGCAAAAATAACGCTTTTCCCGCCAAAACCGCAAAATAACGTTTTCCCGCCAAAATCATGAAATCCCGTTTTCCGTCAAAATAACGTTTTACCGTCGAAATCGCAAAATAACGTTTTTCCGCCAAAGCCACAAAATAAGTTTTTCCATCGAAATAACGTTTTTTCGCCAAAATCGCAAAATCACGTTTTTCGATGAAATAATATTTTCCCGCCGAAATCGCAAAATCATGTTTCCCGTCTAAATAGCAAAATCACATTTTCCACTTAAATTGTAAAATCATATATTTCGTCGAAACCGCAAAATGGCATTTTTCCATTAAACTGGAAATTCCCGTTTTTCTGTCTAAATTACAAAATCATGGGTTACTGCTTAAATCACCAAATCACCAAAAAACAAAACAAAAGTGAAACAGTGAAATTACGTTTTCTGATCAAAATTGCGAAATCTCGTTTTCCGTAAAAACCGTAAAATATATTTGTGTCAAAATTATGAATTCACGCTTTATGACTTCGATATTATTTTAATCAGAGATTGATATCATTAAAAAATAATTTAAGTGAAAGAATTTATATTCGATAAAAAAGCTATGGGTATTTTGGTTTTTTTCTCTCAAATCAAAATAAGGGTATTTTTGTCATTATCCATTACAAGCATCTGAATAGTCCATCTGACTGAAGAAACAAATAAGAGAATTATTTGACTGAACCATCTGGCTGAATCATCTAGATGAGAGTAAAAAAAAAGCGAACAATATCCAGCTGCTTCATCTGGCTGAATCATCCAGCTGCAGCCAACTGTGCAAACGAAAAGGGCCTAGATTGATATTTTAAGTAGCAGCACTTAAATCCAAAGTCATTAAGTAATGTAATACTACAAACTAAAACATTAGCATAATTTACTAAATATGGTTTCTTCCTCACTACTCACCCACATGGCCACATCAATCATCATTACAGTAGCTCATCGTCTGATTCAAACACAAAGTGGAAAGCAGAATCACCATCTTCATCTTCATCAATAACTTCTTCTTCTCCATCTTGATCCAACTCAACAAACCACTCCTCTACATTTTCCTCATCACCACCCACGAGCACATCCAAATTTTCCTCTTTGATCCTCTTTTGCTCGTTGAACAGCTTCGAATTAAATTGAACAAACACAAGACTGTTCATTTGATCAGCGTCTAGTGTATTCCTCTCACTCTTGTGAATCTACAACACAAGAGAAGATATAGCTTCAACGTTAACATTATTTACCAAAACTTAGAAACAATATCAAACTTAATACACACAAACCTCTTCAAAAACACTCCAGTTTCGTTGACAATTAGAAGCTAAAGAGAGAATCTTTCTCGCTAGCATTGCCAAATTAGGCACATGAGATCCGTATAATGACCACCAATTCCCTACATAAATACCAATTGCAACATCAGTGACAATTTCACAAACTTGAAGCTATCAAAAACTAGATCAAAAAGAGAGAAATAACCTGGATTAAACTCGTCCTTATTCTTTTCACATCCTCTCAAAGCCAAAGGTATTCCAAACAACTTAAGCTTATCTCGATAATCTCTAAACTCATGGTTAACGACTTGATCCTGTTTCTCAAACTCACCATGGTAAAAAGTCTCAACACAACTGAGAAAGCCATTCATGAGTTTCTCATCCAGCTTAACGGTTGGTTCGTTGTAGAAGTAAAAAGGGTTTAACAAGTAGGCAGTCAAATGCAATGGAGAATCCAATCTACCTTTAACTTTCTCATCAATGATCTCAAAGATAGGTTTGTAGTACCTTTCCAAGTCATTAGCAGCAGCTTTGATAGATCTTTTGGCTTCTACTATTTCTCCATAGATAAACCCCATTGAAGCTTTTTTCTCTCCTTCAACCATCCTAAGAACTTTCACCAAAGGCTCTAAAAGCTTCACAGCTCGCGAGATCCCGTTCCAAAACGCAGGACTCAAGCAGGTATAGTAAGAACTTCTACCCTTTAAATACTTGGAATCTTTGCATCTACTCCAATCACTGCTAACAAACATTGACTTTAGATGTTGTTCCTTCTCCAACAAGCTCTGCAAAGTCAAGAAAGTTGTAGCAAATCTTGTGACTCCAGGTCTCACAACATCTCTTTCTTTAGTGTAATCTCTCATCATATCCAAGGTTTCCTCATGAGCATATATGAACATGGTCAAAGCCTTAGCTTTATCAATGTACTCTGAGATCTTTGGCAGCTTAACAATGTCTTCAAGCATCAAATTCAATGTGTGAGCAGCGCAACATGACCAAAATATCCCCGGTCTCTTCTCTTTCAACATCTTTGCCGCTGCTAAATTGTTCTCTGCACTGTCTGTAATCACTTGAACAACTTTCTCAGCGCCAACAACATCTACCATGCATTTATCTACGTACTCAAAGATAAACTCACCAGTCTCAGATTCTTTAAGAGTCTCTTTCGAAGAAAGATAACACGTCCCTCCTCTCGAATTGACACACAAACTCATCATCTTCTTCTTCTTCTTCTTTGTGTCACTCCATGTCTCCATCAAGATAGAACAACCATTCTCTTCCCATTCTCCCTCTAGACTCTTTAGCTTCTCCTTAACTGCTTCCTCTTCTTCCTTCAACAACGTTTCCCTCAACTCACACTGACTCGGAGGAACCCAACCAGGTCCTAATCTCCCTAACGCTTCACAAAACGACCTAAAAGAATCACTCTCAACAGCATCAAAAGGAACACCAGACCGATACAACCATCTAGCACAAGTTTGTTGCACCACATGCATACTATTAGTCTCTTCTTGCTCTGTAACACCCGTCACAAACTTATCCACTGGACCTTGAAACGTAGAAAGTTTCGAACTTTCAAGATTTGCTTCCAAATCAGCATCCACTACATCACCAGCTTCTCCTTTCTTTTTCTTTTTCTTGTTGATTGATTCCATGACCGCTTTCATACACTTGGACTGATCTTCTTTTGTAGATCTTGGACAAGGTGTGACATTTCCTTTACGGTGAGCTATGTGTTCTTTGATCCTGTACACACCTCCTCCCATTTCTTTCCCACACAGCTTGCATTTAAGCCTATCTGGGTTTTTCGGGTCACAGAGAGATCCGTATTCCCATCCAACATCATTCGAGTTCCGCTTCAGTCCCGGTGAATTCGAAGATGTATCCATTTCTACAAAATTTGTTTATACCAAACGAAATGAATCCAAATTACTAAGTTGCGAAGTCAAGGAACACACAATGGAAAGCTAATTCATGAGTTTTTGTTACAGATGATAGCGAATTTCAGAATATGAAGCTCTCATACACAACAATCAATCGAAATGTTGAGCAGACTGACACGAACTCACCTATTCAGCTGTTAGAGGAGCTCGCAGATGAAGACGAGTCGACGAGAGGCGGAGACGACGGAAGTGGAGAAGGAAGGACGACGATTGACGATCGAATTAGGGATTTTAGGGCTCGTAAAAGGTAAAGCTGTGTCCGTAACAAAGCACCGGGAAAGTTTTCCGGGGAAACAAACAAAAAAGAAACGGTTAAGTAATTCAACCGATGGTTTAGTAGACTAATCGCTTAACCGGTTCATTAGATTCCAAACCGTATCATTTATAGGAAGATTGAAAAATATGGTCGGAATTAAATTACCTAAAACCGGATCGGTTCTCAGCCGAAATCTGAATGGATGATGAAGAAGATTCCACGGTTCAAAACAGCGGCTTAACAAAGAGATCACATATGGAAGATTTAACAACATAAATGTAAAGGCATAGTTTTGGCTTGGGACTCTTTATCCAACGAAAGTCAGATCTTCAGCACAAAGCTTTTTCAGATGCAGATGGACATCATTGCTGCTTATTCATGTTCTTTGACTCTTCGTTAATCTCATGGAACTCAAAAATGTATAACACGATTTTTAAATCCTTTGTTGGATCATAATAATATAAGGCTATGAGTCTATGACATTGGCAACTTGTGAGATTGATTGGTTATAATAAGTAAGTAAGTAACGTTATTGACAATATGAGTTTACTTTCGATCTTTGACTCATTTTGAGATTTGAGAGGAATTTATTAGAATAGTGAATTGCAAATAACTGGTTTAAGTGAACCACGTAATTATGGTACCCGAAATTAACCGAGTTTAAACTAAACCCTTACAGTTGTTATGAAGTCAAGAAACTCTCTGTAACGATTCTTTAACAGCAATAACAATTTTTCATAACCATCATCTTCTTCATTACGCGTTACACTAATAAGTCGACATGACTATGATACAAATATTATATATTGATTATAATTATTTATCGTCGACATTTGAGATAGAGGGAGACAGAATACAAACTACCGTGTCTCCCACCTCTGGTCAAAGACTCAAAGGGATCACTTTCACACACGTGCCACCATAAAGCCAGAAATAGTGATAGTACATTAATTATAGAGATGCATGATTCATCCTAGTATTAAATATTCTTTTATTAGCACAAATTATCACCTTATTTGTTGTTGTATCTCATGTTACGGATATCATCGTTATATCAAAATTCAACTACTTAATTTTTAGTTAATTAATCTTCAAATAATACTAAAGTAAACATGCGATATGAGTTCTTGAACCAAAAGAAACATATATGAGGGTCCAAAAGTATAGAGGAAAAGCAATATTTTGTTATTATTCATATATATTATTGTAGGGTCCGTCGAGAAACATGGGCGGTGAGATTGAGATCGGAGACCTTTTTGACCACCGGATAGTCCTGGTCCGTACGAATTACGATATAGCGGTGTGGGTAGTTAGTGGCGGTGGTGACCATTATGCAGCCACGTCACGCAACCATTTCTTCTTTTTTGGTGGGAATTTGACACACGAGGGTTTACTATAAATCAATACATTATCTGGATGACAGAACAACTTCTGCTGGTCTGGCTTTAGAATTTATACTTTATTAAATCATCCTTTGGTTGACATTGATGGGTTTCTGTTTCTCCGCACCTTCGTCATCAACAATACATCCTTTTCTTGTTTTGGTCAAATTGATAGAATGATAGTCTATGGGTAGTTACATTTTTAAATTTCTTTAAATTAAATGTCAAATTAATACTCTTATTTTGTTTTGTGAAACATCTATATCAAAAGGTTGATGTTAACCTTGGTCTAACCTTTCTTCATTTTAGTTAATTGCAAGTTAAAGTGTCAATATTTTGTTTAAAGGAGCAAGAGTACGTCACGTTTCCTTTCATGATCAGTGGTTTCAAGTTCACGTTTCCTTTCATGTTTAGTGCTTCTACATTCGCAAGAGTACAATTCCATTAAATATTTTTTTGCTTAACAATTCCATTAATTAAAAATTAAAAAGAAAACAAAGACAATGTGGAGTATATATATATGTCAAATAAAGTTTTATGTTCTTATTGGTTTGGGAGTGCTTTCAGCTTGGATCATGAAACTCGGATCTAGAATACGAACGTTGAACCCAAATCTATTATTGATCTCAAAGTACTGATTTTTCTTTTGTTTTTTCTCTTTTTGGTAAAATGTAATTATAAGTCTGAAATTTTTCTTCCAGACTTCCACATATTTCTCTTCTGCATCTTGACTCTTGAGATATTTCAGATGTGGACTGTAGTTCAAGATTCGTTTTATGCCAATTTTATGGGATCATCATATATCTAGAGACTCAAGAGCCTCAAAATCTAATCAACACATGTTAAGTGCTAGAAATGTAAAACCGAGAAGAAAAAATATGTAATATAACGTTTCATAAAGCAATATTAAATTATTGTTCCTTACGAAACAATAATTTTAATATCTACCAATCAAGACCGTCTGACTATTTAAAGACTATATATTAAACCTTTTTTTGTGTGTGCAAACTATATATATTAAACACTCTAAATTAATTCTTATTTTTAAAAGAAAGTGAAGGAGCCCAATTATATAAAGTTATGTTTAAATATTCAGAAAACAACTCTACATAGAAAAAAAGTAAAGCAGTGTCTTCTTATAATGCAGCACTACATATACGTGTTAAAAGACAGCCTTTCTAATTATACACTATCCCATCAAAAATCAACTCAGTGTAGATTTTGGAGACCCATGCATGCATGACAGCATTATTCCACTGCACACGTAACTACGTGGGAAGCTCACTTCACCTGAAACCAAACAAGCCTCCCACAAATTCCATCCCATCATTTATTGTCTCTCTTTATTTCTCTATATATACAAATTACAACTCCTATCAACACACATACTCTATAATCTCTGTCTTCTAACTTATTAACACAATTTCATCGAAACACATTAAACACACATTATAGTACCAAACAAACCTTGTATTAATTGCATGGAAAACAATCATGTTGGTCAACGAGAACAACGCTTCTCCGTTGACCAAGTGTCCTACAGAGGCGTTCGTCGGAGGAAATGGGGCAAATGGGTTTCGGAGATCCGAGAGCCCGGTAAGAAAACCCGTATTTGGCTTGGGAGCTACGAGACAGCTGAGATGGCCGCAGCTGCCTACGACGTTGCGGCTCTCCACTTCCGAGGACGTGGGTCACATCTCAACTTCCCGGAGCTCGCCGACAGTTTTCCTCGGCCGGAGAGTTCAAGTTCTGAGCACGTTCAAGCGGCTGCTCAGGAGGCAGCGTTGATGGTTAAACCCGGGGGGTCTAATGAACCAGATATCGGGTCGGGTCAAGGTCTTTCTCGGGTGGGATTGTCTCCGGATCAGATTCAGGCGATTAATGAGTTTCCACTGGACTCGCCGAGGATGGGGTGGATGCAAGATTTGGAAGTGAATGATTATGAAGAGTTGTACGGACGATTTTTTGGTCAGTACGACAGGGAGGAGTTTTTTGAAATGCAGCAGCTTCAATCCATTTGGGATTGTACTTGATATTTATATGCTTAATTGCTTAAACATTCGACTCTTTTTTTTTTTATAATATCACCAAGAAATCATGGTATTAAGGTTTCTTTTTTTTTTTTGAACAACGGTATTAAGGTTTCAATTTTACAGATTAATTATTCAGTAAAATATAATAAATTTGCGACAAAACTGTTTTTTCTTGGGTTCAGTTTGTAAGATTCTAACGAGAAATATGTTATTATATATGCCAGTGTGATTGAATCACATTCAAATGCTAATTGAACTGATATACATATACGTATATATAGAAAAAACCAGTACAAGCAAATGAATAACGTTTTCTTTTATAGATTACTAAAAATGGTTAGATAGCACATACATATAGAAAATCAAGTACCATGCATTTCTTAGTTTCTCTGTTTAAGACCTTCGATCTACAAAAGTCGACGTATATAATTGGTACGTATAAATATTAATACCAGTTACGACAAACATGAGTTTGAATCTAACTATCAAATGTACTATTAATAGGGGGAAAATTATACTTGTAAGTCTATTACAAGTACCTTATCAAAACACTTTCGGATCTAGGCAAATTATGGACCAAATTAAAATTTCTAGTGGTCAGAGAAAAAAAAGCACAAAATAACTGTTTCAGACAATGGGAAGTGGGGTTGTTTCACATGTGTTGGACCTGGATTTCCCTCCAGAAATCCGGCCCATAAGGCCCATCACCTAAGTCCTAAGATCAAGATAAGTCCACTCAGGCCCAGTAAAGTGACCTCGAGCCCACCAAGTATCCTTGTCCAAAATCCAGCTGTTTACTGTCCGAGCTACTTGTGAAGACGAAGTCGAGCTCTAGCTCGACGGAGTCAAGTCCACAAGCTGAGTTTGAACGAGTCAAACGAGAATCTCGCTTCGACTGTTCAGATCCGGAAATAGCGGGATCGGTAGTTGCACGTGGACGAGATACGCGGAGGAGGTTGCGATCTACTTCGGAGCTATAAAAAGAGGACGATTCTTGATCACAAGGCGAATGTTCCTTTCCTGAACAATAAATCTCTATCTTTCTCACTTCTGAGAACATAAGTTCTTCACTCTTGATAGCTTCTCTTTCGCTGAGATAACATCCATATCTCTATCTGATCTTATCCTTGGTCTTTGAGATAATCCCAGAAAGCCCTGATCTTTCTAGCCGGAAATCACTTCCGGCAGAAGTTCGACATAATCTCTTACCTTCGGATCACTCCGATAACCTGAGATTTATCGTCATCTTCACACCCCTTTAGCTCTTTTCGTGGTCATTTCTCTTCAGAAAACGACTCGAAATAGAGAACAACTTACAATCGAACTACGTTCTGGCTTGATCCCTAAAACAGGGTACGTAGGCAGCTCGTTAACGAGCGCAGCCACCACCTCATTTCCATCTCTTTTGCTTAGTCGAATCCTAGTGTTTTACATGGTCTTTCAGGCCGGTTTTGTAACCACTTTATTCGATTAGCCTAAGTCCGATTTCGTCAAATATTTGTCTACGAATCATTCGACTTACATCAGAATCTAACCTCTGATTCCACATGCAATTTCTCCCTACAAAATACACATAAATTTTGAGTGTGGTTTTCCGAACCCACATTTTGGCGCTAGAAGGAGGGGAGACAATAGCTTTCTCTTACACAAGGGTCGAACCTAGACCAGTTGAGAACGAAATGGACTCAGTCCTATCAAATTCTCAGGGAGCTCGCTCCCAATCTCAGATCCCATCGGATCAAATCACTTCGGATGTCAGCAGTGCCAAAACTGCAGACACATCGAAAAACCCGATCACCTCGCCAACTGGCAGCAGCCAAACTGCTAGTAGATCGAGCGTCCTGATCGATCCGGTTATCACCTCCGCGGCAGCGAACTCGAATGTTCCAGCCCGCGTGAAACCATCGGTGATCAACCTCGTCACTCCTGTGACAGCCGAGAACTCGATTCTACCGAATCAGATCTCGCACGCAATTGAGAGACCTCATTTGCGAGTTCGGGTCAAATCTAAAGATTTCCCGATTACCTCGACACCGATCAGTCGGAAAACTCCGACTCAAACTGTGTCAACGTCGTTTGCCTTGGCTCGACCGAATCCGGACGACCAAGCCCGAATCAAGCGAATGCTCACCGACCTGATTAACAGTCAATACGACCAAAAAATCAGGTTGGAAAAACATGAACGAAGTCTTGCTGAGCTACGGACGATTATAAGTCCTCCTCCGGGAACTCAGCTCGACTCTTCACCAATCTACGAACCTAACAGCTCGTCGAAACGGGATGAGGCACCACCGCGTTCGCGTCTTCCAGACTCTCATCCCACCGATGAGTTAAACAGCTCGTCGAAACGGGATGAGGCGCCACCGCGCGCTAATGTCTTCAGACTCGTCCCACCGATGAGTTCAATAAACAGCTCGTCGAAACGATGATTGCCACTGCGCACTCGTGTCTCCGACTCTCGTCTCATCGATGAGCTCGCCAATGAGCAGCTTGAACATTCCTGATTCAAGCAAATCGGAGATAGGATCTCAGCCAACAGAGCGACTTCCATCTCCACCTCCAAAGCTATCAGGTGTCGAGCCAACTATATTTAGATGGCCCGAAACTATGGCTTCCAACTCAAGCTTGCAGGCGATGTCTCAGCTCAAAAATCAGTCCATGAAATTTTGAGCTCGCAGCCCCTGCAACAGCTCGAACTGTTGAACGGAAACTATCAACAGTTTCCCGCAACAAATGATCTAGTCGATCGAGCTCAATCATAGAGCAAACGATCCGACAGATCTAGCTCGATTGACGAAAGCAAACAGCTCGTCAAATCGAGCTCTATCCCATCCGATTCCAGCTAATCGGATTCCTGTCGATCCGCGAAACCTTTTGGACTGCGAATCTTTCGAAAGATTCCAGGACCAAACAAACCTCGCATTCCGGCAAGCGAACTCAACGTTTAACCAAGCAATGAGTTCGATTCCGGATATCGACAAAGTAATCAGGGAGACACAACGAACTCCCTTCTCATCCAGGATTGCTAACACCGTCTGCGCGATACTACAAGCTATGTATCCCAGAATACTCCGGTAATAGCGATCCACGAGCTTATATCCGAGCTCTTTATCTCGAAATACTTCGAGCTCAATTTTCTCCTGAAGAGATAGAAGCAGCTTCCTGCCAACTCTTTGCTGAAAACCTAGCCGGACCAGCTAAAAATTGGTTCGCAACGCTGGATGAAAATTCAATCGATACTTTCGACCAGCTCCTTTCGGTATTCATAAACCAATATTCGATCTTCATCGAACCAGAAGTTTCGAAGCCGATCTCTGGACGCTTTCTCAAGCTCCAAACGAATCACTTCGATCTTACGTCAACAGATTCAAAGCAATCATCGCTAAGATCGAAAACCCTAACGAGGCAGTAGCTCTACTAGCCTTCCGAAACAACCTGTGGTACAAATCGAAATTCAGAGAAGAACTAATCGTTCGACCTCCTGTATCACTCGACGATGCACTTCGCTGCGCGTTAACCTTTGCTACTTTCGAAGAGGAGATTACTCTCCTCCTAGAAAAATATCGCAAAGGAAAACTACCACAACATTCTATCTCTTGCGAGCTCAGTTCTGAAATCGAACTCGAGCTCCGAAGTCGAGAAATTCTGCAAAATACACAAAAAGCACGACCATTCCACCGAAGAATGTCGATCTTATGTCAAAAAGCAGAAAAGAAAGGCAGGTCAGCTAAACGCAGTAAGACCTCATCTAACGATAACGACAAAGCATCCCAAAAACGGGAACGCGCAGTCGGAATCAACCACCAAGAGTCACCTCTTTCTAAAAAGAAACGATTTGACTCAAACAACTCGATCAAAGCATACAAAAAGGTCAAATCTTCAGGACGAACTCTTCCTCCAGACGGATCCGACCCAAAGCTCGTGATGTTTAACTTGGACTATAGCTTAATAACAGCTATTCCAAATTAATACACGTCATGACAAACACAAAGAGCCCGGTGTTAGGTAGTCCGGAACTAGCTGGGTAGATCCCTACCTCATCACTGGTGTAGCTCGCAACAGCGTCTACAAGCTCGCCAATCCAAAAAGGAATACACGGACTGAGTCATTTAAACGCAATATACCTGAAACGGTACTTCGTTAGAATAATCTCATCCGAGGTATCTCCACCCCGCGAACTACGTCCATGCTTGATCCTCCTTCCCTGGAGGTACGTAGGCAGCTCACCCATGAGTCCAGCCCCAATCAAATTCATCCCTAATATTTTAGACGACTTCATTGGCCAGCCCTTCAACAGGTTCGATTTGTATCATCTCAATATCAATACTTTTCTATTCTTCTTTTTACGAAATTGCTCGAACTCACCTTGCGAATCCTTAAGCGCCTCCTTAGACTCTTAAGCGTAATTAGATTTATAGAAATAACCTGCTCCAGCCACAGAACAGAAAATCGCTTCCTTAAATCGCAGAAACCCATCAGAGTCAACCGCATCGAAGCATCTGGTATCAGTGTTACAGCCGAGTGTGAGTCGAACTCCTCAAGGCAGCTTGTAGTTCAACACGATATCGAGCTACTTTGACGGCACGTCCGAATTGCACTTGACCCGAACGTGAGCCGAGAGACCTCAGGCAGTTTGCATTATGATACGAAATCAAGCCGCGTCGACGGTCCCATCCGGACACGCTCGGAACACTATCCGTTGCGACAAGATTGTAGTCACTCCGCATGGTAAACCATCTCTCCCACAAAGCCGAATTAGGAACACCTCGTATCAACAACCGGGAAAACTACAAACCTTGGGCCCAACTACCCAAACCGGCTAAACTTTCGAATTACTCCTAAGGACATCGAATACTTAGCAAAACGCCAGTCGAATCCGACTGAAGATCTGAAAGGTGATCAGCTCGACTCCGAGCTGTCCTCGAAGATTAAGCCCAAGTGCTGATCGAGTAGATCAATCTACGAAATCACACAACTGGCATCAGTCGAATCCGATTGATAATCTTAAAGGAAATCAGCTTGACCCCGAGCAGTCTTTCTTTAAACAATCCAAACCAGCTAAAATTTTGAATTACTCCCAAGGACATCGAATACTTAGCAAAACGCCAGTCGAATCCGACTGAAGATCCGAAAGGTCATCAGCTCGACTCCGAGCTGTCCTCGAAGATTAAGCCCAAGTGCTGATCGAGTAGATCATCTACGAAATCACACAACTGGCATCAGTCGAATCCGATTGATAATCTTAAAGGAAATCAGCTTGACCCCGAGCAGTCTTTCTTTAAACAATCCACACCGGCTAAACATTCGAATTACTCCTAAGGACATCGAATACTTAGCAAAACGCCAGTCGAATCCGACTGAAGATCTGAAAGGTGATCAGCTCGACTCCGAGCTGTCCTCGAAGATTAAGCCCAAGTGCTGATCTCGTAGAACAATCAAACGAATCACACAACTGGCAAAAACTAGTCGAGCCCGACTAAACATCTGAAAGGTGATCAGCTCGATTCCGAGCAGTCCTCGAAGATCAAGTCCAAATGCTTACCATGTAGATCAATCTACTAATCCACGCAATTGGCAAAACCTAGTCGAGCCCGACTAAACATCTGAAAGGTGATCAGCTCGATTCCGAGCAGTCCTGAAGATCAAGTCCAAATGCTTACCATGTAGATCAATCTACTAATCCGCGCAATTGGCAAAACCCAGTCAAACCCGACTGAAATTCAATAGGAGATTAGCTCACCTACGAGCAGTCTTTAACCATAAAGCTCCAGAGCTGATCATGTAGATCAATCTACAAAATCACACAACTGGATCCAATCAAATCCGATTGATAATCTTAAAGGAAATCAGCTCGGCCCCGAGCAGTCTTTCTTCAATCAAGCCCAACTGCTGATCATGTTGATTAATCTACAAAATCACGCAATTGGCAAACACCGGTGAATCCGACTAAAAGTCTGATAGGAAATCACCTCGACTTAAAGAAATCTTTAAAGATGAAGCTCGAGTGCTGATTGTGTAGAACCACCTACTGAATTCAGACGATCATCTAAAATCAGTCGTTTTCAACCGACAAAGGTTAGCTCAACCCGACGCAACCTTCCAAGTTGAAGCTCAACACGTTAAAAGCTCGAGCTGGAATTCAAAAAGAAACTAGCTCAACTTTATACGATTCTCAAAGAGATCAACTGAGCTTCATCCGGTCCGACCAGTTAGCTGACACGCTAGGTCAAATCTCCAATCAAACCAAAACGACTAATGTTCGAACAATCGAGCTAACAGTCAATTGATCTGGAAAACAAAGATAAACTCTAAGACATCAAACGTCTAAGAAAAATTATCAAACACCAAGCTCATTCCGAGCAAACAAGTTTGAACATAAAAGGATAAAAGCCTTCCAGGCACCAAATCCAAAGGCAAAGCATAAAACCTTGCTGGCTAACTTGTTCGAAACTTAAACGAGAATAGAGCTCATCCTTAGCAAGCCGCTTTGACGAGCTACTCTATCTCTCATATTTGAGCTTAGTATCGAGCTCATCTACCACCTGTTTCATCTTATCAAGCTCATCTTGCCAAGAGCTTCATGTAACCTTTGTTCACAACGAGCAGAGAGCTTCATGATTCCTTCAAAGATATCGCAAAATTAAGTCCGAAGATATCAAATCATCGGCAAAAACTTAGAAAAGGTAAAACCATACCTTCTCATCCGCCGCCATCGCTGCCGCATACAGCTCCCTCTCGAGCGTCATATCCAAAACTGGAGATTGATTTGCAGCAGGCCCGCATTGGCGCAACATGAATGTTCAAGGATTATCCAAAACTGGCACATCCTTCGAACAATCTATCATTACAAGGGATGACGGACTCGCCGTCGAGTTAACTCGCTTTTTCAAGGAGCTCGACAAATTCGGAGTCCGATTATCATCTCTTGCTCATTTCGAGCTCCATCCTCATTGTTCGCTATTCGACCTCAACGAGATAGTTCGTCTCAAATGAGTCACTCGGGTATCATCCCCGATAGCAGCATGAAGAACCTGACCTACTACTTCATCACGAAGAGTATATTCAACCGCAACATGGACAATCTCCACAACTCCATTAGCTCTAGATTGGATTGCTTGCTCACAACGAGTGGCAGCCGACTTTGCAGATCGTTCACAAAACGTTAGCTCGCGAGAAATCTTCTCTCTTCCAAGAGGTGGATACTCGAAGTCGGGCTCTAATCTGTAACAGATGGAACGCGGCGAAAAACAGTAACAAACAAAATTTTGTTGCTAAAAATGGATGAAAACCTACACAGGTGTTAAATCCGAAGCAAAACATATGACTTGCCCAAGTCATTACAGCGAAAAACTTTCTCTATCGCAGCATCGAGCTCGATTCGAAGTTCGCTCGGGACATATACCATCTTGTCAAGCTCGATTCTAAATAGATTCTTGCTTGATCTTATATGATCCTAAGAAATCAACTAAGTCTCACTTAGTCTGATTTGAATGGCAGTCAAGCACTCTGCCAATTCTCGAGCTAAAATTCGAGAACATCTCCAAGATCGAGCTAGATTCTCAATAGATTCTAACCTGACCTTAAGAATATCTTCAAAGATATTGACTAAGTCTTTGTTCAGCTTAGCTCAACGATAAGCTCGACCATTTGGTTGAAATAACATTCGAACCAAAGACTAAGTTTTATTTAGCTCGACCTAAATAAAACAAATACTTAGTCGAAATCATGCCAAGTGACTCGAAATTTCAAAAAGAAATCAGTTTAACTTGAAGCAACTTTCAGAAGAGTTGGCAAAGTCTTTTCTGCTAGATTTCTCGGTCAGCCGAAAATCTTATGCGAGAATTCAATCAAACAAACCGACTAAAATTCATTTGGTCGTATCCTTTTTCGAGTTCGAGTCGGAAAAACAGTCCGACTTAAAGCGACCAAGTTCGATTAAAGAATTTAATCAACAATTGGTCGAACTCGAAAAATAATCGATTAACTCAAAAAGAGCTCGCGCAATGTTTGAGTTAGTTAAACCAAAAGCCTTCTCGAGAAACAATCTAAAAGAGTTGATAATCGCAAATCTTCTCCTAAGGTTTTCACTACTCTCGAAAAGCTCGACTCTTAAGATCATAATAGCTCTTCGATCTATTTTCGATCTTGATTGTCGATCTAAAGAATAAGTTATTACCTTGTCTTTCAAGGTGAAACTATCATTCAACGGCAAGATCTCAAAGATCTTCGCCTTCCCGTTTGCGACCGTCGATCTCTAATGACTATTCAAAGTCATGATTTAGTTCGACGGGACTGCGGGACAATTTTAAAACAACCTACCGCTCATTAAGTTCGATTATACTCACTTAATGAGCTGGGGGGCTATTGTTGGACCTGGATTTCCCTCCAGAAATCCGGCCCATAAGGCCCATCACCTAAGTCCTAAGATCAAGATAAGTCCACTCAGGCCCAGTAAAGTGACCTCGAGCCCACCAAGTATCCTTGTCCAAAATCCAGCTGTTTACTGTCCGAGCTACTTGTGAAGACGAAGTCGAGCTCTAGCTCGACGGAGTCAAGTCCGCAAGCTGAGTTTGAACGAGTCAAACGAGAATCTCGCTTCGACTGTTCAGATCCGGAAATAGCGGGATCGGTAGTTGCACGTGGACGAGATACGCGGAGGAGGTTGCGATCTACTTCGGAGCTATAAAAAGAGGACGATTCTTGATCACAAGGCGAATGTTCCTTTCCTGGACAATAAATCTCTATCTTTCTTCTTCTGAGAACAAAGTTCTTCATTCTTGATACTTCTCTTTCGCTTGAGATACATCCATATCTCTTCGATCTTATCCTTGGTCTTTGAGATAATCCCAGAAAGCCCTGATCTTTCTAGCCGGAAATCACTTCCGGCAGAAGTTCGACATAATCTCTTACCTTCGGATCACTCCGATAACCTGAGATTTATCGTCATCTTCACACCCCTTTAGCTCTTTTCGTGGTCATTTCTCTTCAGAAAACGACTCGAAATAGAGAACAACTTACAATCGAACTACGTTCTGGCTTGATCCCTAAAACAGGGTACGTAGGCAGCTCGTTAACGAGCGCAGCCACCACCTCATTTCCATCTCTTTTGCTTAGTCGAATCCTAGTGTTTTACATGGTCTTTCAGGCCGGTTTTGTAACCACTTTATTCGATTAGCCTAAGTCCGATTTCGTCAAATATTTGTCTACGAATCATTCGACTTACATCAGAATCTAACCTCTGATTCCACAGGCAATTTCTCCCTACAAAATACACATAAATTTTGAGTGTGGTTTTCCGAACCCACAACATGTAGACCCAAAATTGTGGTCAAATGCAAAACTAACCTCCTGTTTTTTTCATTTTAAGTTTGTCCTGTTTTTTCAATTAATTACGGGAATGCCATTACTTTTTCGATTGGTAGACCGATATTTAGGTCTACCAAATCTGCTGAAAGACCAAACACCCCTCATCTTCTACATTTAATTGCCAAAAAGCCATATCATCAATGTTGACAACCACCATTTTTACCCAATTTGGAGCTGTTAATGCTCTGAAAACTCACTTTAGAGCTAGCATTGCTCCTTCTTTCATCTCACAAACTCTTATTTTTCCATTTTCTCTCCATTTTCATCCCAAAAACTTAAAAGAAAACTCAAATCTTGGGTCTTGGCATTTCCAATTGTTTAGCTTACAGTGATGACTGGAACTCGTAATTGAAGACATAAATTGAAGTTATCAACCTCGAAGAGACTTTCTCCGACGGCCAAGTAACTTTTCTTTCAAAATTTTAAGAATTTCAGTTTTGGTCTGCGAAGGTAGACTGAATTGTAGGTCTACCATTACATAGTAGACCTGAGTTTAGGTCTACTGGTCAACGCAGAGTTGACTGTACCATTTCCTTTGCAAACAAAAAAAATGAGTGGTAGACCTACACTTAGGTCTACTCCACGTGGAGGGTTAGTTTTGCAATTGATTGAGAAAAATGTTTTTTTTTAGGTCTACCTTGTCGGTCTACTCCACGTGGAGGGTTAGTTTTGCAATTGATAGAGAAAAATGTTTTTCGGAGGTCTACCTCTTAGGTCTACCTAAAAAAAAAAGTTGGTTTTGCCGTTGACTCAAGTTTGACTTTCCTCAAAAAGGAGAGATTTTGTGACATTGAGGTCTACCGTTAGGTCTACCATCTGGTAGACTGCAGTTGAGGTCTACTGGTCAACGCAAAAAACTGAGGTCTACCACGGAAGTCTACCCGAGGAAAGTCAAACTTGAGTCAACGGCAAAACAAACTGTTTTCGGTAGGTAGACCTAAGGCGTAGACTAATTAAGAGGTCTACTTTTTTTGGTAGACCGATTGAGAGGTCTACGTTTTCTGGTAGACGTATACGGTAGACCTCGTGTAAAAGTCAACGTTTGGTCAATTGCAAAACTAACCCTCCACGTGTAGTAGACCGACAAGGTAGACCTCCAAAAAAACATTTTTCTCGATCAATTGCAAAACTAACCCTCCACGTGGCCGTCCACGTGGAGCAGACCTAAGTGGAGGTCTACCATGAACGTCTACTCCGAACGTCTACGTTTTAGGTCTATTATTATGTGTTTTTTAAAATGTCGTTTTCCTTTCAATATATCAAATATTTTGAAATTTTCTCGAACAATTAGTTGTTTTTATTTGTTTATTTGCTTCTGTGTGAGTTTGAAATGTTCTTTCGGCGTAATTAAGGTTATATTCGGTTTTCTTTTGAATTAGGTAACTAGCTTATTTTTCTGGTCGACCAAATTGTGGGTCTACCTTGTCGGTCTACACCTTCTGTCTACTAATCCATTTTGTGATCTGGTTTATTTTTGTTGCAGGTAATGGTTTGTCTAGCTTCCGTTTATGGAAAATGGATGGTGATGGAAGACAAGTCATGGCATTTTGAGATGGACAAAGGAAAAGGAGGGAGAATGTTCTACTTACGGGATGGTTGTACACATAAGGAGCCTCTTAGAATGGAACAAGCTGACTATATGTTGGATATGGAAGCAGACATGGTGGAATTATCTTATCAATTACCCAATGTGATGCTCCATCAAATACCCTCAGACTTTCCTCATATGTACATCACCAACGGGTAGGTTCATAGCTTGATAGAGTTTATAGTTGTTCGAAGTGCAGCAACCGGGACATATCCGCCTTCATTGCGTAAGCTAATGACAACTCACAGTGTGTTCATGGTTTCTGTTTTTTTATTACATGAGTTTTATAAAATTGGATTTTGAACTGATGTAGATGAACAACACAGAGATAGACTGAAAATAAGGTCTAATTCGGAGAAGTAGACTGATAATAAGGTCTACAAATGCAATCTACAACTGAGATCTACGTAGTAGATCTACTTTGTGCTATTTTCAAGTTTTTTATGTAAGTTTTCAGTTAGACTTAATCTCTTTGAAGAAACAAAACCTATATTAATAATAAGTCATGTATTGATCTCTTTCAATAAACAAAATTTGTGTATCAAATAAGTGCAAATATCAAAAGAGATCATGACAATAATAATGAAAGTTTTTTATTAGAGAAGCAAAGTGTTACAATCAAAATTGAAAAGAAAAACTGAAATCCAACAAGTAACATGAGGCCTACTTTAAAAAGATAGATTAAAAATAAGGTCGACGATGAAGATCTACGTAGAAGGTCCACACCAGCGGTCTACGTAGAAGGTCCACACCAGAGGTCTACGTAAAAAGTCTACAGAACCTTTTTCTTTTGGAGATTGTTATTCCCATAGAGGAGAGGCCTCTCATCAGCAGCTTCTGTAGTAAGACCTTCTCTGCTACAAGTCAGAGTAATGAAACACAAATCTTAAGTTTAATGAAAGAAATAAGACTAGAAATTGAGATTTTTCTGGAAACAGAAATAGAGAATTTCTCTAAACTTTGGAGCTGATTTGCAGATGAAATATACCTCTGAATGGACAACTGAAAGAAGATCTGAAAAGTTGGGTTGGAGATCTTCAAAACATGTAGATCTACTCCTGTGACTTACGAATCGTCAGGAAATTGCTTCACAAAACCTTCACAAAAATAAATTGATATCCTAAAACAGATCTGACGTCACAAGAAAAAATATCCATAACTCTCTGAATATAACTCGGTTTACCGTAATTTTGGATGTTATGGAAAGCTGAGAAAATGATCTTTCCGATGGTACCAAAATCAGCTTCTGATACTTTATGAAACGGTTGGAAATCGCCCCGTAATTGCTGGAGGAGAGAGCTGGCGGGAGGGAGGGTCGTGGGAGTCAAGAGGAGAAGTCTTCTTGAGCAGATCTGAAGGGGAAAAAGCCAACTGCGGCGGTTCTAGATCTGGATCTGGAGGACACAGATGAATGGTGGTGGTTCAAGGAGAGGGAGGCGCCGTTTGAGAAAAGAGAGTTATTGTTAAAGCTCAAATCTACAAAGAAAAGAGAGTTTAGATCTGCAAAACCAACAAAAAGAAAGGGAGCTCAGATCCACAACCAAAAGAAACGAAGATAAACATGTTATGCATAAGGAGATTCTCCTTCATCCTGAGGAACCAAAGGAAGAACCTGCGAAGATCTCATCGGCAACCGCCGCAGATCAGATCTCAAGCACCGATGGCTCCACAGACGAACGCCGGAGAGAGAGAGAGAGAGAGCGAGAGAGAGGCGAGCGCCATTTAAGAGAGGGGTTGGTTTTTTATTTTTAACAAAATTAGGGTTTCTTGTTTCTTTTATATCATGAGATAAATATTCCGGTTTAATAAAAATTCCGGTTCAATTAGATTTAGGTCTACCGCTTCGATCTACTCGAATTGTCTACCGATTTAGTCTACCACGAAATTACCGAAACGTCGATTCAATCTCAGCCGTCGGTTTGAAACTTCGGGATTCCCGCTAGGTTAAAACGGTTGGTAGACCTTCACTTCCGTCTACTCTATTAGTCTACCTGTTAGGTCTACTTTACCCTAAACCCTATATCGAACAATTTAGATGCAATTTTGCAACGATTTGCTTGCCATATTGTCAATTTACAATGTATATTACAAATAAACGAACATTGAATCGTAAAACCAATCAAAAACAATTATTCATCTAAATTTTTTCAAAACCCTACAACTTACACCATTAAACCCTAAACAATCTACTCAAACTCTTATCCTTATGAACTATTTACATATGATATTTATAGATTCATGAGTTTTTATGAAATTTCATTTTTAATATATGTTAAATGTCTATTATTTCGTTATTTGTGAAACAAATATTTCAAATTATTTTTTAAATTTTTCTTAATTTAAATTTAAGATTTGATGATTTAGTAGACCTACTTGGTAGACCTCTCATGGTTTTATAGGCTTTTAACCTAATTTGTTTTTTTTTCATAGTTCAGTTGGTTCAAATCTATGAAATTATATTTTAGATAGATGCAAGTTGTCTGTATTGTAATTATGTATAAATAATTTTCCTCAAAATATTTTTTTTTCAATTTTTATAATAAAAATTTAAATTTAATGATATAGTAGACTTACTCGGTAGACCTCAAACATTTTTATAGATATTAACCTATGTCTTTGCTTATCTATAAATGATTCATTTGTATGCATTTATATTTTTTGTAGATGATAATGTCTATATTAGAATTATTCATACTTGTTTTTGTATAAAAATATTTTTTATTGAATTATTAATTAAAATTTAAGATGTTATTATGAGGTAGACCTCTAACATTGTCTACCAGTAGATCTACAGGTAGATCTACATGCTGGAGGTTATAATCGTAATCGAGGCATGCGTTTTTTTGTTTGGTCATGAGGGCTTGTGGGGTAATTTTACTACCCAAAGAGGTTACTTTTGCATTTGATTCAAATTGTGGTCTAGTTGACTAGAAAAAATGAAATTGTGGTCTAGATTTGGCAATTCCCCCATGGGAAGTAGTATTATTTTTTGCCATTAACACGTGGTTAGTTTTTCTGTTAGGCATGTAAATATATATTAATCACATGAGCTGGATTAAAAGGAAAAAAAAACGTGCAAATTCAGTTTGGGATATAAAATCAAATTTCGAGACTCCGAGTTTCGTGTAAGTGATGAGTAGGAAATGTAAACGTTTATAAAAGTTCGAATACAAGATGTGTAATTATTATGTTTCAAAAAAAATAAAAGTGTAATTATTATGAAAAATTGTCTAATAAAATTCGTCTATTTGCATTGATATCGATCGTACTATCATGGTACAGTACGTGTGGGGCAGGAGAGACGATTCTGATATGCCGCCTGAATCTCCTTTGGGACCTACTACTACTTTGACATTTTAGCTTAAATAACCCTTTTCTTACCATCAATGTTATCTTCAAAAGTTTTATATACCCTTTTGATCAACTCACTAAACTTCTTGTTCTAAAGTTCCCTATAATTAATAACCACATATACTAAGTTCTTATCAATGACTCATGGTGATATATGCTATTGATAACTTGATACGATGATCAATTCTTAGTATTATGATGTGTGATTGATAATTTGATATGGTTATAATATATAAAGTGTCTAGACCATACTTGTATAACTACTACTCTAGACTCCAAATCTATAATATGTTTACATGCACTCTAGTTTACGACAGAATACAGAAAAATGACTCGATTATTCTGTCAGGCGTACACTCATCGTACGATAGAATACGATGGAGGCATTTATTTATCTCTCGTTTCACACTTCATGATTTGATGCGTGCTAATCAAGAAATATAAGAAATAGATGCTGTTTCTTCTTTTTGAAGATGATTAGATTAGAGGCCTTAAACCACCAATCGGAACCGTGAATACACCAAATACCGTCTCCTGCTTCACCGACGGAGCCTGGTGCGACAGAAGCGGAATCGGAGGTCTAGGATGGGTCTTCGTAAATGACGCCAGCGCCAGGACAAGGAGCAGAACCTTTCGTCACCTCCTCATTCATGGCCGAAGCCCTCTCGATCAGATCAGCGCTTCTCCATGTATTAGAGACTGGATTTACTAAAATCCATCTCAGACGCTCTTGGATTCATCAGAGCAATCTTCTCGCAAGAGTAAATCACAGAGATCTATGGAATTCTCTTTGACATTCACGCTCTTGCAACCATGTTCGATTCGATCCATTTCAGCTACATTCCCAAATCTCAAAACTCCTTAGCCGATTCGATAGCAAAAGACGCTAAGAGTAGATTTGCGAATTTAATTTCCCATCGAGACCCACATGCTGTAACCGTTGGACACGTTTAATGAATGAAAAGTATTTGTTGTTGAAAAAAAAAAGAAGATGATTAGATCTTCGATGATGGAGTTAGTAGTATCGGTATAAGTGCGCTTGGGAGCCACAAGTTCCTATCCAATCTCGACGAGTTGATTAGGGGGAATCTACATAACAAATAAGAAAATTTAGGAGATAAGAAAATTTGAAGAGACATGTCAAAAATTACTTTGAAATTAAAGTGTCCAAAGATGTTGATGACGAGAAAAAAAAAATACAGTTAAACTTTAACATCATAAAAAGGGGTAAAAAAAGAGAGTTTTTAAAATTAAAAAAAAGTGCCCTAATTAAGAGAAAGTCTTACCAAAGAAAATACCAATGATTATTTTTTTTCGCATTTCAGCTCATCTCCGAAACACATAATCAAGAAACATGTACTCTTAAAATATCTTAAGCGGACTGATTAGGACATGCTATATCATCTTTAGGGTCTCGTGTAGTGAGGTATTAATCCAAGTAGAAAGGTTAACTTGCTGAGGTTGAGAAGCCACAAATTTGTGTATGGTCTCTTAGCTAGAGTGATGTCAGTACTAGCATAATGGACTAGACTAAACTAAGATCAGATTTCTGTGGTGGTCGAGGTGAAACTTAACTATTATTTTAATGTTGTTGTAGACACTTCTAGTATCGTAGAGCGGGACCCAACACCACGTTCGTCTTCTTCAGAGTGCATCCGAAAATTTAGGTTCCACATGATGATCCCTTCCCTCTATATATCATGTCACACATTGTCCACAAATTATCTATCTCCTACAAACTTCTTTGACGATATACTAGCTAGCTCAAGTGTCTCTTTTAAATGGCGTCGAGACCCGGAGCTCTGACGGAGTGGCCATGGAGTCGTCTTGGTAGCTTCAAGTACCTCTTGGTGGCCCCGTGGGTGATGTCAAGCATACACTCGTACGCGACGGTTAAGGACGAGGAGAAGGACCTCGGGAGGCTCTTGATTGTGGTGCTGATGATGTGGCGAATAGTTCACAGCCAGATATGGATCAGTGTGTCGCGTCAGAGAACGGCCATGGGGAGGAAGAAGATCGTCGACAAACCCATCGAGTTCGAGCAAGTTGACCGAGAGCGCACCTGGGACGACCAGATCCTCTTCAACACTCTCCTCATCTACATCGCCAACATCATCCTCCCAGGCTCCGCCTGCCTCCCCGTTTGGAGACTAGACGGAGTCATTTTCATGGCTCTTCTTCACGCTGGCCCCGTAGAGTTCCTATACTACTGGTTCCATAGAGCTCTCCACCACCACTTCCTCTACTCTCGCTACCATTCTCACCACCACTCATCCATCGTCACTGAGCCCATCACGTGTACGTAGATTCATATCCATCATTTTCCTTATTATATATATATATATATATATATATATATATATATATATATATATATATATATATATATATACCCATATAACTATGTATCAAACTTGGCAGCTGTGGTGCACCCCTTCGCCGAACACATCGCCTACTCACTTCTCTTCTCCATACCTTTAGTAACGGCGTCCCTTTGTGGGGTACTCTCCATTGTTTCCCTCATTGCATACATTACTTACATTGACTTCATGAACAACATGGGACACTGCAACTTCGAGATTTTCCCTAAGCGTCTCTTCCACTTCTTCCCTCCCCTCAAATTACTCTGCTACACTCCCTCGTACGTCTTTGGTTTAAGACTAGCTACAATTCCCACACAACATTTTCATATATATATATATAACATGGCATTAAATGTGTTTTGAAGGTTCCACTCGCTCCACCACACTCAGTTCCGGACCAACTACTCTCTCTTCATGCCCATCTATGACTATGTCTATGGGACTACTGACAAGGGGGGTGAGTCCCTGTATGAGAGATCGTTGGAGAGAGAAGAAGAATCACCTGACGTCATCCACCTCACTCATCTCACCACACTCGACTCCATCTACCAAATGCGTCTTGGCTTCTCGTCCCTCTCCTCTCGCCCATTGTGGTCTCGACCTCCATGGTACATCACTTACTTCATGTGGCCCTTCACACTCCTCTTCTCCTTTTTTCTCACATCCGCTCTCTCCTCTCGCACCTTTGTTTTTGAGCGAAACCGTCTCCGTAACCTCACCCTTCACTCTCACCTCCTTCCCAAGTTTTCCTTCCACGTAAGCATTTTACACCTCTCTCTCTCTCTCTCTCTGCTCATGTGTCGCCTAGTGAATACCTAGCGCGTTTTAGAAAACTGCAAAATACACATTTTCCTTTTTTGTCCGTAGGAAGAAAATATGACATATAATAATTCTGTTCTGGTGGTTACACATTTTGGAATTTGCATCTAGGTTTATATTAATATGTCCACATAAACATGTGTCGGCAGTATAAATCTCAGCGCCACCGTGAGGCCATCAACAATATCATAGAGGCAGCTATCCTTGAAGCAGATGAAAAGGGTGTGAGAGTAATGAGCCTTGGCCTGATGAACAATGTAAGTTTTCATTTTTGTTTTTTAGAACAGGTATATATAAGATATATATAAAATATATATTGGATAAGTATAACTAATTAACGCACGATTAATTAGAGGGAGGAGCTAAACGGGTGTGGAGATATGTACGTGCAAAAGCATCCAAAGCTGAAGATAAAATTAGTGGACGGAAGCAGCATGGCAGCTGCTGTAGTGGTCAATAGCATTCCAAAAGGAACCACAGAAGTTATGTTTAGAGGCAAACCCACAAAGGTTGCTTTGGCTATTGTCTTTGCTCTATGCCAAAGAGGCGTCAAGGTATGTGATGTGATGTGTGAGATCAGACACACCATTTTAAAACGAAAAATTAACAATAATAGCACAAATGGGTATATGTATAAAGGTGGTGGTGTTACGCGCGGAGGAACACAACAAAATCCTCAAACCTGGGGTCAATATCAAAAATCTGTTACTGCACACGAGCAAGAATTACTCCCCCAAGGTGTGGTTGGTGGGGGATGAAATAAGGAAAGAAGAGCAGATGAAGGCAAAAGAAGGAACACTCTTTATTCCCTTCTCTCACTTACCGCTCCATGAACTTCGTGAGGACTGTCTCTACCATTCCACTCCAGCTATGCTTGTTCCCAAGTCTGCCCAAAACATCGACTCCTGCGAGGTACACATTGCTTTGAATATGTACATAGATACGTGTTACTTTAAGCTGGTAAATATATGTGTAAAATATATGGAGATTGGTGTTTGATTAATATTGTCATATATAGAATTGGCTGGGGAGGAGAGTGATGAGTGCGTGGAGAGTAGGAGGCATAGTGCATGCACTTGAGGGTTGGGAGGAGCATGACTGCGGCAACACTCGCAACTTCTTCCATCTCCAAGTCATCTGGGAAGCTGCTCTCCGCCATGATTTCCGACCTATCCTTCTCCCATCATCTCATCTCTGATCTTTTCGTATTCATCTATCTATCTAACTATCTCCTTCTCTTGGACACTAGTTCCCTATCTTTGTTTGCAGTTTATCATGTTTTTTGTTTTAATATAAATTAGCTACACCTTGTTACGTTTGCTGCCACGTGCGTGGTTCATATGTGTTAGAAAGGACAAACAATTACGTCCATTGATTGATGTGCTTATTCAAACAAAACCCTGATAGGGAACAAAACAAAAAAAACTATACGTGCTGAACAAAATATATTAAAAAAAAAAAACTTAGAAACTGACTGAAATTAACAAAGTCTCAACAAAATAATATCTTATCATCATATCATATCTTAGTGTTGCATCATCATATCAACAGTTACAACCACTTTACGAGGTATTACTAAAACGGTCCTTTACATGATGATATGGATGGAGCATGGTTCACCGTTCACTGGCTTACCTAATCAGGGGAATGGTAGGGTATACGAACCATGTATACATTTTTACTAAAAACGAAACGTACAATCAATGCTCACGTAAGAAAGCCTTCTTTCCAGTTTTTGATCCCTTTCATTTTATGCGGTGGCGCTCCAACGTGCCTGATATTGATTTGCTAGTAGTAGTCGCCAAGGATCATTACCTAACGTTGCCCAACTTGCAATTGGTATCAACAGTACTAATATGTATATATATGGAAAGCTAGCTTATGCGTTTCCGAACGTCGTGGACATGACATATCATATATAGGATCCATGTGGAAAGCATCGAATGGGAAGAGAAAATGTTTGGTATAGGCGGGCCACAGCACATGGTCATTCTGCAACTACCAAATAGTTTGATACCTTCCTATATAAGATATTTTGCCGTTAATATAATTTGGAAAGACGCACACATGCATATATTACATTCGACGGTAGAATGGCCACAAAGACCAGGGATTGTGGATTTCTTACAGCGCAAAACAAACTTCCGTATAATTAAAATGGTCACTGATCATGGTATATAAAGTTGTTTTGACCATAGAAAAATCGTGTATTGAGATGTATTTATGCGGTAATATAAATTGAAATAAATGCAAGTATAAGAGCATGTCCATTAGTGATACCTTCATATGAGTATCACAACATTTTTTATTAATTTATTTTTTGTTTAAGAGACAAGAGGTTCATGTATATGTTTTGTGCTTCCAATGGTGATACCCATAGAGTATCTAAAAAAATAAAATTTTATTTTAAATCAAATACATTTAATAGAAACTTATATGAAATCAGCTAAAGTATTCATCTCTTCGAACGCATATGACTCATCTCCTGCAATTGAACACAAAGAACAAATATCAGTAGAAGTAAACGACAACAGAACCATTGTTTACTATGATGTTTTCGTTAGCAACTTATCTTTACATCTAAGCTGAGAGAGTCCAAAAATTATCTGTCCCTTCTTTGTTGTAAGCTGCTGTAGTATCATCTCAGGACTTGTCTTCCCTTTTGTTGGTTCGCCACTAAACATAGAAGACATTATTATCCAATGAAAATGAAAACCATAAAGATATAGTTGAAATAAAAGGATTGGCATTGCCATCCAGAACCACATGCAATTTGGACCAATATTAATTAAATAACATTCGAAAGGGAGAGATTGGCACCAGCTTACTTCTTACGATCAAGGAATCGAATGGATATGTTGTTAACTTCTGCTTCAGCAACTTGAAGCCTTACTATACCTCCAGAAAGCGTATCAATATCTGAAACTTGCAAAGGCAGACAACAAAATGACGACTCTAACCACTAAGTAAAATTATGGTGTAGAAGAACACTTACGATTCCGAAAAGACCACGCTCCATGTACCAGCCATTGATGGATGTACTAATATTAATCACTTTCCCTACACAACTTCACACAAACATTTACTAACAATTACCTCATCCAATTAAACAACACACCATAGTAAGCATCAATGTCTATTCATTTCAACCATTTCGCAAACAGAATGCTACATTATGGGAAAGCAATAGCTCCTCTCTTTTCTCCACAATAGCTCCGATATACAAAACATAAAGTTAAATACTTGTTATTTCAAATCTCAGGGTGAACACAATCCAAAAGAGAATGAATATTCAAAACATATTGGGACAAACATGGAACTAACTTAGGCTCTATCTTCACAAGCTCTTCAATAGATCTTCTATATTCCACAACCAATTCCCTGACCAATCATAATGATCAAACAAAAGATGATATCATGTGATAATTTTGCTTTACCTTCTTTGTTGCAGCAATTGTTCACTTACTTCTAGTTTTAGATCCTAATGATCCTGAAATCGAATTCAAGAGCTGTTGACACTTCTCAAAATGGCTATTCACTTAGTCACCTACAATTTCCACAATTCAACATCCAAGAATCCTAAAAATCCACCTAAAGACTGGAAATGTTTGAAGAGAGAAGAAAAGATAAACAAACCAGTGCATCAGAATTCTGATCTCGAGTTCCACTTTCGATCGCATCATTTAATTTCTCCACCAACTGCAAATCCCACACATTGCATTAGAACCCAAAACGATTCCGATTTGCAGAGAAGAAATCGAATTGATCCATTAATGTTTCTTACTGGATAAAGATGGAAATGAAAAGCTACCGACTGGTGCAGCTGCGGAGTCTGAACATGACGGAAAAGTCGAGGAAAATGGGAGATGCGATTTCGTCGTTTTCCCTTCTTTTTTTTTTTTGTAACCACCCAACCACAGGGTGACACATTAGGGTATCAGCAGAACCTGATTCGTCTCTTCGTTAATATACGTCTCAGCCATATTTTGTCATTAAAACATTATTTTTAAAGAAAAATTAGCTTGATACCCACTTAAAAACCCACCTTGAGACTCCGTTGGACATGCTCTAACGTCATGTTTTGTTCTCTTTATGATATACAACTTTTTATTTTCTGAATTTTGAAAAAACCTAATTTTCTCTCTCTCGCAAAACCCAGCCGCCAGCAGCTTTTGTTTCAGATCCGCCGCCTCCCCGGTGGGTCGGCGCTTCTCGTCACCGCCGGGGGAGGCTTCTCCTTCTCCTCTTCGATTTCTTCGGTTTCGAGTCGCTGTCAGTCACAGTGGTACCGTTCTCCGGCGTTCCTGCGCGGAGGCTAGACTCGGGAAGGCGTGTGGCGTCGCGGCGCTCTCCTCCGGTCAAATCTCCGGTGGATCCTCCAACCCTTGCTTTCCAATTCTCAGAGGCTATGGACGGTGATGGGCGGTGGTCTTCCGTGGGGGTGGGTCCGGTTAGATCTAGGCGGCGTGTGTCTTGGAGTCCTTGAGGACGGGTCTCCGGTTCCGGTGCTTCCAGATCTGCGGTTCTCTCCTCCTCCGCGGTGTGTCGGTGGTGCTCTGTGTTCTTCCGGTTGTCTCCCTTACAGCAGAGGTTCGTGGGTGGTTGCTTTCTTGGTGTAGTAGAGATTTGAGGTGATCTCTCTTTACGGCAGTGAGTGGTTGTCTCTGCCGGTGACGAGGTCTCCACGTCGCCTTATTCAGAGCTTGGCGGCGAGGTGTTTGCTCTGTTTCTCTCCAGGTTTGGCTTCCGGTGTGGCTCCCCTTTAGCCGTTGTAGCATAGTCTTTTGTGGATCTGTTGGTTTGGATAGTGAAGGTTGCAACAGGTTCTAGCTCGTTGTGGCAAGCCGTTGGCTGCTTTCTCTTTCCTCTTCTTTTACACCGGGGAAGACACTCAAGTGGAAAGTTGCTTGATTTTGGGATCTCGTTTCGGGATTGAGATTGGGAAGCGACTTCTCTCGAGCTCCTTGCTGAGTTTGGCTCTTTCTGCTTATTTGCATTCCCATGTCGCCGGTGTGTTGGTGGTTCGTTCGAGTTTGTATCCGAGTTGGTCGTCTTTGCAGGTTTCCTTAGGCGTTGGTTTTTGAAGAAGCTGTAGGCACTGTCTTCTATTATATTGAGCATAGCAACTAGTTCAATGAATTTTATAGTGTTGAAATCATTTTGATCCTTATACTGTCATTTTTTTTTTTTCATTTTACATCAATTTTGTTTCCCATTTAGTGAATATTTATATTTTATAAATGTGTCTACCTTTTTGCTACTGAATCTGTCTTTTGATTATCAAAATTATGGTAAGTAATATAAAATTGGATTTAAAAAAAAATATATATATATATATATATATATATATATATAAAAGAAATAATCTTATAAGATAGAAACTTTTTTTTTGTTAAAGGTTGTTTTTTAACAAAAAAAAAAGTTTCTATCTTATAAGATATAAACTTGTAATATTTTCTTTCATGAGACACTGGTTTGCATTATATATAAAGTTTCTCGTTTATATATCGATTCCGGTTTTCTATAAATTTGTTCATGAAAAGGAAACAAATTCCGGTTTTCTAAAAGTGTTCTCTCTAATTTGGATCTCTCTTTAGTATTTCATTCGGTTTATTGGTAACTATTAATAATATAGATTTACAAGCTTTCCATTTTCGTTGTGCATTAAAAACTAAAAGATATTTTCAAAAGATATTGTAAGAAAGAATCGGGTATTTATATTAAGCAAAGCATATCAAGATTCTGCAACAAGTTCAAGAACACAAATACATACATACCATGGGATCATCATTATCCCAACTTCATGCTAACGGTTTTGGGACTATTTCTAAAGAAAGAGAAAGAAAGAACGATTCTTGTGACTTGTCTTCTCCCAAGAATCAAGGGCTCTCCTGATTTCACTCTCTCACAAACCATATCTCTCCTCAATCCTACTTTCCATCTCTCTATTCACAATCTTCTTTTTCCTTATTTTCCCCGGATTTTCCGTTTTCCGTCGAACCTCTGCTGCAACGACGACGATTCTCTCTATCTTGCAGCGAGAACCAAAAAATCCCCAACTTTCTTTTGGCAAAAGCTTGTAAATCTCTTCATCGTTTGTTTCTTTGCCAACTTGTTCAAGAAAATTCACAATCTTTTTAGGGTTTTAGAAGAAACCCATTTCGTTTCAAAAAACTTAGCTTTTTAAGTTTCCAAAACCCAAATCTGAATCTCTGAAGGTGACAGAACCTGAAGATTCCTGGGTTTGATGCTTAGGGATCAATCAGGATATAAAGTTTTGGTTTTTTTAGTATAAGGCCATGTGTTGAATCATTTAAGAGTATTTGGAGATTGTCAAAGTTTTATTATTATGGGCTGCATTTGCTCAAAAGGAGCAGCAGAAGAAGGAGAAGACACATCATTTCATCGTCAGAAAGGAAACGAGTATTGGAACAAATCTTCCTCTGTTCAATTGATTGCTCCGAACAAAGACGACTTCTCTCACAAAGCCGTTGATGGAAGCTCCGGTGGTGCAAGAAGAGCGAGTGGTTTAATCGTTCCTATAGATGATAGTCATGATGGTAAAACAGTGATTGTAGAGAGACCTTCAAGGTCTTCTCATCGAGGAAGAAGAGTTTCAGATAATGGCAAAGGAGGAGGATTGATTATCTCGAATGTTCCTCGTAGCGCAGAAGCAGAGCTTATTGCAGCTGGTTGGCCTTATTGGCTAACCTCTGTTGCAGGTGAAGCCATTAAAGGTTGGGTTCCAAGACGTGCAGATTCCTTTGAGAAGCTTGACAAAGTTAGTATCTTTAACCATATGTTGCACAAAGTTAGTCTCTTTTAGTGGATTGTAATGATGTGGAAACGTTTTGTGTTTTGTAGATTGGACAAGGAACTTATAGCATTGTGTATAAGGCTAGAGATCTTGAGACGGGTCAAATAGTGGCGATGAAGAAAGTGAGGTTCGCTAATATGGATCCGGAGAGTGTGAGGTTCATGGCTAGAGAGATCAACATTCTGCGGAAACTTGATCATCCTAATGTTATGAAGCTTCAGTGTCTTGTCACTTCAAAGCTATCAGGTAGCTTGCATCTTGTGTTTGAGTACATGGAGCATGATCTCTCAGGTCTTGCTCTCAGGCCTGGTGTCAAATTCACTGAGCCAGAGGTACTTTCAAAAACCTTTATCACTTTCTTGTGTTCTCTGATCAATCAAATTCACTTATACTTGTTTTGTTTTTAGATCAAATGTTTTATGAAACAACTGCTTTGTGGACTTGAGCATTGTCACAGCCGTGGAATCCTTCACCGGGACATCAAAGGTTCGAATCTTTTGGTAAACAACGATGGAGTTCTCAAGATTGGAGATTTCGGTCTGGCGAGTTTTTACCAACCTGACCAAGAACAGCCTTTGACTAGCCGTGTAGTCACATTGTGGTATAGAGCACCTGAGCTTCTTCTAGGGTCTACAGAGTATGGACCAGCCATTGATCTCTGGAGCGTTGGCTGCATTTTAGCAGAGCTCTTTGTAGGTAAACCAATCATGCCGGGAAGAACAGAGGTGAGGTTTTGAAAATACAGATTTGAATCTCAATCCATACTGCTTAAGCCTAAGATTTTAACTTGATTTTGTATATCTCTTTAAGGTGGAGCAAATGCATAAGATCTTTAAGCTGTGTGGTTCACCATCTGAAGAGTTTTGGGAAACTACAAAGTTTCCACAAGCTACAAGTTACAGACCGCAACATCCTTACACGCGTGTCCTTCTTGAGACGTTCAAGAACTTACCACCTTCTTCTTTAGCTCTTCTTGACAAGCTTCTATCTGTAGAACCAGAGAGAAGATGCTCAGCTTCTTCGACTCTAATGAGTGAGGTAATGCGCATTCTTGTTCTTTACTAACTTTCTTGAATCAGCCTGGCGAAGATTACTGATTCAATGATTCATCTCTATAGTTCTTTACAACGGAGCCACTCCCTTGTCACATATCAAGCTTGCCTAAGTATCCTCCAAGCAAGGAACTTGATGCCAAGAATCGAGACGAAGAAGCAAGAAGGTGAGTCTCTGCAATGAGAGAATCTGGTTTTAGTATCCAGGCGAGAGAGATACTTAGAACACACTTTACGTTTTGAAAATTTTCAGGAAGAAAGCTGAAGCAGTGAAGTGGCGAGGACATGAATCTGTGAGAAGAGGTCCAAGAGACTCCAAGATAACACCGGAGTTCATTGCTTCAGGGCATTCAAGTCTCTCAATCAACACACCGGTCGGTTTCAAGAAGGACAGTGGAAGATACGACAGAGGAAAGCGGTTTTCGGATTCAAATTCAGCGATCCATCCAAGCGTAGCCGCGACATGGAACAAGAACGAAAGCTCTAGTAGGAGCAATGTAGGAGAAGTGAAAGCTAGCAGGTCCAACAATGTCCTTGGAGATTACTTATCTAGCTCTTCACAAAGGGAAAATGTACCTTCAAGACAACCTGCACCGGTAACTAAATTGATTCAAACTCATTAACATCTTCTTTAGATATTGGTGGACTCTGAGATGTTTCTTGATGTTTTTGGTTTCTCAGACATACATGCGGAAGAAGAACAGAATGCACTATTCAGGTCCTTTGATGCCTCCTGGAGGAAACATTGAAGACATGATGAAAGATCACGAGAGACAAATCCAAGAAGCTGTACGCAAATCCCGCCTTGTGAAAACTGCAACAAAGAAGAACAAAGATATTTCAGTCAGAGCATGTGCTTAAGTGAACAAAGACGATTTCATTAACCTTATTAAAGCCGGAGATTGTCTTGCAAAAGATCTCTTATTTTATGTGGTCTCTGCGCATAGGCAAACTCTGTTTTCATGCTCTGTTCAGACATTTTTCTTTTGGTTAGGGGAAGCAAAAAATCTAATGTGTATATTTAGAACTGCAAGTCAAATCTATAGGAGCTTTTTATTTTAGTTATTAACTTGAGAATACATAGGAGTTTTCAGAAAGCAAATCTTTTTCAAATAGTGCATCATTCTCAAATACAAAGCCAGAGAAGAAGTAAGCTATACATTTGGCTTAATAGAGAGATATATATAACTTATAAAAGCTTTAGCTCTCTTACAAACATGAAGGTGTGTCTAGATATCAAGCTTAGGTTTACGGCTAAGCTCTGAGTATTGACCGCCCATTAACTGCAAAATCTCCTCCCACAAGTTTTCCGATGAAGCTCCAAATATCAAATCCGAGCTACACGCAGCGACATGCCAATAATCAGATTCAATCTCTTCTCTGAGCTGATCTAGCTGCCAACCGGCGTAACCAACAAAGAATCTAAAGTCCTGTGGCTTATGAACTCCTTTCTTCACAAGAACCGCAGCTTCGTCCAAGGTGTTTCGAGCACCGAAGTTGAGTCCCGGCATGACTTCTTCAAACCCCGGTATCTTGTTCTTGTCGCCGGTTCTCAAAAGGAACATGCTTGCTTCAAGAGGGCCACCAAAGTACAGTGAACATTCTGAAAACGTGGTAGCGAGCTCGGTTTTGGTTGATTTCATGTGCTTGATGGTTTTGTTAAGAGGACGGTTGATGACAACTCCAAACGGGCCTTCTTGTGGGTGTTTGGTTCCTGCTCTGAGAAGAAGCACAACTGTTCTTGCAAACGTTCTGTAACCGTCTAGCTTCTCTGTAGCAACTAGAACGCAGCCTGTCTCGGGAAATGGAATCGGATGTGCCCATTTCAACCCAATTTGTTCTGATTCATGAGATGCTGTTGCTGGTTTGTGACCCTCGGCTTCTGCCTTTTCTTCCTGTAACATCATTTAAAGCATAAACCCTATTGACTTACAGATTCCAAACTTCATACAAGATATCAACAAGTATCAAGATTACCTTCTCCTTCATAAACAAGTTTGCTCTGAACTCTCTCCAATCCTTATTTAGACCAAACGATTTCGGAGTTGTGGAGTCACCTGATTTGTTGCCATGAGAAGGCTTGTTCTCCTGAGAAGCATCTCCTCCTTCAAGAACAAAAAAGCTCAAAAAACTGTAAGAATCAGAACAGATATTGAGAAATATCAAGAGTAGATTCACAATCCTATATCACTCATGATATACCAATCCCAACATCGTTATGAAATCAAGATTTCCACTTCTTAAGCATCAATGATCGTCACAAACATAACCAAGCAATGTTACTCACCACTCAAGTGTCAAGTACAAACCTAACTCTTTTCTCCTGAAAGATCCAATTTTGATCCCAGTTTCTAACAAATCAAGCATGAAAAGTGTCTTTGCCACATGAAAATCATCAAATTATCCTTCATACTAAAACAAGTAAAGAGTACACTAAGTGTCAAGAACAGAGCTAACTCTTTTCTCCTGAAAGATCCAATTTTTATCGATCATAATGCCTAAATTTCCCCAATTTCTAGCAAACCAAGCATGAACAGTATCTTGAACCACATGCAAGTCATCAAATCATAACAAGTAAGCCTCTTACCAGAAGAAGAAGAATCGTCGTTACTCTTCTTCGACGTGGCTCTAACAACCAAAGAACGATACCCAGAAACAGAGACTTTACGCTTGAGAAACCTAATCTCCACGGCGCCGAGTTTCCTTGCAAACAATTTCTCAGGGATCGTTGATTTCGCCGACGAGAAGATCGGGTTTCGGATCGCCGTGTCCTTGACCTGAAGGGTCCATAGATCCATCGGAAGGGGGAAGTCCGATTTAAGAGTGGAGTGTAAAAGTCTTAAATGATTTGAGAGGAGGAAGTGGAGAAATCCAGAGAGGCTGAGGATTATCTGAGATTGATAGGAACAGATTTGGGAGAAGACAAAGGAAAAGATAAAAGACAACGAAATGGGTAAAGAAGAATATGCTTTTTCATTTATAGCGAAATTCTTGGGTTTGATTGGTACAAAATTTATAACCACCAAACGATTTTATGGATTTATTTGTTTTTGGTTCATTATTCATACAACCGAATAAGCTGGTTTGCAAAGAGCGATAAGACTGAGTGAGTAGTACGCACTATCAATGGACTGCATAAATTTTGACTTAATTAACGAGCTTTAAAACCGTTACAGAAAATTGAGATTGTTGAGTACTACTACTTCAAAATGCCAAATAAGAAATCTGAGTTTGTTTGATTCATGGTAAAGAGACAAGCCAAAAGTAACCTAACTCGACATAAAATTCCTCACAAAACTATCAATGCCTTAATTAAAAAGACTTGGCTTAAGGCTTGATTGATAATTTACTCCACCTCACACATTTTGGATTTTTTCTTTTTCTTTTCATGATTGGTCACTTGAATTTTATTTACCTTTAAACCAGATGCTTTAGATTTAATTAATTACTTAGATATGGAGTAATTAACTAATTGAGTAATTAACTGTGGAAACCCCTAGCCTAATAGTTGAAGGGATTTAATACTTTTAAGGTTTGGATTTCAAATGTGTGTTCGTGGAATTGTTGGTCTTTTGAAAACGGTAACATCATCCCTTGTAGAATATTTTATAACAGTTCTCTTATAATTTGTGTTAGATCAATCAGTCAACCAGTGTTAAAAAATGATATGGAGTAATTACTCATGAAGTCATGATTTTTTTATTTAATTACTCCATAGCTTAACACACACAAAAAAATCATCTAATCAATAAGCTTGATAAGTAATTACTCTTTATAGTTAAATTTTCATGATCGGTGCTAATTACTCTCTACCTCTTCATTTTTTTGTTTATGTGTTTGACATTTTGCATTGCGATTTAAGGAGCTATAAGTTGGTACGTTGATCTATAGTTAGTACTATTCTTATAGGCACTCAATCGTAATTGTTGAAAACTAAATGTCCTATACTATCAGACATAGTATGAAATTGTACGGTGAAAATATTCCTCCTTGACAGAGCTCTCTACTGGGTACAATTCTCCTTCGTGGTTAACTATTGATAAAGAATCTTGTATTGAACATATTTGATACACCACATCATCCGATCGATCGATTTTTCAGCAAAGCCGGCATTTCTCAAAAGGTTTTCTGTTAAGAGATATTTACCCTATTATATGCTTTTAATGTTTCTTCATTATATGGTACTAGGACTTTCACCCGCGCACGCGCGGGTCTGTATCTTAAATCAGTTTAAAATATATTTAATTTTTTTTTTAAACTGCAAAAATCAACAATTAAAATTTATCAATATTTCAATACCAAAACTCTCTGGAAAACAAAAGTTTTTAGATATATCAATATCGTATTGAGATCAAATCTTGACATACAAAAATATTGTTTAGATCATATCCCGGTAACAAAAATGTTTGTGTATGTCTAATGACCAAAACTTACTTGAAGATATTCAAATCATTATAATAGGACAAACTTACTTTATCACTAAACTTATTTGTAAAATGTAATGTTAATTTATGAACTATTGTGACGTGTTAGTCATTTTCTAAACAGAAATATATTTTTAAATATGTTTAGTGAAATTCTTAAAATTAGATGTCAATAATATTTGTATATAACATGATGTTTATTTAAAATAACTTCAGTTGGTTATGTTAGAACTTAAAATGCTATAAATAACAATATTTGTATGTAATAAATTTAAGCTAGATGATAAACTAATATTTTGGTAAGTTTTCAATGGTTATAAAACCTAAAACCTAAATGAAGAGAAGCTAGTCGACACACATAATTGTTCTTCATTTTCTTCTTCGTTGTTGTTTTAAAGTTTTTTTTTAATTTTCTTTGATTCATTCTTTTTCAGTATCTTATGTTTTGTTTTCTTCTTTGTCTTTGGTCTTATTTGATTTCTTCTTCATTTTCACTCATCTTCGCGTTTGCTCTTCTTCGTCTTTGCTCTCTTTTTTTTTCTTCTTTTTTTTGTTTTGTTTTGATTTGGTTTCTTCTCCTTTGTTCTTATTTTATTTCCTCTTTAGATTGGTCTTCGCAAGTTTTTTTGTTGTTGTTAGGTTTCTTCTCCTTCGTTCTTGTTCGAATTCCTCTTCAAATTGTTCTTCACAAGTTTTTAATATGGTTTTTCCTTATTCATCTTTGTCTTCTTTTGTCTCTATTTTGTATTCGCAATTCAATATCTTTGTTTTCGCTATTCTTCGGTTTTATCTTGGTACTCTTCTTTTTTGTGTCTACTTTTTTCTTCATTTTGTTTTCTCTTATTTCTGTAGGTTATTCTCGACCCTTAAAATTCTGCATGGTTCCATTCCTCTTGTAAAATTCTGCATGGCTCTATTCCTCTTAAATTTAGAATAAATTATAATTAAATAAAACACAATTTCGTTACCTGAAAAACTGAAAATAAAATCAAGCTAGAATGACTTATTGAACAAAATATATTCAAAACAGGCCCTTTGAATGTCATATGTAAATACTAAAATGAGAAGGAATTTATCTTATTCTGTTTTTAATAAATTTACTTTTGTTTATATTCCTTCTCTTTCAAGTGACATCTTTTAAAAGTACTACTTATAAACACATGAATATGTAAATATTACAAAACATTGAAAAACGAAGAAAAGAAAAATAGAAAAGGAACAAAATACAGCCTTCTATTGTGTTTGCCTTTTCCTTTCAATTTGTGTCATGTAATCACTATTCTGATTTTTTTTGTTTCTTCATAATCAATATTATTTTCCCCATCGAAAGCTTACTAATTTAGGAGCAACAATTCACTTTTGATTTAATCTACACTTTGGTAATTTCGATTCCTTGTTCTCTTCATAGTCCTTTGATTATTTTGTGGTAATGTAACTTATTTATTAATTAATTGGATGTGCTTCCATTATCAAAATACAAAGAAAATCAATTGAACACCATAGACCAGATAATATTCGAAATAAAGCAAGCGAATTTATTTATTTCACAGAAGGACATGTATACCTTCAGTGTGATGCCCATTGTCTTCGTTTCAATCATTCCTTTGCTTCATGATTTTTCATTAATTCACTACATATCCTTTAGAAGAATTGATCGATCTATGTGAACTTTCAATATGTGATGTCAAAGTATCTTGTCTTCAATATATATCCCTCCATCTTGCTTCCAGGTGGTTTCTCGATGTTGGATTTGTTTGATCTTATATCAAGCTCTGACGTGAACATATGTTTATTCATGTAAGCTACATTTGATCAAAATCGAGTTAATACAATTGTAGCTTTAGATGTTGATATATAATGATATTGTTGGTATAATTTTCTTATTTATTACATATCTCTACTAATATTACACTTATAAATTCTGGAAACTTTCCTATTGCTTAACTTTGAATTATGAAACTTTCTTAAAATATAAAAATATAAAAAGGAATTTAACTAATTGAACAAATAGCTAATTTTATGTGATGATGTGGATTGATACTATTGGTTGTTTAAAATTCGGAAACTTTCTTAATCTAGGAAATACTTATGTGGACCAATCAAATCGCGTTTTATAATCCTATGTGGACGCTCTCAGAGGCTTATAGCCTCAACTTTTATATAGTATAGATTTGCCTTAGTGAAATTTGTTTCTAGATCCGCATGCAAATAATTTTCTTCTTCGTTTGAGTTCTAATCAATGATGTCAGATCAACAAAACCTTAAAAGTAGTTTATCATTTCTTTTGGTTCACCCATAGACCCAAACCATTTTGATCTTAAAACTATTAAAACATCAAATTAGAAGCTCCATCTTTATTTGCAACTCATGATTTAAAACGCGGTAATAGAGGCTACCGAAGTGCCAGTGATGTGTTCGGCAGTCAGAAAATCATCAGAAATATTGTATCCAAACCAGAGGTAACATCAATTGAAAAAGCCAACTTCTTTATATTTGAAATTTTTCTCTATGTTCCCAGAAATACTTGAATTTTTTCTTTATATTTAAGACACCTTTAAAGTACTTGAAATCAGATGTCTGCACCAAATGAATATGCCCCTAATTTTGTTAAACGATTAGAAGATATGATGAAAGCCGTGGATATGCTAAGCTAAAAACGAGCAGTGGCCATGGCTTAGGTTTTCATAACTAAATAGGTCTACAAGTCTACAACCATCATCTCTATAAGATCTTTCGATTTAGTTTTGTTTTCAACAATCACCTAATTCATCCATATAAGTTCCTCTATATCTTTATGACTTTCATTTTACTTTGGAAATTTAGGCTTAGACTTACTTAGAAATTACCAATTCTAGACCACAATTTGATTTTTTCTAGTCAACTAGACCACAATTTGAATCAAATGCAAAACTAACCTCTTTGGGTAGTAAAATTACCCCACAAGCCCTCATGACCAAACAAAAAAACGCATGCCTCGATTACGATTATAACCTCCGGAGCATGTAGATCTACTAAGTAGATCTACCTGGTAGACAATGTTAGAGGTCTACCTCGTAATAACATCTTAAATTTTAATTAACAATTAAATAAAAAATATTTTTATACAAACACAAGTATGAATAATTCTAATATAGACATTATCATATACAAAAAATATGAATGCATACAAATGAATGATTTATAGATAAGCAAAGACATATAGGTTAATATCTATAAAATTGTGTGAGGTCTACCGAGTAAGTCTACTATGTCATTAAAATTTAATTTTAATTATAAAAATTGAAAAAAAAATATTTTGATGAAAATTATTTATACATAAATACAATACAGACAACTTGCATCTATATAAAATATAATTTCATAGATTTGAACCAATTGAACTATAAAAAACAAAAATTAGGTTAAAAGCCTATAAAAACCATGAGAGGTCTACCAAGTAAGTCTACTAAATAATTAAATCTTAAATTTAAATTAAGAAAATTGTAAAAAATAATTTGAAATATTTGTTTCATAAATAACGAAATAATAGACATTTCACATCTATTAAAAATTAAATTTCATAAGAAATCATGAATCTATAAATATCATATGTAAATAGTTCATAAGGATAAGAGTTTGAGTAGATTGTTTAGGAGTTAATGGGGAGAGTTGTAGGGTTTTGAAAAATTTTAGATGAAGAATTGTTTTTGGTTGGTTTTACGATTCAATGTTTGTTTATTTGTGATATACACTGTAAATTGACAATATGGCAAGCAAATCGTTGCAAAATTGTATCTAAATTATTCGATTTAGGGTTTAGGGTAAAGTAGACCTAACAAGTAGACGGATCGCGTAGACCGAAGTGGAGGTCTACCAACCGTTTTAACCTAGCGGGAATCCCGAAGTTTCAAAGCGACGGCTGAGATTGAAACGACGTTTCGGTAATTTCGTGGTAGACCGTAACGGTATACCTAAGCCGGAAATAACCGACTCAATTGTTTGCGTAGAACCGTAAATTGAACGGCTGAACCGATATTAATTGAAATAACCGGCTAATTTCTTGGTTCAAACCGATATAACGAAACCAGTTAATCGAACCGACGTATATAAAGCGGTTTTAACCCTGAGCAGTTAATTTCTAGGTTTTGTTAGAACATTGCGAGTCGGCGCTCTCCAGAGGCGATTTCAGGCGATTTCCGTGTCCGACGCCGTTTGCTCCGCCGCTATTCCTTTTCCGACCCGCTATTCCGTTTCCGACGCCGTTTGCTCCGCCTCTGTTTGATTACGCCGGTAATATCTCCGCCCTATACCTCGCCCTATACCCCTAGTGTCGTTAATCTATCTCCGCTCAGTCATCTAACCGTTTTATTGTTCATATTTGGTCCGCCGTCTGGTGAACTCGTCGCCGTTGTCTAACAGAATCGGAGCGCTCCACATCGATCCCATTTCCCGGTAGTAACTCCGTCACTCACTCCTCTTTCTTACCATTTTCGCTTTGTATAACCACAAATAACCTCACCGCCGAATTCATGTGTCGTTTTTGTAGTTAGATCTCGTCCAAGATATCGTTCCTGGTGCTTTGCGATAAGCGCTTAGAACTGTCGTCGTCGTCGAGAGGTACAACAATCTATAACATAACCTCTACAACTCATATATGTCTTTCTTCTTCGTGATTCGGTAGATTTCGTTTAGGGTTTAGAGTAGACCTTCGTAGTAGACCTTCGTTTTTGCCTTCGTTTTTGCCTTCTTTGATTTTCCTTTTATGTTCGTTGCAGAATGAAGAAGCCTACCTTTCCAAGGAGGTTATACACAAGAGGGGCTGAACCGGAAGCCCAAAAGAGCATCTCCTACGGCAGCAACGACAAAAAGCTATTTGCTGCCGTGAAAAAACTACTGAGTGATGCCGAGTGGGAAACACTATGCGACTCGCGAGTTGGTGTCTTCTGCAAGTTTCACGACCTCGACTTCGTGGTCTTCGAAGTTGGTCCACACGATGCTCTCATATCAGTTAGAGTGCAAGAAGAAGTATGAGATCTGGGTTGCGGTTGCGGATAGCCCAATTAGATTTTCCCTCCATGAGTTTGAGCATCTCACCGGCCTCAACTGCGACTATGTGGAAGATATTGATGACCCCAAGTGCAAGGTTACTCTAGAGATGAGAGCATTCTGGGAGAAGCTCGGAGTAGATGTTGAGCTTGGTCCGAGTCAAGTGGAGATCATTCGTGCATGCGAATGGGCAACAGACTGGCCGAGTGAGGACAAACTTAGGCTTGGTTACTTGGCCATCTACACTGGCTTCATTGCTGCTCGGAAAAACACCTCGCACACTCCTGTCAACCTGGCCAGATTAGTGATGGATGAAGAGGAGTTTGAGAATTATCCGTGGGGGCGTGTAGCTTTCAAGAACCTGATCGAAGCCGTCAAAGAAGCAGAGCTATGGAAGTCCGGGTATGTCCTGGATGGGTTTGTTGAGGCTCTACAAGTATGGGCATATCGTTTCATGCCTGAATTCGGAGCGGGTTGTGGTGCGCCCATACGAAACGCTCCTGACATTCCGCTCTTGTCCTACAAAGGAGTCCAGGGTCTAAGGAACATTGAACTCACGATACTGAAGCAGGTACGATACTGAACTCACGATAGGCAGTAGACCATTTTGGTAGACCATTATGGTAGACCATTATGGTAGACAATTATGGTAGACAATTATGGTAGACCATTATGGTAGACCTATTTATTTACTTTCCCTTTCGTGTGTAGGTGAACTTTGATCACTGCATAATGGTGGAGAGAGACTTCGTTTACCCAAAGTGGGATGAGGATAAGGAAGACCCGCGTGTAGATGAACTCATCAACGCGCTGTATGGAGACCTGGGCCGGTGGAGGTGGAAGCCGGCGGACTGGAATCCTCAAGGTGTTCTGGTGAAGAATCCTATACCCCCGGAGTCTGCGAAGAGGAAAAGAGCCTCTGCCCTGGAGATGAAATGCAGAAGAGGCAGTGTCCTGAGAGCGTATCCTCTGCTGAAGATGGCTTCAGTCGCTTCGAGGAGAAGATGAAGGTTCTGTTTGAAGATGGCTTCGGTAAGTTGTCTGCGGCGATGAAGTCTGGCTTTGAACAGTCTGATTCCAAGTTCACCATCCTGACTAGGAAGGTGATCCGCATAGAAAAAACAGTCCAGTCTATGCAAGCAGCATCAAGGCGTCCAAACACCGAACCTGTGGAACCTGACGCAGATAATGAGAAGAACGAGCCGTCTGTTGAAGATGGTCGAGCCGAGGAGAAGGCTGCGAAGGATGCTGCTGTTTCGGAGAAGGATGCCACTCCCAGGAAGGATGCTACAGTCTCGGAGAAGGATGCCACTCCCAAGAAGGACGAGTCGTCAGGTGAAGAGGAGGAGGAGGAGGCTGACATCGGCGAGAAGATTGGCGATAACTCCACCGAGAAGGCTGCCACTCCTAAGCAGAGAAAAGCTCCAGCTCGGGTTAGTAACAAACCCTCTCCTACTATGAAGAAAAATCAGCCTGCTGAACCTACTAGGATCCTTCGAAATAGGAAGCAGAACCCCAAGTACAAGCAGTAGATTTGTCTGCTGCTGCTTTTCTTGTTTTATCATAAACTTGTGTCTTTTAACTTGTTTCTATATTTGTGAATCTTTTTCTGCGGAAAACAATGAACATATCTGTTTTATATGTATATCTGTTTGCTACAAGTAAAATATTTTGATGCAAGCGGCGTTCATTGTCATTTGCAGAAACAACAAGTTTTATCTCCATGCGGTAGTGACAATGGCGTAGACCCGGACCTGGTTTTCGTGAAGGAGTATACACCAACAAAAGCTGAGGAAGTGGAAGAGGCACAGAGGATGGCATTAAAACAACAAGCAACAATAGATATTGCACGTGCAAACGTACAGAGACAGCGACAGCTGGCCGCATCACAAGTGTCTCCGTTTATAGGAGATAGCACAGTGAAGGGAATCATTCCTAACAAGCCACGGCTTGGATATGGATATGATCCCAACGAGCCTGTGGATAAGGACAGACTTGCACGGCTGAAGAAAGATTTCAAAGGCATTTTGTAAGTATTTTCTTAAACTTCCTTGGTTTGGGCAGATTTATAGCTTGTTTGATTACCAATTGTGATTTTTATGTTTTGTATCCAGCGGCCCGACGAAGTTCAAACTCCACATTCCACTAATGTGGTGGCATGAATTGGTCACGCAGACGGAATGGCTCGCGGATACGGTAAGTCGCCTATAATGTAGACCATTTTGGTAGACCAGACCATTGGTATTGGTAGACCATTTTGGTAGACCATATTGAATGGACCTAAGAATTTCGTATCTGTTTTCAGCACATGGACGCAGTAATGAACATGTTTCGTCATCGCATGAAGTTGCACCCCGAGTGGTTTAGGAGTGACCGACTGTGCTTCTGTGATAGTACTCCTAGTATGCTGTGGCAAAAAGACAAGTGGAAGAGGTTTTTGAGTACAAAGCCCGATGGACAGGGACTAGGAAGGTGGGTCCCGGGAGGTGCGACCGATCTCTTCGAAGGGAAAGCACCACGTTTCTGCCAAACCTTGAAGAAATGGGAAGTAGATATTGATGAGATCTACATGCCATGGAACGTCAAAGACGCTCATTGGGTGGCCTTGATGGTTTCTATACCGAAGAGGCATATTACTGTGTGGGACAGCATTCCAGGATGTCTATCGGAGAGGTTGTTAGCCAAAGCTATCGAGCCCGTTGCTGTCCTTATCCCTTATCTGACATCGACCGTTACACCCACGAGTATATTTCCGGAGGAGATGTGCCTGCGCAAGACAATTCGAGTGACTGTGGAGTCTACTGTCTAAAGTTCATCGAGTATCATAGTCTTGGGAGGCTTTTTCCGAAGACGCTTTGTGGTAGGAACATGAAAGCTATAAGAGCAAAGCTTGCAGCGGACCTATATCACGAGATCAACTGTCGCGGCCCTCCAGAGCGTAACTGGGAGGATCTGGACAATGACATATAACTATCTAGGTAGATCGGTATATATCAGTTTTAGGCTGGGTGTGTTTTGTAAAGCGCTCATGGTACCATATTTTGCTGTGTACCTAAACTCGACGCTCTCATTATTTTTTGGTGTAAAATATAACTACCTAACCCAGCTAAATATATAATATAACTGTTTTCGGATAAATTCAACTATCTAGGAGATCGTATATATCAGTTTTAGGCTGGGTGTGTTTTGTAAAGCGCTCATGGTACCATATTTTGCTGTGTACCTAAACTCGACGCTCTCATTATTTTTTGGTGTAAAATATAACTACCTAACCCAGCTAAATATATAATATAACTGTTTTCGGATAAATTCAAATTCTTGCATGTTTACTAACATGGACGTACCCCGTCAATATCAAACAAAATGAATAACATAAAACATTAGTAACTCAAAACAGCTAAAGTAGACCTCTTCGGTAGATTGTTGTAGTAGATCGGTCGGGTAGACCTACGTAGTAGACCGAATATTACGTCTACGTAGACAAGGTAGACTAAACATGCGGTCTACCGAATTAGTCGACTAAGTCAGTCTGCCGCTGCGTTGTTCATCTGCAGGAGTTATGGAACTCAAGTAAGGATAAAACTGAAACATTAACGGAAAGAGGGAGTTTTCAATGGCTTACACAATGAGGTCGGGTGTGTCCTGGAACCCTGCACAACGAACAGCTATAAACTTTGTGGACCTTCCTTGGTTTGGGCTGTCTCTTCCTTGACAATTCTAGCCATGTTAGATACCTTGATTTCTTTTTCCGGCCACGAGTTGGCGCCACTTCTGGAGGTAAGCAAATGTCTTCTTCTTCCTCTGCATCTTCTGTAGGCTCCGGGTATATGGGACGTGCATATGTTGCATACAAAGATTCTTTCGTGTATGTCATACACACGTTTTGCGAAATGTGCATGTTTGCCTCAGTAGACGCTGCAATCGCATGTGAACAAGGTATTTTCTCAATCTGGAATACACCACATTCGCAGGAACGGTTTTCCAAATTCACAATATAATGCCCTCCTCCGCCTATAACATTGAAAGTCCATCCATCTATGTGTTCCACAGTGTATGTTTCTGCGTGGTGTGTACGAATAGCTAGCAAATATTCAACTCCCTTGCTGTATGGGGTCTGAAGACTCAAGGCGTCCTCTCGCCTTTTGGCAAACCAAACCCCCAACTTCTCCCGGATGAATTGCAGCAGATACGGTATTGGAAAGCCCTTTGCTCTCTTCAATGCGGAATTGATAGATTCAGCAATGTTACTTGTCTTTATATTGTATCTATCCCCTGGAAAATGTACTCTGGACCATAACTTAGGATCTGCTAACTCTAAGTAGTTCGCAAGTGCAGGTTTAGCAGCCCGGATTGATGCCATGCAACGGTTATACTCTCTCAGCGTATGGGCGTATGCAAGAATTTATGAGCAAGAATTTCATGAAGGAGCTTTGTAAATATAGGTACGAATTACATATATATTTGACATATATGTATGGATTGCATAGACATATACCTTATAAGCCTCGTAAGAGATCCTCATGTCTATAACTCCCGAGATAGCGGTGAAAAAATTGTCAACCCTATTCTTCAGATCAAAACAATGGTAGGTACTGAACCTTACTAAAGAACCCGAATTGCTTATTGTTTTATTCTCAGATATTTCATCAACGAGTTCCAAACCCCTGAGTCTAGGAGCATCAATCACAACCCCAGTAGCATTATCAAATCCTTCAATTAGAAGTCCACAATCCAGATCAATTCTTATAAGGAGACGAGTTAATGTTTGAGACTTCACACGTAAGACCTTGACATGATCCATTCCCGTTCTGATAATAAACAAATCTTCAAGAAGAGGGCAAGAAGAGATAAGCAACTCCAGAGACGCCTCATCAGCATAGAAATTGCGTTCTAAAGTCATAACCTTGACACAAGGTAACGAAACAGTCTCCAGCTTACCCAACCATACCCGATGGAGTCTCAAGTAAACTAAGGACTCACAGACAAAGAGGCTTAACGGCATCACTTGCATGAACCTTGGAGGACAATCAATATGAAGATGCTTAAGTTTAGATCTAGCCACAAAGTCTATCCAACGGGCGAGACAAGACCCACCATTCTCACCCTCACGAAAACTAAGGTGACGTTTCCACATCCACATAGTCTATGCGACCTGGGAAACCAGTACCCTTCTCAGGAATACTTAGCTTGAGCTTTTCCAAGCCCAAGTTGTGCTCCCTTAAGAAATCTAGGACCCTATTGACAAAACTCACAAAGGTGTCGTAATCTGGGAACTCATTAGTATTCAGATCTAACCCAGAACTCGAAAGCCATAAGCCCTCCCACCTCTTGGACACGGCACTTGTTTTAACAACCTCCTTTGTCCGAAGGTTCGATAGAATCTTCAATATCAGAGAGTCATAAAGTTTGCTTATCTTGTCTTTGTCCACCTCTGTAGTCGCTTCTTCGGATACATCACCTTTCTCTCCCGATAAGCTTTTCTCCATAGCTGAAGATTTCAAAGAACAACCTCATATATTAAGTGTAAGGACGCATTGAGTACAGATTTCAGAATCTTATCATCAAAGCTCATTTTCCACGTATCAAAAGAATCCAAGACAGAAAACAAACAATATGAGAACTGAGAAAGGGACAAAAACTGTGAAATCACCTGAGGAGTGTTGGAGAATCCGACAGCTAGAGTCTAGAGAAGATATTGGGTGGAGCGAGCCCGCCGCCAAGGTATCTGAAGATAACGAGCCAATGAGAGGGAGAGGTTAAATATATATAACAATCTCTTTTACTAATATTAAAAAATTATTAGGTATTAAAAAATTATAACAATCTCAATGAGTGTTGGTAAAAAAATATATTAAAAAATTAATTATTTTGTTATGTTGCTGCAAAAAATGAAAAAAAAAAAAAATCTATGCATTGAGAATTAGGTTAAATATATATAACACTCTCTTTTACTAAAAGTAAAAAAAAAAATTATTTTTTATGCTGCTGTAAAAAATTCTATGCATTGAAAATTAGGTGACTGGTCCGAACAACATCCTTTGTCCGAAGATACGACAGAATCTGAGATTTGAAAGAGTCAGGTAATTTACTTATCATACCATTAGATTTAGAGAAACCTGCATGATGTTTGTCGTCGTCGCATATTTTAACCTCTCTCGGAAAGCGTTCCTCCATCAGCTACGGTCGCGAAGCTGAAATGAAGATTCAGATTCAGAATATTATCCTCGAAATCTCGATTTTCCACATATCAGAAAGAGTCAAAGACAGGAGAATTTGAAAACTGAGAAAAGGACGAAATTAATATGTGAGAATACCTGATGAGTTTCTGAGGATTCGGCAGCTAGAGACGTTGACGAGTTCGCCGCCTCGTTATCAAGAGGCAATGAGAGGGAGGATAATGAATTTTTGAACCGTAACTTAAATCTAAGGTTTTTTTACTAATAATTTGTTTCCTAACAAATTTTGTTACATGCATTGAAATTTAGTTGACTCATCTGCACCATGCACTGGCAAATGTTTTTTTTTTACCAAATACGTACGTGATGATTCATAGTATTTAGTAATGATTTGGTTTCCATATGTTGATATTTTATTACTAAATATGTAGCTTATATGAATGGTAGGATTATATTTCTTAAAAATAACTCATACAACCAAACATTCAAAATTACACCTTTCTAAATGTCAACTTTTAAAAATACACCTCTATGGACTATGGTGTTTATTTTCAAAACTACATTTTTTTCATTAACTAAAACAACTCTAAACTCTAAAATATAAACCATAAACCCTAAAATTTAATCTTGAACCCTTAAATCTAAACCCTAAATCCTAAACCCCAAAATCTAAACCATAGTCTAAGTGTAGGTGTAGTTTTAAAAATTTACACCTTATTTCTTAAAATTTCTCAACATTCATCAGAATTTCTCATTTACGTATAGGTTTATTCAGATGATGTTTTTTTTTTTTTTTTTTTTTTTTTTGTAGAAAAGAATTAGAACTCGAAACTAGATGTAAATCAAGATAGCTTTTCGCGCTATACACCAGAATAGTAAACTTTTGAAAAATGGATATAGTTTTACTTAGGCTCCTTTTGAAAGGTCTAGGAACTTTGAGAAATTTAAAGTTTTTAAATTCATATTTTATAAAATCTTGAATCCGAGATATGATCTGAATACAGGAAAACTGAATAGCACTATGGTTTAACAGAATTTTAGTTTGGTTCAATTTGATTCAGTTTGGATTCATTTTATGTTGAATCCAAAAAAAAAAAACTTTCAGTTATATAATTAAATTACAATTTTTCTTTACATTGTTTCTATGTATGATGACTATATATTTTATATATGTACATATTAACAATACAAAAAAAAATGGTTTATTTAGGGACATAATTTGTTTAAAGTGTTAAAGGCAGGGGACATATATCTGTAAATACGTACGTAACACAAAAGCAAACGAGTGAGAGATTATTGTTTGTTGCTTGTGATTACTATCTAATTAGTCTCCCATCCCATATATCAACAACCTGGTGTTTCACTTGTCACAGACTCACAGTTAAAGTATGCGTTGAGAGAGAAAAAAAAAGACTTTGTATCTTTCAATTGCAATATGTTGTTTTCAAGAGAGTCATGAACATTCGCTATAACACATAATTGTAGGCACATATGAGAAGAATGCATGAGCACTGGTGGTGGATATTTAGACCATGAAGGGTTTACCGTTTGCCGCAACAAGAGCAAGCATTACAAGAATCCTAAAGAAGAAATAAGAATAGTGGAACAGATTACTAAAAGATGTTGTGACGGACAGATTTTGTTTCTTTTTATGCTGTAATCTTTATATACATTCTTTATTCTTTACATTTTTATTAGAAGATTCTGACAAATTGATTCATTTTTTAACCTAATGTAAGAGTTAGTCTGTTTGGGTTTTCTGTTTGACCAGAAAGAAAAGAAGAGAGAACCTGAATATGAGAAATTTCATTTTAAAATGAATCAACTTCTTGGTTTAGTTAAACCGAAACGAATTGGCCACCCCTGAAAATTATGCACATGAAGGTTTTGTTTATATATAACGAATAAAAACAAACAAATAGCGAATGTTTAATCCATCTGACAACAAATAAAATAGTGTTCAAGAAACAAAGAACCAAAAGTTGTTAAATCAAACAAGGGGTTATTTAAAAAACAAGGAATAAGAAAGTTGCAACCACCATGTTACTTCGTTTTCAACACATGTCTTGTTTCTAGATCAATATCAAGATTCTTCTCTTTCAAGCATCAATTTAAAAAACAAGAAATCTCCCCATTACGTTACACATCTTCCAATAAATCATGAATACAAAAATAAACTTACACATTATGACATTATTATATGAACAAAACAATTAGTTAGCATACGGAATTCACCACCAACTTCTGTTGTATTGGCAGAACAGCAACCTTAGTAGCTTTCATGTCCTCCTCAACTTCCTCAATCATTCACCCACTACTATATATCACTCATCTTTCTCAATTCTCTCTTCGATCCAAAAATCAAGATCGAAAACTCGAATCTTTTGGCCAAGAAAAAAAATGAGGACGAGTACCAAAGCTGCATCTTCCATTAATCTGAAGGTCATATTCATATGCTGCTCAATCTTGATCTTTCTGGTCATCTTTTTTGCAAGATCCAGCATCTCTTCCTCCTCAAAATCCATCTCTAAAACAAAACAAGAAGAGGAAAATCAACCAAAACAAGAAGGATGTCCATCAACACAACAGCAATGCACAAAGATGCCAGTTTCTTTATCCGACGCATTGGTTCACTACGTCACCAGTAACGTCACTCCACAACAGACTTTCGATGAAATCTCTGTTTCAAAGAGAGTCTTGGACAAGAAGTCTCCTTGCAACTTCCTCGTCTTTGGTTTAGGTCACGATAGCTTAATGTGGGCATCTCTCAACCATGGTGGTCGTACCTGTAAGTCTTTCAATTTCCTCTGTTTCTTTCTTACACAAATTGCTTCATTTCTCGGAAAATAGTTATCTTTTTAAATCAAAATTTCTTGATTTCTCATAAAAAATGGTATCTTTTGTTATATTTCAGTGTTTATTGAGGAAGACAAGGCTTGGATTGCGATTGTGACGAAAAAGTTTCCAAATTTAGAATCTTATCACGTCGTTTACGACACTAAAGTGAAAGATTCTGACAAACTGATGGAGCTGGGAAGATCAGAGGAGTGTAGATCCGTCTCCGATCCGAGGAATTCGAAATGCGAGCTTGCGTTGAAGGATTTTCCGGCGGATTTTTACGAGACGAAATGGGATCTGATCATGGTGGATGCTCCAACTGGTTACCACGAAGAAGCTCCCGGGAGGATGAGTGCTATTTACACGGCGGGGCTTTTGGCTCGCAACCGGGAAGACGGAGAGACCGATGTTTTTGTTCACGACGTTAACCGGCCGGTGGAAGATGAGTTCTCGGCGACGTTCTTGTGCAAAGGTTACATGAGGGAGCAGAATGGGAGGCTCAGACATTTCACAATTCCGAGCCACCGGGCTCGATCTGGACGACCGTTTTGTCCGGTGGATGTTGATCGCCGCCGTTGATTTTGTGCCGGGAAAAATATATATGTGGCGGAGATCGTAACAGTTCACCGTCGCCGGTCAAATTGTTTTACCTAGTGGACCCTAAGTGACTTGCTTAGCTGGCATTTTTTTTTTTGGCTTTTCTTCATTTCTTGTGTGTTTTGTTTTATCTTTGATTATTTTTATGTTTTCAGGATTCAGTATTAAAATAGTAACGTTCTTCACATTATTATATATATGTTACTACGTCTCGCATATAGACATAAGATTTTTGAAACAATTTGAAAATGATTAAACAAAATATGATTATTTTTAAAAGTAAGAAAAATAATATTGAAAATTCGATAAAAAAAATTCTAAATAACATATATACTTAAGTTCCACTAAGTATCCACTCTACAATGAAAAATAAAAGTCATATAATAATTTCATAACAAACATATTACAATAAGATATTTCTTAAATATGATATAAGGTTAATATTTTAATAAGATACATTTTTTTAGGATTTTTAGTTTTTCAATTTTCGAATAACACATACTATACTATAAAACGATGATAATTTTGATTTAAAATTAAATAATTTTTATTGCTTTCTTTACAATTTTATTCTAAACTAGAAAAAGTGAAAAAAAAAGATGAGCACAAATTTAAATTTTGAAGGATTTTTGTTTTTAAAAAATTCGTCATTCGGTGACAGGTTTTGCCACACACCAATCTTATTGTGAAATCACTCAAATCAGTTTTTGTTTCCATTTTATTTGTGTTTTCACTATTGATTAATCTTAAACATGTATATATGCGTTGACACTCATAAAATGACTTTGGATTAAGAAAAAGGGTTTAAATTTTCAGTTTAATATTTATATTTTAGGATTTAGAGTTAAGATTTTAGGGTTTCAGTTCTCTTATTAAATGAAAAAATGTATTTTGAAAACGAATATTTCAGATGTGTAATTTTGAAAATATAAATCTCAAAATGTGTATTTTAAAAATTTCTTGATCATAAATTGGAAAACGTTGTCCGCGACCCAAAAAACTAAATTCCAAAATCGAAAGATAAAATTTAATAAAATAATAAATTTATTTTTAAAATAATTTCATATGAATTTAGAGATGGAAATGGAGAAAATATAGTAGTTGGACACAAATAGAATAAAATAAGATTTTTTTCTATATAAAAACACAATATGCATTATATATCTTTTTATTTAGAAAAATATCTTTGTTTTAAAATATCAAAACATGTCATATACAGAAAGAAATCCATATCCATTGCCTATATAGCTATATAAGTTTATATTTTCTTTATATATTTTGTCATTTGAAGTTGCTAGCATGCATGGTGCAGAATGCAGATGAGTCACCTAATTTTCAATGCATAGAAATGTTCTTTTCTTTTTCTGCAGCAGCATAAAAAAAAAAAAAAAATTATTTTATTTTTAATTTTAGTATAAATATCCATTAACCCTCTCCCTCTCATTTGGCTCGTTATCTTTAGATAACATGGCGGCGGGCTCGTTCCACCAGTTATCTTCTCCAGACTACTTCGGCTGTTGGACTCTCCAACACTCATCAGGTGATTTCACCGTTTTTGTCCCTTTCTTAATTCTTATATTGTTTGCTTTCTGTCTTGGATTCTTTTGATACGTGGAAAATCGAGTTTTAGATGATAAGATTCTGAAATCTATACTCAATGCATGCATGCGTCCTTACACTTAATATATGAGCTTGTCCTGTGAAATCTTCAGTTATGGAGGATAGCTTTTCGGGAGAGAAAGGTGATACATCGGACGAAGCGTCTCCAGAGGTGGACAAAGACAAGATAAGCAAACTAGCTGACCCTCTGTTATTAAAGATTCTATCGAACCTTCGGAATCCAAGGTATTTTGCTCACAGATATTTTCGTCTCTTTTGTTTTTTCTTTAGCTTATCCAAGGTATCATGCCAGCACCTCAGTTTTGCAGACTAACCTCTTTGAAAGTAGAGCTTCAATCCGTGGAAGGTCTGCCAACTTTTCTTGAGAAGTTTCCGAATCTAAAATCCTTAAGCTTGGTAATGACTTGCACAAACCCTTAGAGTGTAACTTAAGAAATGTGTTGAATATTATCTAACATTCATTCGTTCTTGTGTGTTTACAGGATGTGCTTTGGAATTGCTCTATGAAAATGATAAGACACTCGCCCGTGCCTCAGTGTCTACTGTCATCGCTCGAGTCTGTAGAGATATATAGCTTTTGCACCGAACGGCCTATTGATATGGAAGTAGCAAGGTACTTCACATACAACTCAGTAATCCTCAAGAGACTTGTTGTGTGTGTGAATTACATGCCTGGAAGAAACAAGCAGGAGGAAGATTCCATTCTCTTATGGAATCTCATTGCATTGCCGAAGCGGTCCTGGACATGTCAAGTTTCAGTTGTTTAACCGTTTAGGTTCTTCAAAGACAAAGACCAGACTTGGATTTTTATTTTGTTGAATTCTGTTATCTTGCGTTTTTATGATTTTGGACACAGCTCTTTGGTGATGTTTGAGGATTTTAGACTTTTTCAAAGAATAAAGTGACTGTGATTTTGCATTAAGTGATTTGATATTTTATGTTTGGATATATTACCGCATCCACTCTGCCACTCACAACAATAATGCAAGGTAGTAGTAGTAGTAAATGTTTTTTTTTTTCTAAACAAAACTGAAATGCATGTTGTAGCTTAGTCTGGGAGAGTGTGTTGCCATAGTGGTGACTATATTGACTCCTTTTTTTTTGTTAAAAGTGATTATATTGACTTACGTAAGAAATATATAGTGCACAATTGTTTCATCAGCATCTCGGAAGTTAGCGAAATGAAGATCGCTTACTATGATTTCAAGGTAAATAACTATGCAATTCAAATATATATAGTGCTCCTTGATGAAGTTTTTGCTCACCAGTGTTCTCTTCTTTTTTTCTGTGTGTGAGTAGTTCATCCAAGAGAACATACACTTACCTCAGTTTTGTAATGTCCTCTTTGGAAGTAGAGCTTCGTCATCGTTCCTTGGAAAGTCTGCCAACGTTTCTTGAAAACTTTCCGAATCTAAAATCCCTAATCTTGGTAATGACTTGCACAAACCCTTAGACAGTTAGACTGTAACTCGTACACTTTACACATATTTAATTGTAATCTAAACCTTATCCATCTTGTGTTTTGTATATATGTTGGCTGTTGTACGGGTGTTAGTGTTTTGTTCTACAGAAGAAATAAGAAACTCGTCCGTACCTCACTGTTTCCTGTCTTCGCTCGAGTTTGTAAAGATAAATAGCATAAACAGTCAACGTTCTACTGAAATGGAAGTAGCAAGGTACTTCACAGAGAACTCAGTAATCCTTAAGAAACTTGTTATGAGTTTGGGAGGTAACATGCAACGAACTAGTGGAAGATCTTCTTGCATTGCCGAGGAGGTCTAGCAAGTGTCATTTCGTAGTTTGTTGACCGCTAAAATGATGTTAAGGTTTGTCAAAGACCAGACTTTGGTTGGACTTGGACCTAGGCTTTGATTTTGTTGATTTCTTTTATCATGTCATTTTCTGGGATTTGGACACAGCTCTTGGATGATGTTTGAGGATTCTAGACGTTTTACAAAGTTTATAGTGACTTTGATTTTGCATTTTTGATATTCTTACGTTTTAAGACTATTTAAAACATGATCAATAACGTAAGCAGTAGTCAGAATAGTCCAAGGTAGTAGTAGTCGTCCTAAGAGATTTTTTTCAAAGTATATTTTGATAGATTTTATAAAAACTCTATGCAAATCTATCAGAAACTCTTTCTAAATTAAAAGATCTCTCAACTTTTAAAATCAAGATACTCTATATAAATTCATCTCACAATACCTCAATTTCATTTTTTCACATGCTTTAAAAAGCACTCTAAAGTGAAGTAGTTAAATTTATTGTTTTGTATCTACATAAAACATTAAAAGTAAAAACAAAAATTAACAACACAAAATTATCGATGGTATTTTTTGTTTAATCTCTGCTTATTTTTTTTTTAATTTTTTTTAATTTTTTTTTTAATTTCTTTTTTGTCAACAGTCTTTGTCTCTAAAACAGCTCGGAAATCCAAACTGGTAAAACAAAGTTTACATAGTACACATCAGTAGGTAGAGCTCGAGCACTCCGTGCTAACTTGTCTATCTTCGTGTTTTCCGTCCTTGATAGCTGCATGATGGTGAAAGAATTGAATCTCCTCTTATCTGTCAACCTCGTCAAGTTGTAATGAGAAAGTCGGCCACTTCTCTGGTTTATATACCATCTTCACCACATCGGAACAGTCCGTCTGAAACACTATAGTTAATTTTTCCGTCCTTAACATACATTGCATAGCCCAAATGAAAGCTTCCAACTCTGCCTAAAGAGATGATATCCCCCTCCTCAGATTGAACCCTCTCAACTCTGCTTATTTTTTTTCATAAAACAAAATATCTTGTTATATTGGTATAATAATATAAAAAACCAACAAACCAACAAGAAATTTTGATCGAGAAGGCTTTTTAATTTGGGCTTGTTTGTTAACGCGGACATCCAATATCTCGTTCGGTTACAAGTTTTACTCTGTAACCAAACAATATCTTTGGGGCCTTATCCCCACACAAACGAAATTTCGCAAACTCAGAATTTCGCAAAGACAACAATGGCGAAGAAGAAGGAACTGTTATCGAAAGCGCCGTGGAGAGGCGGCGACGACGATGACTCCGATAAGTTTAGCGGCGCGAAGATGAAGGTCACCAAAGAATCTGACGGCATGTCGAAGATGCACGTCCCTAGCCGCGGAACCAAAAAAGGTAGTCTCGCCGAGGATGAAGACTCTCTCGAGATCGATCCTCAGCTTCGTTACAGCTTCGATCGCAACTATCAGGTCTCTTCAAATCCTCTCTCTCATTTTTGTAATTTTTTGGTTCCATTTTAATAAATTTTCTCCGCTCTGTTTCTGCCTTACGAAATCAAATTGTGTCTTTGGAATATAGGAGATTACTAGTGAAGTTGTGAGTTTGCCTCTATTGCTTTTGTTCAATCCTTTAGACCAATGGGTATTTGAGAAATGCGAAAAAAGATTTATCCTTTATGCTTTCTAATAGATTTATGCTCTTTGTTACATAAAGGTTTCAACTTTTAATATACATTGTATATCCAATTCAAGTTTAATACTTGCTTGGTGTTGCATCATTCAAGATTTGATAAGCACGGGGATAGAATCTTAAATATCGAAATCACATTTCATGAACAAACTAGTCAACTACTCCAAAGCATAAGACTGTTTTAGAGGAAATTTCGTATTTTTATTGTGTTGTTCCTATGTAAACCTGCTTCTCCTTGGCGATTGAAGCAAATCTGTCACCGAATCTATCTTTGGTATTGCTAGAAATTCTATGAAATGCTGGTTGGTCAGTAACATATTCTTTTGTGAACTTGTCTACTGTTAGTCAAGGTCACTTCGGCTATAGACTACTTATCTTGGTTGAGGAGATACCTTGGGATTGGAACAGTTTTGAGTAGAACATTAATCATGACACACACTGCATGCATGTCGAACTGTGTCTTGTACATAGAGAGCATGTTTTGTGCAGTCACAGGATGTTCACAGAGAAGCAGTTACTGATATTTTTCTTTCTTTGCATAGATTGTACAACCTACTTTTTCGTAACCTGTAAAGTTTGACTCTCTCTATTACAGTTCCTGCAAAGAGTATTCACTATAGACACTTTGGTGAAGCCTCTTCCTCCTGCAATGGCATACAATGCCTCTCGCAACTTGAGCTTCTTCACCCGCATTTTCACTCAGTTCTTTGGTGAGTTTGATTTTTCAATACGATGAGCTAGTTCGATGTGTAAAAAGTAGTGATGGTATTTCTTAGTGTTTTACAACTTTGAGCCACCTCAGTGACCCTTGATTTTTCTTGTGCTGGTTTAACGGTTGCTATCGTTTGATGCAGATCCTGAAGGCATTGCAAATGCACAAAAGTCTCTGGGGTTGGGGCAAGAAGACAAAGAACGCCGTGTTCGTTAAGATATGACCATCTTTAAGCTTGTGAATGTACCCACAATTGTTGTTAGGATGCTTAAAACATGTCCTCAAAGGCATGTTTTCTATGAATTTTCCAATGAAACTTCCAAGTTCCATTAAAGCAGAAGGCTTCCCTATTTCCAAAAATACAAACCACTTTGGTCTAAAACCAAGCTTAGTTAGTTCCACATGCCCCAAGAGTTTAAAGTTTGGAACATCTTTAAAAGCTCAAAACCTTGCTGAAGAGATTTCAGTTAGTTCAGGTTACCGTATGGGCTGAACATTAACTCAATGGGCCCTACCCTAAGCCCATTGGAAATGGCATTTCCCAACGAATGCGAGTGTCCCACAGAGAGGGTAGAAATAAATTACTGATCCACTTGTTACAAGAGTGGACTTGTGACTTGCTACACAAACAACTGGAAAGCAACACATTAGACTCTGAGATCTCACGGGATTGCATGAGACGCCTGTGAGTATAGCCGCAGCTAAAAAGAAGTATGTTAAGACAGAGAGAGAAGAATTAAATTATAAAAAAAAACAACTGTCACCAAATCGATCAGCACATGAAACCAATTATACCATAACGAACCAAACCAACCAACCAACCAACCAATCACATTTCCTCAATATATAACTGTGAACTCCACTCAAACCTTTTGTCAAACTCATTGTTCTGGATATACATTATTAACAACTTTCACCTAATGAGTATTCTCAGTTATGTATTGTTGGTTACTTTTGGTTTGGTTCTATTTGGTCTAAAACCGTCCGTGTCACAGCCACAACAACAGTCACAAGTCCCTTGTTTATTCGTCTTCGGTGACTCCTTAGTCGATAATGGAAACAACAACAGGTTTATTTTTGCTTGTCTTTCTATGTTTTATGATTAATTTGAACATACTATACATGGATTTGAGTGACTCCTCCGGCCTATACATGGATTTGAGTCACACAAGTTCATTATAATTTGAATATACTATACATGTAGGTTGCTATCTCTTGCGAGGGCTAATTACCGGCCTTACGGAATCGACTTTCCCCAAGGTGCTACAGGACGTTTCACCAATGGTCGCACCTACGTTGACGCACTTGGTAATTAGTGTGCATTTATGTTACCCTAATTGTATTTCTATTGCTTGGTTTATGGTTTTGTGATTTTTTGTATGTATTAACAATTTTTTTCTTGTTTTTAATTTTGTAGCTCAAATTCTTGGATTTCAGACTTACATTCCAGCATTTTCTAGGGTCCGTGGCCAGGCTCTGTTAAGAGGTGCGAATTTCGCATCTGGTGCAGCCGGCATTAGAGACGAGACCGGTGATAACTTGGTACATAAGCTACACATATTTTTTTGAACCTTCTTCATAAATGTTTAAAAGAACAAACTTTATTGTACAATCTAAACCTAATTATACTGAAAATGTTTGGCAGGGTGCACATACTTCTATGAACCAGCAGGTAACTCAGTATACGAGCGCGGTTCAACAAATGCTTCGATACTTCAGAGGAGACACAAATGAGCTCCAAAGATACTTGAGCCGTTGTATCTTTTATTCGGGAATGGGAAGTAACGATTATCTCAACAACTACTTCATGCCTGACTTTTACTCAACTAGTCAAGATTACAATGACAAAACCTATGCAGATGCTCTCATACAGAACTATACACAACAGCTCACTGTAAGGCTTGATCAATTATGTAGAATATTATCAAGAAATAAGTCATTTACTCGCATATCTTAAATGATTCTTTTTTTAGAGATTGTACCAATTTGGAGCTCGGAAAGTGATTGTGACCGCAGTGGGACAGATCGGTTGCATACCTTACCAGCTAGCTCGCTATAATAACCGAAACAACAGTACTGGTAGATGCAATGACAGGATCAACAAAGCAATCGTGTTGTTCAACACTCAGCTCAAGAAACTTGTGGACCGTTTCAACAAAGGTCAGTTAGAAGGAGCCAAGTTTGTTTTTCTTGATTCCTACACGAGCACCTCCGATCTTGCTGCCAATGGAGCAACTTACGGTGAGTTATACATAGAGATACACACAATCCAAAACAAATGAAAATAAGTTGACAAATTTTTATAATGGCCACTGGCTACTTATTTTTTGACATTTGATCCAACAGGATTTGAGGTGGTGGACAAAGGTTGTTGTGGGGTCGGGAGGAACAATGGTCAGATAACGTGTTTACCGCTGCAGCAGCCATGTAGTGACCGGACCAAGTATCTGTTTTGGGACGCGTTTCATCCGACAGAGACCGCAAACATATTGCTGGCCAAGTCTAATTTCAACTCCCGAGCTTACGCTTACCCCATTAACATTCAAGAACTAGCCAATCTTTGAGAAAATGTGATCTTGATCTCTCATTAGAGCTGGTTTTATGTTGTGTTTCTTTTTTTCTATTTTGATAATTTATATTTTCTTTGAAATAACTATGGATTTATCTTTGTTTTGCATTGTTCCTCTTATTTTCAGCTATGAACTATGTATGACTCAAATATTATAATCTGATTGCAAAATGTTAGATACATAGACCCTTTTTTCTCTGTCAGTGACTTTTTATACTATTGTAAAGTTATTTTTGCTTATCCAATAAATGTGCTCTTTTCTTTGTTTGGGAAGTTCTAATGATCTATCCTCAAGTATTTTTGACAGAGAAGGACAAATCAAGTCATTATAATCATCAGGTTCAAAAAGAAGTAAAATTGGTGTTTTGTCTTTCTTTTTTCATTTTTGGCACACGTCACCCAATCAAAACAGAGAAATCTCAAAACTCTTACAAGACATGAAAAAAAGAAGAAGAAAATTGATAAAAAAACAGAGTGTTGTTGTGATACAAAATGATGTGAAAACCATTTGGAGTAACAAATGGGATTCTAGTTATTTTACGAGTTTAACTTCCCACAAAATACCACTTGTATGCTATATTGTGATATATTTTTCTCCGTCTACGTTGGCTAATGCTCCTATATGTTTGCGGCAACATTCACTACTTGTATGCTATATTGTTCATAGCATTCAAGGGTATTTCATACATCTTGCCGGGAACATACCTGTAGGATAAACATATTAGATGGAGAAAAATCTATAAAAATAACCTCTATAAGTGTTGTTAACTCCTAGTTAGGGACCGAGACAGGTAACTTGAGAAAAAACTCTTTCTCGACTCTTTCTTAGATCTCAAACAGTTTGTGTCTCCTTACAAAACACAGATGCACTATGTAGTGCAAACAAGAAGTAAATTAAAAGTTACAAAAAAAAACAAAAACAAAAAACAAATTAAGAAAACAAAGCAAGGGCAATACGGAAATGAAACAAAAGCAAAAGCAGACTCAGAGCAGCCAGAAGCGTGCTCAAAAGAGGAACATAGAAGTCTTGGGAATCGCTCTTTATTTTATTTTTCGATTTTGTTTTCAAAAATTAGCCTCAGCCTATAGAACACAGGCTAATTTCGAAAAATTTCTAACAATTGCTCTTTATTTTTGATTAAAAAGGAAGAGTATGGGGGATGGGGCCAAAGATCGGACAGTGATTGATCAGAGAGTCTGGCAATCCGGACGTATTAGATGGATTAAAATGTAGCAAACTTCTTTGCCATTTCTTCAGCATCAGAATTTCTTCGACCAAAAAGCTTCTGCTGGGCGTCGTCGGCTATTTTGATATTGTTCTCCTCCATCTGAGAAAATAAAGAAGATCTCGTTAATTTCCGCTTCTACACATTTATGTGTTTACCTGTGTATTATGTATTGACTAATAAAGAGGAAATATTTTTACCGTCTCTGCCGTTGCCTTGAGGTTCCGTTCATACGTTAACTGTAACTCCTTCCTCATAGCTAGTTCTCAAAAAAAAAAAAACTCCTTCCTCATAGCTTCGAGTTGTTCTTCAGAATGTTTTTTTGCGTCAAGCTCCTCTTGTTCTTTCGTGTGTCTATCAGTCTCTTCCTGATAAGCGATACCATATAAGATGAACGCATTTGGAACTATTTAAAAGTTGGATGTGGCTGCCATACCTTGCATTCCTTCTTATGATCATTCTTCTGTTCATTGGCCATTCGGGGAAAATTTCTTCACCCTGTTTTAGTTACGTAAAAAGTATATAAATACCTAATCGATCAAAGTAACAACGTGGAAAAGTATTGAACTTTGATAGAAGTATAGATTTGTCATTACACATGGGGAAAAAGGTTGCTTTCTAATCTTATTACTAACAGATCTATAATACACTCATATTGCTCTTTTAAATCTATACGGGAAATCTCAGATTCTCAGACAGCAAACTGATGGATACAACAAAATTACAACAACAAACAAAAAAAGGAACTAAAAAAAAAGAAGGAAACAAAGGGGGAAAGAGAACAAAGAAGAAAGAAACGAAAAGGGTGAGAGAGGGACAGACTTATTTTTAAACCGGAATGTCTTTCGGATGCTGGACGGCAGACGTAGTTAATCAACGAGGCTAGTTTCCGTTTAAATAGAACTACTAAAATTCTTTTTCATTTTTTCTTTTCTAAATCTACATAACTAATAAGGCTTGGACATCTCCAGCCTTGACACGTGGCACTTTTTTTTTTTTTTTTTTTTTTCGTCTTACACCAAAACGACGTCGTTTTGCGCTTTATTTTTTTTTTTTTCGTCTTACACCAAAACGACGTCGTTTTCGAAAAAAAAAATCTAAATCAAAATTATGTGTAATGCTGTTCGTTTTGATGGGCTTGATTATTTATCGGACCTCTTCGTTTCCATGGTAGCTTTAAATGGGCTTACTGGCTAATTAGCTCATTTCATTTCCTTTTAAAAAGGATTGCAATTATTATTATCTATGAGTCTGTAGGATAATAATCAATCTATAATGATTGTTAGTATAAGGAAAATTAGAAGAACTCAACTCCAGTCGATAAATTATTGTATAAAAGAACAAAAAACATATGAAACTATTCACTATGAGTCTATATAAGATTTCACGTAAATAACAACTAAATTTTAAAACTATATGAAAAAAAACAAAATGCAAAACTTACAGAATCTAATATATTCGAGTAAAAAACAAATGATATATTCGAATCTAATGTTCTGAATAATTAAATTAAAAATATTTGGTTTAATAAACCCGCGCATTGCGCGGGTTCTCTCCTAGTTTATATTTTAATATATTCAATGTTTGCCACCTCAGGTTAATCGACCAGGCTTTGTTTAAGTTGTATTACACGAAGTCTTTCATTTTGTTTTTGTTTTCAATTTTTTCCTTTATTTTATCCCAATAAAAAAGAATATTTCAAAATGTCATTATATGTAAAGGCAATAAAAGAGTTTTGACTTTTCAAGATGCCCATTGCCTAATGAGTACAATATAACAATGTGGAATGAATTACAATCGCGATGTCCTATTGTCCCTTGCACGTTTTTTTTTTTTTTTTTTTTTTTTTGATAAAAGATTTTTGTACCTTGCACTTGGAATGGATAATTGATTGCAATGTGGTTCGCCGATGACAAAACTACCAACCAAATATCATTCGAGGCCGGTAGATTGACTTACATTTTTTTGACGTAAAAGTTGTTTTTGAAAAAATAATTGAGTTTGAGAATTTTGTTGCACAAAAATATATTCTTTTCCACTATGAACAATTATTATTTTTTTCTTCTTTAATTTGATATCAATTTTACTATAGTTCCTATTACACAAATGGATTAAACAATTTTGGAAAACAAAATTAGAGGCTGCATGGAAATATTGATAAATGTACACATAGATGAATATTTGTAGATATAGTATATGTAGATAGGGTCGTTGACAGTCTTTTGTTGATACATTACAATAGATGTGGGTTATGGACATGTTTTTGTGAATACATTACTATGGATGGAAGCAGGGGCGGATTCAAAATAAACTGTTAAAACAAAAATTACAAGGGGACCAAACAAATTTCTAAACCAAATAACACCAAAAAGGCTAAAAAACAAATTTCATAGGGGGCAGCTGCCCACCCTGCTTTCAAGGTGGATCCGCCACTGGATGGAAGTCATTGATAAGTTTTTGTGGATAAGTTACAATGGATGTGGGTCGTGGACATATTTTTGTGAATACATTAGACCTTTGACCACAAGGCCAAGGAGTTTACAGTTTAACAGCGATATTGGTTTTTAAGGAGTTTGAATCATTATTTGCCTGGTTGACATGATATTACTCAGCATATCTAAGAAAAAAATAACCAAAGACTCTTCCCCTGCTTCCACATGTTATGATGACGTTCGAAAGATTCGTTTTGTTTGGGAAAATAATACGATTAATGAAAGACTTGATATAACATGCAACTTAAAGTTCTAATATATTTTTCGACACCAACAAAAGGAATAAATTGCAACTTAAAGAAAGACTCGTCATGCTGTAAAACAACTGTCACAAATCGATCAGCACATGAAACCTATTATACCATAACGTACCAAAACAACCAACCAACCAATCACATTTCCTCAATATATAACTGTGAACTCCACTCAAACCTTTTGTCAAACTCATTGTTCTTGATAATACATTATTAACAATTTTCACCAAATGGGTATATATTCTCCATTATGTATTAATTGTTGGTTGCTTTTGGTTTGGTTCTGTTTGGTCTAAAAACGTCCGTGTCACAGCCACAACAACAGTCACAAGTCCCTTGTTTATTCGTCTCTGGTGACTCCTTAGTCGATAATGGAAACAATAACAGGTTTAATTTTTACTTTGTCTTTCTATGTTTTATGATGAAAGTTTTTATCCTCATTTGTGTGTTAACTTACACAAGTTAATTATAATTTGAATATATTATGTAGGTTGCTATCTCTTGCGAGGGCTAATTACCGGCCTTACGGAATCGACTTTCCCCAAGGTGCTACAGGACGGTTCACCAACGGTCGCACCTACGTTGACGCACTTGGTAATTAGTGTGCATTTATGTTACCCTAATTCTATTTATATTTGCTTGGTTTGTGGTTTTGTGATTTTTGTATGTATTAACAATTTACTCTTGTTTTTAATTTGTAGCTCAAATTCTTGGCTTTCGGACTTACATTCCAGCATTTTCCAGGGTTCGTGGCCAGGCTCTGTTAAGAGGTGCGAATTTCGCATCTGGTGCAGCCGGCATTAGAGATGAGACCGGTGATAACTTGGTACAGAAGCTACACATATTTTGTCACATTTTCATAAATTTTTAAAAGAACAACAATTTTATTGTAAAACCTAAACCTAATTATACTGAAAATGTTTGGCAGGGTGCACATACTTCTATGAACCAGCAGGTAACTCAGTACACGAGCGCGGTTCAACAAATGCTTCGATACTTCAGAGGAGACACAAATGAGCTACAAAGATACTTGAGCCGTTGTATATTTTATTCGGGAATGGGAAGTAACGACTATCTCAACAACTACTTCATGCCTGACTTTTACTCAACTAGTCAAGATTACAATGACAAAACCTATGCAGATGCTCTCATACAGAACTATACACAACAGCTCACTGTAAGACTTGATCAATAACGTAGAATATCATCAAGCAATAAGTCATTTACTCGCATATCTTAAATGATTCTTTTTTTTTAGAGATTGTACCAATTTGGAGCTCGGAAAGTGATAGTGACTGCAGTGGGACAGATCGGTTGCATACCTTACCAGCTAGCTCGCTATAATAACCGCAACAACAGTACTGGTAGATGCAATGACAGGATCAACAAAGCAATCGTGTTGTTTAACACTCAGCTCAAGAAACTTGTGGACCGTTTCAACAAAGGTCAGTTGGAAGGAGCGAAGTTTGTTTTTCTTGATTCATACACGAGCACCTCCGATCTTGCTGCCAATGGAGCCACTTACGGTGAGTTATACATAGAGATACACACAATCCAAAAGAAATGAAAATAAGTTGACAAATTTTTATAATGGCCACTGGCTATACTATTTTTTTTGACATTTACTCCAACAGGATTTGAGGTGGTGGACAAAGGTTGTTGTGGGGTGGGGAGGAACAATGGTCAGATAACGTGTTTGCCGCTGCAGCAACCGTGCAGTGACCGGACCAAGTATCTCTTTTGGGACGCGTTCCACCCAACGGAAACTGCCAACATTTTGCTTGCCAAATCTAATTTCAATTCCCGAGCTTACGCTTACCCCATTAACATTCAAGAACTAGCCAATCTTTGAGGAAATGAGATCTTGATCTCTCATATGCACATGTGACATGTAAACAGAGCTTGTCATATGTTGTGTTTCTTTTTTTATGTTCTTATAATTTGATCATTTTTCTTTGAAATAACTATGAATGTTTCTTTGTTTGTATTATTCCTTTTATTTTCAGCTATATGTATGACTCAAATATTATAATCTTATTACTGCAAAATGTTAGTCACATAATTTGTTGAAGCTGTCATTTACTGTGGTCTTAGGGAAGACTTAAAATACTTGCGAATGAATTTTTGGCAGAAGAACTAATTAATATTTTCTAAGCCATAATTAGTTGATTAGTTCAAAAGAAGTTTTAAAAAAAAAGTATTTAGTTGGTTCATTACCAGTTGGTTTTAGTCATAATCACACATTTATAACGAAATAAAACAAGCAAAGAACACAATGATTAGGCTACATAGAAGCCTAATCAATTTAGGGAAAGAACGGAAATGAAATTGGAAGAGAAGAAAAAAGCAGACACAGAACATGCCAAGAAGCATACTCTAAATAAGTAAATATGAAAAGATCCTCAATATAATTGTTCCCATGCATTCTGGCAAGCGTACGTTCCATTTGATCTAACCGATCAACCATTCCCATTAACCTTATCTCAAAGAGCTCCTCTTGCGCTTCCGTAGTCTTTTTAATCGTTTCTCCATCTGAGAAAAATAATCAAATATATTAACGTCCACTTAATCACCACTTGACTCATAAGATATGAGTGTGTTATGTGTATATTAGTATATATACACGAATAGGAGAAGTTTATACCACTTCTTCCATTTCCTTGAAGTTATGTTGATTCGTTTTCAACAATTCTTCGAATTGTTCTTCCGAACGCCTTTTCGATTCAAGCTCCTCTTGCTCTTTCTTGCGTCTATCATTATCTTTCTGATAAGCAACACGATATTATTTCAAGTTGATGAAAACTGGAATTAAAAAAAAAAAAAAAAGAAAACTATATAACCTTTATTTAAAAATACACCATCAATATGTCGTTTTATATTGTTCTACTTTCGGTCCTTCTTAATTTACTCTTCAAAACACTTGTGTGTTTGTGTATATATATAGTCACGAATAAGAGGAGTTAGAGGAGTAATACCATTTCTTCAATTGCCTTGAGCATCTGTTGATTCGCTTGATGTAACTCCTTCATCAATGCTTGGAGTGCTTCTTCTTTCTTATGCTTTTCATTCTCTTCCTAATAAGCCATACCATTTTATTTTTAGCAAATAAACCACAATAGAGATGGATTCAAAGAATACTAAAGATGGCAAACTATTTAACCTTTATCTTAAGGTACATCTCATTAGTGTACGGTTTATCGCTGTTCTGCTTTTTGACAAGGTCCATAAGGTTGAGAAGCTCATGGACTTGCTTTGCCTTTTTCACATCATCCTTGGTTTTGTTATCGAAAAGGGTCATTCGTTGGCCACACAATGTGAGAAATTTCTAAAATCAGATAATACAATTCATAAGTTCTCCTGAGATTATTGAAATAATCCCAATATTAAACTCACTTTCTAAAAAGTTTATGTATATGATGGAAGTCTTAGGAAATGCAAAACTAAGACTATTTGAGCTCAAAAGAGCTTTATTGTGATGAAATGAAATAGCTCATAAGAGCTTTATTATGCAGAAAGTAAAGAGAAGAAAAGATCTTTAGATTGTCACCAAGAACTCAAATGATTTAGATTGATATCATGAAATACAAAGAAGGAAGAGTTGCTCTTTACGGCAACTCTCAAAGGTGACCAACAATGGTTCATAACAACAATATTTATACTAATACACTTCTAAGGAACCCTAAACACATGGGCTAATGGGCTTGTAATCTTGGGCTTTATGTATTCTCTAATAGGAAGTATCGACCTTTATGAAGTCGGGGGAATCATCCAAATATGTAACATCATCGTCTTCAAATACATCTCCTCCCGAGAAAACGATGATAACATAGTCGAAAATTTTAATCCCGAAAAGGACCTCCAAGGTACGAAATGTCATCTTTTCTTCTTGTGAAAGTTGAGTCTTTGCCGATATAACTAAGATTACAGCATTTAGCCCTCCTTCTGCTAGGGTTAGGCATCTCAAGATTTCTTTACTTATAACGTCAGGCGCCACCAACATATCGAGTAGACCTACATTCCACACTCCACATTAAACATTTACACATAAATTAACATATAACATTAATAGTTGCTAGGGTTCGTTTCACCCCCACTACACATTTATTAAGGAATTACATGGAAATGGACACCATAAATAATCAAATATGCAATACGAATAAATGTACCTGGAGTGTCAATCACATTGAGTATGGGGCCTTCTGGTGTCACAACTTTAAATGTTTGGCATGTTTGTGTAACTTCTGTTGCGTGTGTTCTCGTGATGAACACCTTTTCTCTGGCGATGCTATTTCCCGTGGCGCTTTTTCCATCCCCGGTACGCCCTATTAAGACTAGTTTTGCACCGGCTGTGACTGTGGTGCCGCATTCGGGATAGGCTCTAGAGGTTGGCGGGAGGGGTCATGGCCTTGGACCCATGCCAAATTTTTTTAAAATATCTTACATAAAAAGTCCCAAAGAGAAAATATTATTTTTTTGATGGCTACTAAAATCTCCCAAATTTGGCAAGAAAAAACGGGTGTTAGGCCAGACACAATGGCCTTGTCCTTCTTATGATCTTCCTTCGCTGGAGGTGTGACATCATCCTTCTCACGTTCTTCCTTCGCTGGAAAAGACTCACCATTCTTCTGATCACTCGCCATTTGCCGGAAAATTTTCTTCAACCTTTCATGTATTTATGTCAGAACAAAATTATTAGTTGATTTATAAAAATACCAACCTAGAAAACTTTGAACTTTGACAGGAGTTACATGTATCATTAATTAGGAAAAAAGAAAGCTATAAATGTTAGAGCAGAAATTAGCACAATTTCCCTGAGCCCGTCACAATTAATAATACTATGTAAGCCCGGCCCGCTTCCACTTCCACCTCCTCAAAGAAAAGGAAGTACTTGGAGAAAAAGACTACATCCAAGAAAAATAGAAGGAGATCAACGCCAAAGAAGAATATTTCCAAAAGAAATATGGAAGAATATCTTGAGGAAGCCAACCTCCTCTCCATATAAATAGAAGACCCCCTATTCCTTGAAGACCATTCAGAATCATTCATAACCACCCACAATCACTGAGAGCAAAGAGGCAAAACCCTAGTTATAATTCGTCCTTTGTTCTTAGCTTCTCTATTCTTTTCGTATTCGTCTCGTCACACTTTTCGTCGAGACGAATCACCCCTTGTATCATCTTTGTCTTTGGTTGATCTAATAAAGAGTCTCTCCTAAACCTCACATCTCTTATCTTACTATTATTGTGTGATTTTGAGATCTAACAATTGGCGCCCACCGTGGGGCTGGAGAAAAAACTCTGAAAAAAGTCAATCAAGGTTCAAAGATGGCACCTCCAGCTGATGATCCCAGCATCAGAACAGGCGGACTGCAAAGTCAACTCGGCGCAGATGGAAACCCCATCGTCCATCCCGTCGAAGTCGACGCGACCAACGGTCACGTCAACCCTCCGCCGCCACCGGTTCCTGACGTAGAAGCTCCCGTCACGACCGCCGCGTTAACCGCCGCCATGCAAGGCTTTGCTGCTCAAATTGCTTCTCAATTCGCCGAGATGCAAGCTCAGCAGCAAAAGTACAACGACAAGATCGACTCCCTCCACGTCACCAGCGACGGACGAGTCATCCCGACGGGACGAACTCTCTTCCAGACGCCGACAAGAAGCACCGCCGCGACTGGCTCCAATGCCGCGACGAATGGTGAGAAAGACACCGACCCGGAAGTGGCCAAGCTGCGCCGCGACCTCGACGCAATCAGCTCCAAAGTGCACGACGCTATCAGCTCGTCACCCGAGATTGCCAAAATCCTCGCCGAGACGAAAAGGAGTCCTTTCACTCGTCGCATCGCCGCGATACCTCTAAAGGATCAAACGGCTCTCCGTCTTCAGTTCTACAACAATGGCGACGATCCTCGAAACTGGCTAAGAAACTTCGAGATGGCCATGAGAAGGCAAAATATGCCTCCCCCGAAGAACAAGACGCAAACTACTGTCAAGTGTTCATCGAGCACATGAACAAAGACGCGACGAGCTGGTTTTCGAACCTCCCTGCCGAGACCATCGACAACTTTGATGATCTCAGCACGGCATTCATGAAACACTTTGGCATGTTTATGTCAAAAGGCAGCACCAATCTTTTCACTATGGCACAGGGAAAAGATGAGTCTCTTCGCAAGTTCGTCGAGAGATTCAAAACAGCAGCAGCTGAGCACTCAGACATCCCCGACGATAGGAATCAAAGCTTTCGAAAACGGGCTTTGGTTCGAATCAAAGTTGAAAGAGAGTCTGATGCTCGACGAACCCGCAACCCTCCAGGACGCTTTGCACAGATCCCAAAAATACGTCTGTGTTGAAGAAAGCAAGGCGCACCACTCAAAGATTCATGGAATGACGAAGGATCATCTCGCATGCATCATCTCGTCAAGATTCATCTCATCAAGAGTCATCTCGTCAAGAGAATAAAAGGAGGCCTCTAAGGAGTCTTTCGACAGGGCAGCGACGAGTCCAAATGGTGCAAACTCCATGGACGAACCGATCATACTACAGAAGAATGTAGGCGCATCAACAGCATGATACTAGAGTACGCAATACTCCGCAAAGCCACAATGATGCTGAACGCCGCGACGAAAATCGACGAGCTGCAAACCAGCGCCAAAGTAGAAATACACGCCAAGATCGAGACGACGACGCCGAGAAGAACGCGCCTGCATCACTCCCTCACCAAGATGATCTGCCTCCGCCGCCGAAACGGCAAGTCCGATAAACATCTCGGCATCAAACCGGTCTCAAGCACGAGACCGAGAAAACGAACTACGAATGGCTTGATCCCGGCATGGGTACGTAGGCAGCCTTTCCAAAGGTTCAGCTATACCCCCAATAAAATTCTATAATCCGTCTGACGAGATGAGCATTGTAAAATTTTATTCACCTCCAAAGGCACACGTCGACGTTCTGGCCAAACCTCTCGACAACACCGATCTCGTCATCACACGAGATCGAGCGGTCTCGTCATCACACGAGCCCGAGAAAACACCGATCTTGTCATCCAAGATCGAGCGGTCTCGTCATCACACGAGCCCGATAAAACCGGTCTCGCCAAAGCGCGAATCCGAGAAAAACATACGGACTGATCATCCATGAGGAGTAAGCCGACGCGAAGCCGTCGCGTCCGAACCGATGGGAATGCCTTCAGACTTTGGGGTGAGCCCGAAAGGTCTGAGGTCTGAAGGACGAAATCGAGCGGTCTCGTCATCACACGAGCCCGATAAGACACCGATCTCGTCATCATATACGAAATCGAGCGGTCTCGTCATCACACGAGCCCGAGAAGACACCGATCTCGTCATCATATACGAAATCGAGCGGTCTCGTCATCACACGAGCCCGATAAGACACCGATCTCGTCATCATATACGAAATCGAGCGGTCTCGTCATCACACGAGCCCGAGAAGACACCGATCTCGTCATCATATACGAAATCGAGCGGTCTCGTCATCACACGAGCCCGAGAAGACACCGATCTCGTCATCATATACGAAATCGAGCGGTCTCGTCATCACACGAGCCCGATAAAACCAATCTCGTCGAAGCTCGAATCCGAGAAAAATCGTCACAGCAATCTATTCTCCTTGACGAGACAAAAGAGTCATCTCGTCAAGTCCGAGAGAAATTATCAAAAGCACATTCTATTTGCGGACAAGATTACGTCACTGTACTCTTTTCCCTTCTTATGGTTTTTATCCCATAGGGTTTTTCCATATCAAGGTTTTAACGAGGCAGTACGGATCTAAAGTCAATAACGCAACGCAGCATCACGTCAGCGCAGCATCGCGACAGCATCGGCATCGCGTCGGCATCACATAGTTATTATTAATTGCTCTTGAGCTCCTCTTTTATACATGAAGTTCGCCGAGATTAAATTGCATTTATCTCGCCAAACTGGGGGGGACTTATTGTTAGAGCAGAAATTAGCACAATTTCCTGAGCCCGTCACAATTAATAATACTATGTAAGCCCGGCCCGCTTCCACTTCCACCTCCTCAAAGAAAAGGAAGTACTTGGAGAAAAAGACTACATCCAAGAAAAATAGAAGGAGATCAACGCCAAAGAAGAATATTTCCAAAAGAAATATGGAAGAATATCTTGAGGAAGCCAACCTCCTCTCCATATAAATAGAAGACCCCCTATTCCTTGAAGACCATTCAGAATCATTCATAACCACCACAATCACTGAGAGCAAAGAGGCAAAACCCTAGTTATAATTCGTCCTTTGTTCTTAGTTTCTCTATTCTTTTCGTATTCGTCTCGTCACACTTTTCGTCGAGACGAATCACCCCTTGTATCATCTTTGTCTTTGGTTGATCTAATAAAGAGTTCTCCTAAACCTCACATCTCTTATCTTACTATTATTGTGTGATTTTAAGATCTAACAATAAACACAAGGGAAGAGAGTTGCGTTAAGCTTGTCAGCATTACAACGAGAAGTGAGTGACTAATTCTGATACTAACGGATCTTATTTAATTTTATAATCTATGCGGGAAAGCTTCCACAGCTTACAGATGCAAACGTTATCGCACAGAACAAAACAAATTAAAGCAAAGGAAAATGAAAGGACGGTAGTAACCTTTTCGCAGATGCCAGAAGTCTTTCTGGTACCTCGTCGTCGCAGATGCTAGACAGAAGTAGTAAATCAACCAAGCTAGTTTTCAAGTTTAAATAGATCATTAATTGAATGATTTCGGGGGCGGCTAATAGGGGGTGCAATCGGTGCGGTGAACTAGGGACCAAGGGGAAGAACAAAATTTAGTCTTAAAAAAGGTGCACAAAAAATGAAAAAAGATTTAAAAGAGGGCACATTTCAAATAAAATTTGGATTTTGCCCTTAGGCTTACAAAACCTTTAAGCCGGCCATTTCCCTTTATTCCTTTTCTATAAATATGTTTCATTTACAGTTTTGGCCATCTTATTTATTTTATTTTCCAGCATAACGACTAACGAGTCGTTGTTTTAAGTTTGCATTATCTCAACTCTCTCAAGTCATTCATTTTTTTCCAAACTTAAATAATTATCTCTCAAGTGTCATTACATGTAAAGCTAAGAGAAGAGCCGTAATTAAGGTTTGACGACTTTTGAGGGTTAAATATTAGAATGTAGAATGCTTATTCATGTTTGGAATGTATGAAGTCATACATTATTATTTTGCTTTCCACTATAACGAGTCTTTGTTTAAGTTGGATTGTATGAAGTCTTTTTTTTTTTTTTTTTTTTTTTTTTTTTTTTTTTTTTTAAGTTTTCTAAACGAGCGTATTTCAAAAGTACTGTACTTTTGAAGTCTTTTTTTTCAATTAAATCTTTTTTTTTTTGAATATATCAGTTGTCGTTACATGCGAAGGCAAAAGAATTATGCTTCCTTAAGCTTTGACTTTTGAGGGTATCTAGATTTAATGACTAAATACGGTTGGATCCGCGCCATGCACAAATGAAAAATTAATAATTAATTAATTTTTAAAAATGTAATTGGATAATTTTTTATGTGATAATTGATAAAGGTTCTATGGACCACCCACACATTTATATCCAATCAAAAACTTTGAAGAACTCATATTTTTGTCATTTGACAAATTGATATTCCTTTTAATAATTTCAAACTAAAATTTGTAGTAGAAAATATATATTTTTATTAATATATAGATGATGTGATAATTTATTGTTTTCACAAAACTTAGTTCAACAAAAAAAAAATAGAGAAGAAAATATAGTATTTAAGAAAATTAATTAATATGATATATTATGTGTAAGAAATGGAAATACTGATAATCTTTTCATAATTAAATTCTCAATTTTTATAAATATTGAAATAACCTATTCTCTCTCCAATTAATGTCAATGACATAAAATGTAATTAGTCTAGTAATATTTGTCTTAATTAAAATTTATCTTGAGAATGAACATGATAAATTAATAACACATCAGCATAACATTTTTGTTAATATCACATAACAAAAAATTATTTATTTATTTATCTTCTCTTTTAATATATTAGGGGTGCAGTATAGCAGTCATGACTCATCATGACTCATGAGTCGTTACTTTACTTGCCAAAACAAACCTTTGAAATTGCTATTTTATCGCAAAGTCGTTCAATATTAGGGACATAAATACGACCAAAAGCTATTGTTCAATAATTAATTAACTTTTGTCTTAAACTTATTCGTTGTTTTTTTTATTGTTATTACTCAATAACTAAAAAAAAATATTCTGTGATTGGTTGTTCAACCTGGCAAAACAGAGTTCGGAAACATTATTGGTTTACAGTGAACAAGTTATGTTTAACTTTACTCTCTTTTTCTTCAGTTATGCTTTCATTTTGGCAACAACATGACAAATGGAGGCACAGTTTTATTTTGGCAATTTATGTGTAACCTTACTTTCTTTTTCTTCATTTGTGCTTTCATTTTTTTTTTCAGTTTTATTTGACACAGCATGACAAATTGACAAATGTATATTGCGGAGATCTACTGGACGAGAAAGTCGTTAATGCGTACTTGAGATATGAGACTATGTGACAGTTTTTCTACTGATTAAGAGTTATAGACGATTGAACAACAGCCGGAAACTACCACAAGACCACCAGCAATGATGGGCAGAACGACATATTCAAGTATAGAAACTACATGAAAACTGCAAACACAATACATACAGTAGGTGCATAATGAAACAATGAGATCCTTTATTCATTAGTGTATGTGGCCATACACTCATGCAAACGTGTAAACCAACACAACTATATGGAACAACATTTTTAAAAAGACTACATGTGTCCATTTACAGAGCATGTATTCTTACGTACATAACGGGAAAAACATAGTAAAAGCAGGAAGCAGATTTTTGATAAAAAAAAAAAAGAGAGAAAATAATCGAAATATGGAGAATAGACCCTCCTTGATAGTATCTTCACAGTGCAATCCGAAGTTACGGTGATATTGATCTTTGGGGACGTTAATCACAGGATGCTGCAAAACCCGCGAGTTGGAAGCGGGAGTGCTGAAAGAGGGATTGAAATGACTGGCTGATCCCCTTGATGCTGATTATCATCACTCACATGCACATACTTTCCAAACTTGGTTAATGCTTTCCCCTGTCCCGCCAAAGCTTTATTCAACCTCTTCTCCAACTTCACATAACAAAAAGAGGTTGTTCAGAACTTTACAAATATCAATCTACAAATAGTCGTCAAGATTAGTAATTATTGTTGTACCGTGTTTGACAAGTGACTGATATTTTTTTCATACGATGCATGTAATTGTTGTTTCATCTGCAGATGCAATTCGTGAGGATGGTTCTTCTCTTCCAGCTCTTCATGCTCCTTTTGTAGTCTGTCGGTCTCTTTCTGAGATTGCTCAAAGATAGGACCATATATACAAATATCCCCGAGGAAATAATTTTAACGTAAGAAATGCATGCAGATGCCATTATAACATAAATTTCACCTTTATCTTATGGAACATGTCATCGGTATATGACCCTCCACGGTTTCTCCTTCTGATTTCATCTACTAGGGAGAGAAGCCTACGGACTTGCTCTGCCTTCTTGCCTTCATCATGAGTCTTGTTATCTATAAGAACCTTCCGGTTACCACACATACTTATGACTTCCTGGAATTTAAAAGTATACATATATGAGAATCTTAAAAATTAATAAGTTTTGCATTTTAAGGATCATTATGTCTAAAGAACCAACATTGATGAAGGGAGGACAATCTCTAGACAAAAACTCGTCTAGTGTCGCACCCTCCTCTTCCAGCACATCACCGCCGGTGAAAACGACAATAACATAATCAAGGATTTGACTCCCAAAGAGTGCCTGCAAGGTACTAAGGGTTTCTTCTTCCTCTTCTGTAATCGAAGTCCTTGCAGAAAAAACCAAGAGCACAGCATGTATCCCTCCTTCCGCTAGGTTTAGGCATTGAACAATTTGTTTGCTTATAAACTTTGCCGACACTGACAAGTCAAACAGACCTGCATCAGTCATCACACCCACAATTAATTAAGCAATCCATAATTGACGCCAGAAATTCAATGCAATGACTAAATCAAGCTGCCAAATCAATATTCATATAAGTGAAAGCAAACTTACCAGGAGTATCGATCACCTTGATATCGTGACCATCTCCTGTTACCGTTTCATGTATCTGACATTCCATGGTAACACCAGATGCATGTGGTTTAGACTCGAACACCCTTTTTCCAATGAGGCTATTCGCCGTAGCACTTTTTCCATTCCCTGTGCGGCCTACTAGGACGATGTTTTCAGCGTTCTTTGATGCTGAAGCTGATCCGGAATAACCTTTGTTCATCTTCACAAACTTCCTGCAACCATTGTTTGATGATTAGCTATATAAAATCTTAACTTGAACAATTATGTTCCTGACTGAGCCAAAAAACAAAGAAAAGAACGGATGTTGCCAAGACGAGTAATCTGAATGGAAGCTTATAATTTAACCATCTTCATTCGGAGAAAATAACATAAAATTTGATGTTTAGATTGAAAAAAAAAAAGTTGATTTAAGGATAAGATAATAAGACGATGATGAACGTACTTAGAACGTGGATGTGAGACAGAGTAGGAGATGAGTCTTACAAGTATAAGTGTTCAACATTGTTCGCAAGTTTAAATAGAACTTTAGGAATATTTTGTTGTTAGGGTTAGCTGCAAAACAACTCTCGAAATAACATTTTTCGTAAGATTATCTTTAACTTGCAAAAACAAATAGCAGGTCAAACCCTACAAAGTCGAATTTTACTTGCAATGGACCCTCATATACTTATTCAAAGAGGTTTTACGCCCACATACACATTAGAGTTTTTAAACTCCAAAAGTATATTTATATTTATTGCGAGAGCCTTGATTTGTTTAGGGAAATTTCGGTTCGGTTGCGGTTCGGTTTCTGTCGGGTTTGGGGCTAAATTTTGTAGACATGTTTGGGTTTGTTCGAATTTTGGTTCTTGTTCGGGTCTATTTCGGGTCTGATTCGGGTCGGCTTTAATTAGTTTTTTTTTAACCGAATACCCAATCATAACTCGAAAATGTGCAAAAAAACATGTATTTATTCCATCTTCTAGATTTCTCCAATATTTTGGAAATTCTGTTATAAATATAACTATTATATTAGACTTATAGTTGTAACTTTAGGTTTTTTTTATTATTTTAAATCTGAGTATAACTAATATTTTGGATATATAACTATATTTTGGATATTTTGGGTACCCATTCGGTTTTTTATTCAGTTGTGGTTTGGGTTCTTTTTTTTCGGATATGAAAAATTTGGACCCATTGGATATATTTTGTATCGGTTCTGGTTTGGTTCGGTTCCATCTTTTTCGTGTTCGGTTCGGGTAAAGTTGCCCAGGCCTAGTGAGTAGAGAGTAAAAAAGGAGATAATGATACCTATTTTGTGGTTGGAACCCTTTTTAAATCAATGGTTATTTTGGATAAAATGAAAGGAAGGAGAAGGGTTAGTGGAATGATCGACGAACGTCCCTCCTTCTTATGATTGTGGTGTGTGCAGACCAAAGACAAAAGCGTGATGAATATTATAGAAGTGATAGCTGACTCGAGTCAGGAACCGGGTACTCTTGAATCATGATGTCCTAACCATACAATCGGGTACAAAGTTGATGGTACAAAGTTGATGATTCTTTTTCTAGGGTTGTGAACAGTGTGGAAGTTCATTGTAAAATTGAAAAAATTGGATATAAGTTGGTAACTATAATTAGTTTAAAGATTTTTTATTTTATTACCCCTTAATCCAATCAAACAAATTCAGTAATTCCATACAACAAAGACTCATACAATAGAATTTAAATAAACACGTCAAACGTCACACAATACAACTTAAGCAAATCATTTTTTAACACTTTTAATTTCGGAAAAGAAAAAAATATCCATGCGGCATGGCATTATATTTCACACATTGCATTTTAAAATACTTTATACAATATAACTTAAAATAATGACTCTTGTTTAATTTCTATAAAAAATTGTACATCTGACAATACAATTTAAACAACGACTTCATTCTATATAACTTAAAAAGAAAGACTTTGTTGTTTAACAAAATAAAAATAAAAATGAAAGACATTGTTTAACTTCTGTCCGACAAATAAATATTTCCATGTTGCAATATACCTCACATGCATAATACATTTTTAAAGACTTCGACTGTTACAATACAAATTAAAAGAAAGACTTTGTTCTTTAACAATAAAAAGAAAGAAAGAAAGACATTATTGTTTAACTTCTCAAAAATACATATCTTTGCATGTTGCAATATACCTCACACAATAAATTTGAAACGACTTTATACAATACAACTAAACAATGACTTTTGTTTAACTTTTGAAGAACGCATATTATTCCAAGTTTCATTGTACCTCTTCAATTTAAACAAAGATTTCACAAAGTAAAAATTAAATCAATCGTTGGCAAACAAAAGATTTATTTAAATTTGGACACGAAAATATTGCATTATTGGTAGGCATTAAAGTTTAACTTGAATAATATATACTATATAGTCTCTAATAAAATTAGAAAATACAAAATAAGATCAAAACGATAGAGATAGGTTGTTTGTGCTAGTTTGTCTCTCTTTTTATTGTAAGACTTTATACAATACAACTAAAAAACGACATTTTCTTAACTTTTGATGAACGCATATTATTCTAAGTTTCATTCTACCTCTTCAATTTAAATAAGATTTCACAAAGTAAAACTTAAAGCAAATGTCAGGCAAAAAAAAAAGATTTATTTAAATTTGGACAAGAGTATATTGTATTATTGGTAGCTATTAATGTTTAACTTGAATTATATATAGTCTCTAATAAAATTAGAAAATACAAAATAAGATCTAAACAATAGAGATAGGTTCTTCGTGCTAGTTTTTTCGTCTTTGTAATGGTTGCAAATGGCGAAAAAAGTGAAGGCCTTCTTATACTCTTGATGAATTCTTCCAAATGTTGAAAATACATGCTGATTTTCTGGTGTAAACACCATCTTCTCTAACTATCTTCTTTAACTCGGAGACATGTATAAGGTATCGATGTACACCAATTTACAATTATGAAGTGCATGGTTAGATGAGAACTTCTAATTCAAAATGTACAGGAAAGAGTCTTTTGCGTAGATTACTAATTACCTAAAAGTTCACCGGCCTCCTTCCACAAGCCCTCAATAAAACATTGATCACTTGTATAATCTTCTAATTTTAAAGAATGTTTACAACGTTGTGCTTCAGTATGCTGAGGATCAGTTTGTGCCGACTCCCAAAGTGTTCTTTCGGTTCCCTTAAGCTTGAAGACCTTAAGCGGATCTCAATCCAAATTATTGTAAATTTGCCATTTCTAGCTAACTTTCCAGATATGCCAAACGTTTGATGAACGCCTGTTGGGAGAAAAACCTAATGTAATTGTTAAAAACTATATGTAATTATTAAAAATCCAACACCTATTGGGAGCTACTGGTATCTAAGAAATAGCCCAAGTTTGTAATGATAGTGGACACTCTACGAGAACAATAAGGTTAATCGTTTCTTCCGTCCAATATTGTGAATATTGTGCGTCACAAATTATACCTCTATTTCGTAGCTTCGTAGATTTCGATACCCACCATCCCGATAAAGCTCGCCAAATGATAGTTTGGAAGTTTATTGTAAAAGAAAAAAATGTTGTTTATCCTTGAACTTTTATCGGACCAATTACTTTTTGATAAAGGTTATCGGATCATTTCAATGATCCATTCATTATAGACCTCATACAATAAAGAATGATACAATACAATTAAACAAATATTCACACAATACAACTTGAAAAATAAAAATAAAACTCTGTTTAACTTCTGACAAATTTATACTTTCCATGTTCCATTGTACTTCACACAATACATTTAGACGACTTTATACAAGACAACTAAAAACAATGACTTTTTTTTTTAACTTCTAGCAAGATCATATTATTCCAAGTTGCATTGTACCTCTTATAATACAGTTTCTATTAAAATAATTAAAAACTTAACTCAATACCCTTAATTAAATAAAATTAAGACATTATTTAACTTCTGATAAATGGATATTTTTCATCATGCGATATACCTCCCTCAAACAATACAATTTATAAGACGTTATCAAATAGAACTTATAACAATGACTTTTTTTTCATGTCCTTTATCAAAAAAACATTGGCTTTTGTATAACTTCTAACAAACGAATAATTTTCCAGGTTTCATTATACCTCTTACAATATGATTTAAACAAAGACTTCATATTATACAATTTGAAGCAAATACTTTTTATTTGGATCGGCAAACTAATGATTATTTAAATTTTGAACAAACAAATATCTTTCTAAGTTGCTTTATAGATAGTTGATATGTTGTAATACGTACGCTTCTAATGCGTCTTTAGTGTTGGATCAAGTCTTTTTAGTCCCTAGCGAAGACTAACAAATTAATAACAAGTAAAAAAGAATCTTAATTGAAGCTTATTTTAAAACTCGAAAGCAACATAATGGTCCCTGTAAACGGCGCCAAATGTATACACAAAGTTTTAACCTAAGAAAATCCTAACGTAACTTTAAATGATGTAAGAAAAAAAGAATTAACAGTATAGATAGTAGAGATAAGCGTAAAGTTCATAGAATGAAAATCAAGATGAATATCTGTCAGTAATATTTAAAATAGTACGTAGAACTCAAATGACAACTACACAATTTTTCCACTTTCGCAGCAATAAGTACTATAAATAACAATATTTTAAAGTCTCATTTGAATTTAGGAGATTAAACCAAGATTCAGGATCAAGTTCAATATGTTCAATATGCGCTCTGTCACCAACTCTCATTTTGATACGGATATCTACTCATCCATGTTCTATCTAGCAATCCAAAACACTTTCAAGGAATATGTTTAACCTAAATTAAGATTATAGATTAGGTGATCAACTAAACCCGGTGCATTATATAAGAACAAATATAGATGAAGAATCATATCAATATTTGCAAGATCTAAACCATTGTAACATAACAGTTCAAAAAAATCCAATTGAAATAATCGTTTAAGCGGCCCTTTGTCATTTAAGAATACTCGGCCCTAAAGTCATCATTAACCAAAGACTCTTCTCTTGCCTTCACATGTAATGGCGTTAGAAAGATTCGTTTTGTTCTGGGGTAAAAAAAGAAAAATGGAAAAAAAGAATGAAAGACTCGATATAATAACTTAAAGAAAGACTCGTTAAAATATGCAACTTAACGAAAAACTCGTCATGCATCTTACTAACATTCATACAAAAAAAGATTCGTCATGCTGGAATGTAAAATAGTTGGGTGGCAAAATATGTAATTATTTGTTTTTAAAGAAAATGAAACTTTCAGCACTTCTATATAAACCTGAAACTAGGTTTGTAGATTAACAACATCTGTCTAGCATCTACTAAAAGCTTAAACACTTTCGGCATTAAAATCAAGTTCGTCATTTTCTCACAATTTCCCTTTCTTAATTTTAATGTCATATTACTTGTATCTATCCATTTGTATGGATAATTCACTTGTAATCGTATATACCCTTTTTGTCCATGTGTTTCATAGCTTCCCTTTTTAGTACTATCAAATATCAAACTAAGCTTTTCAACGTTGTGTTACTATGATCGGGTTATAGCTAATAAATAAATTTGTATGTTTAATAACAGAAAGCGTGACGGAAATTTCCCCAAAGATGGCCAGTTCTCAGAAGATTTCGGTGGAAAACATAGTCTTGTTTGGGCGTACAGGGAACGGAAAGAGCGCCACCGGGAACAGCATCGCCGGCAAACATGTGTTTGTATCGAAACCACACGCAACTGGCGTTACAATGGAAACCAAGTCAACGCTAGTTGAGATACAAGGAGGCCCCAATCTCCGAGTGATTGACACTCCAGGTACATTGTCATTACATATATATATTCAAGTGAAAACACACAATCACGAAATGATCAGTTCCAATAGCTTTGATTTTCAGTGTTCATCACAAAGCTATGACACATGCACTCTCTTCAAAAGTTTTTTAAAAAATGAAAAAATATTCAAGTTGATTTATTTTATGGCATCAAATTGTATGTAAATGGTTAACATGTGGAGTGGGATGATGTGTAGGTCTACTTGATCTGACGTCGTCGGCGGATTACATAAGCAAAGAAATCGTTAGCTGCCTACATCAAGCGGAAGGAGGCTTGCATGCTGTTCTCTTGGTGATTTCGGTGAGGAACCGAGTTACCAAAGAGGAAGAGTTGGTACTTAGTACCTTGGAGGTCCTTTTCGGGAGTAAAATTGTTGATTATCTTATCGTTGTTTTCACCGGCGGGGATGAGTTAACCGAGGATGAGGAAACCATTGATAACTATTTGGATGGTTGCCCTGAATTCCTAACGGTTGGTTACTTCGATCACATTTTTACGAAATTTTGTGGAATTAGAGAGGGTTTTAGCTTGGGACTTAAGATTTACATTTCTTGTGGTTTCAGAAACTTCTTGTTGCGTGCGACAAAAGGCAGGTCGTGTTCGATAACAAAACCAAGGATGATGCGACCAAGAAGAAGCAAAACCAAGAGCTTCTCAAACTTGTCGAAATGGTCAGAAAGCATACCAATAACATTCCGTATACCGAGGCCATGTACCTAAAGATTAAGGTTTGAAAATAGTGTCCCGTTTTTGTTATTCCATTTGCATCTATCTATAGTGTGTCTTTAATTACTGAAATCAAATGGTATCTCTTATCAGGAAGAGAAAGATAGACACGAGAAGGAACACCAGGCTGCTAAAGATAAAGGGCATTCATCAGAAGATATGCAAGAATTCATGAAGGAGTTACTTCTACTGAACCAACAGAACCTCAAGGCCATTTCAGACATGGTATAAACTTACTCCTCTTCTTTAATATACACACACAACACACACACACACACACACACACACACACACACATCTATATAGTGTTGATAACGATGTGGACATTAACGAGATCTTATTCTTTTGTCCAGATGGAGAAAAATATGAGGATTGTTACGGACGCTCAGGAGAAGATCTTTGCGCAAAGAGATTTAGCAGAGGAGAAGCTGCATGAAGCGGACGAGGGGAGACATAGAGCGGAAATGCATGATGTGCTAGCTCAGTTGGATAGCCAGCACCGTGCAGAAATGGAAGCGCAAATGGCGAAAGGTCATGGGTGCAACATTCTCTGATCAATCAACTGTGCGACTCTGCCCATTTTTCATATAAATAAATACTTTGTGTTTCTAATGCAGAGTGTCTTCTATATTCTTCGTTTGATGGGAGTGTTTGTGTTTTGCTTTTGTTTCATTTTCATTTCCGTTATTTCCTATGATTAGGCGATTCGTATAGCCTAATCTTTGTTTGATTTGCTTCTAGTTTTCGAATTTTAAATTTGTGTGTAAGTGCTTTGTAAGGCGCCACATTTTTATCTAAATTTAATAAAAGAGTCGAGAAAGAGTTTTTTTTCTCAATGAACACTGAGGGTTGGGGTTTACATGGAATACATGGAAGGGATGTCATTTAGGTTTGGGTTTGCTTTATCAAAAAAAGAAAAAAGTCATTTGGGTTTGCAACAAGGATAGTTACACATAGATCATTCTTTGGTAAAGTATAAAGTTTTTTTATTCATTTGATTGTTCTTTGAAACAAACGATGCGCTTGATTTAAAACTTTTTTTTTAAACTTATCTTTATAAAGCAAATGTTATTTTTCTATTGCATTAACATATCTATACTATATAAAAGTTGAGGCTATAAGCCATTGAGCGTCCACATAGGATTTAAAACACGATTTTATTGGTCCACATAAGCATCTTCAAGATTAAGAAAGTTTCCAAATTTTAAACTACCAATAGTATCATTCCACATAATCATATAAAATTAAGAAATTTTCCAAATTTTAAACATATATCTATATCATCATATAAAATTAGCTATATTTGTTAAATTAGTTAATTTCTTTCTTATGTTTCAAGAATTAATTAGTATAATCTGTTTAAATTAGAAACTCCCAAGTCTAAAGTGATTAAATTAATATTTTTTTAATAAATATGTTTTTAATATAAAATTTGAGGCTAAATGCATTTAAGAGTGTCCACATAAGATTATAAAAGCATCTTATTGGTCCACATAAACATTTACATAATTATTTTTTTCAATTTTAAACAACCAATAGTATTAATCTATATCATCATCTCATTTTTTTCAAATTTTAAACAGCCAATAATATTAATCTATATCGTCATCTAAAATTAGCTATATTTTTAAAATTAGTTAACTTCTTTTATGTTTCAAGAAAATTAATTAATAGAACCGGTTTAAATTAGAAACTCCACAAGTCCAACGTAATTAAATTAAGATTTTTAAAAATTATTGTTAAAAAATATAATTTACTAAATTTTAAAATTATATAAAAACATTTGTATAACTAAAATATTAGTTATAAAGAATTAAATAAACCTTAAGGTGAACTATCTTTGACCAAACTTAAGTTTTTACAAATAAAGAGTAGGTTACACCATAATAACTGAAGAATTGTTCTAAGCAAACAAAGCCAACATTGCAAAAGAGTCGATCTCAACATTACATAATCTATGAATAAAAAAATGGAGATAGAAACAAAAATGTGTAATGTCGTATAGAAGACATATGAAGTTCATTTGCAGTTTTTTAGGTGATGAGAGAGATCAAGCTTTGGGAGCTAAAAAAAAAAAACAATAGCATACTATATAATATTTAGTTCATCGTAGCTTCAAAAAAATGGTCGAAAAAGTAAATAGTTTGTTTGGATTACTATGGAGCAGAAGAATTCAAAGGAGATTTAATAGTGCAACCCATACAACAAATTTTCGAGAAAGCATTCCACCCTACATCAACAAAATAAGAGTTCATATTCGGGAGGATAATGGAGGTCAGACAGAGAGAGAAAGAAGAGGTTGATGTCTGGCATCCTTCACATCCTTTAAGAAGATTTCATCTCCATGTAAATAACGATTTTCAAATAAGAGAAAATCACGAACCTTCCAAAAATGGCAAAATATATAAGGATAAAGAGATATAGGCAATAAACCTATTAGGGGTAGAATAATCAGTTTTTCTACATTTTCTACAATTTCTCTACATTTTCAAATACTATTATGAAAGTTTATAAACTAATAACACGATGTGTAAGTTAAATGTACTGAAAAATAAATTATATGTTGTTTATAGCATTTTAAGTTCTAACATAACGAATTGAAGTTATTTTAAATAAACATTGTGTTACATACAAATACTGTTGACATCTAATTTTAAGAATATCACTATACATATTTAAAAATATATTTCTGTTTAGAAAATGACTAACACGTCACAATAGTTCATAAATTAACATTACATTTTACAATATATATATATATATATATACTAATAAAGTTTTCCTATTATAATGATTTGAATATCTTCAAGTAAGTTTTGGTCATTAGACATACACAAACATTTTTGTTACCGGGATATGATCTAAACAATATTTTTGTATGTCAAGATTTGATCTCAACACGATATTGATATATCTAAAAACTTTTGTTTCCAGAAAATTTTGGTATTGAAATATTGATAAATTTTAATTGTTGATTTTTGCAGTTTAAAAAAATTATACATTAAAAATATATTTTAAACCGATTTAAGATACAGACCCGGGAGTGCGCGGGTGAAAGTCCTAGTTTTATAAAGGATTTAGGTATTAGTTACATGCAATGGATTATAGGAAGACTATAGAAAAACAGAAAACTGGATTTTAGGACACACAATAAATTATACAAAGATGTATACACAAATTTATAATACAGAGAAAAGAACATCAACAACAAAACAACAAAGCGAAAAAAATATTTACAGAAAAAGAAAAAAAAAATAAAGCGAAAAATATACGACATTTGTCTTTGAAGTTTGAAGCTTTTTTTTTTTTAGTAAAGTGAAACAAGCTTACTCGATCAGTGTTCAAGAAGGTGGTGGCACAGGAGCAAAATGTGCTCCGATGCAATCAATAACATTTCCAGATCGGCCATGGAAGCCAACAAGCTGACGACCATTGTCTTCCAGCACAAACTTAGTAGCTCCAAATGTTGGCGAAGTCCTTCCTGTTGATGTTGTGAAGGCCAGACTCGTGACGACGGTTGATGATAAATAGGAGTCCTTCCAGTTGTTCCTTCCACTGATGTTATATATTCGTTTGGGTAATCAAGCAGGAACTGCAATCATCAATTACTATCTCTTATTATACTATAAGAAAGGATACGGTCCAATGCACAAAAAATATTGACCAAGATAACATTTCAAATTTTCCTATCAAACACATTTTACAAAATGTAAACAGAGTTTTTGACTATGTTTTAGTTTGACGTATACAATTCTAAGTGAGACTTTATTTCACTTAGCCTAGAGGTAATAACTATAAATGCAACACATGATATCAAAGAACATGTATCCTAACACACACCAAAACAATCAAACTGAAAGTTTATTTTTCTCCCTTTTATAGCGGTTCAAAATATCTATATAGATGATGATAAAGTTAATTATATCAATTAATAAAGACTTTAATCACCCTAGAAAAATTATTGACCTTGGCTCCTATTTAAATGTGTATAGATGATGATAAAGTTAATTGACATCCACTAATAAATGGTAATGTATTTTCTTGTGGTTTGTGTTGTAATAAGGTCTTTCGTTGTCTCACTATCGTATTCAAGCAAATATCTACTTTGTTTCATGATCCAAAACGACTGAGTTCAATTCTACATTTACCTCTCGTGGATGTTGAATTATCCGGCCATGCTCACGTGTTTCTAATTCACCGTCCGCGCTGACATAGTCGAATTTGACTTTAGATACACAACTCCCATCACTTCCAATATATACTTTTCTTACACCACTGTGAACTCCATCGTCCCACATTCCTCCTCCTGGACCACCTTGCGCGGCAAGTTTCCTAGGCGGAGCCCAGTTCGATGATGATGTGTCCGGTGCAAAATGAGCTCCGATGGCATCTAGAGCGTCACCGGATTTCCCATGGAACCCTACAAGCCTCCGACCATTATTCTCAAGCACGAATCCAGGGTTTCCGAATCTCGGAGATACTCTTCCCGTTGATGTCTTGAAGACAAGCGACGTTACGACAATAGCAGTAATGTAAGCAACAGCGTAAGTTCCTTCGACTGATGTGATGTATTCATTTGGATAGTCAACAACAAACTGCAATAATTGATCGTTTGGATTTGTTTTCGTTTCAACAACACAAGTCAGTAAAATGTTTAAAAAGAAATTTAACAATCATAAACAATTTAGCCTGTTCTATGTCAATGTACGACTACTCCCCGATTGAAATATATTTGCATTAAATCCACCAAAATAAATATAATCTTGGGTATTGTGATCTATCGTTTATATAGAAAAGAGAGTTTTTGTAAGACCTCTTGTGGTTTGTGAATCTGGGCACCTTGCGCATGTGACTTCACCGTACCATCACTGAAATATTCGACCCTGAGATAACTAATACAAGTGTCATCTCTTCCCACATAAATTTTTCTTATACCACTGTTAATGCCATGGTCCCAAGAACCTCCTCCATTTCCTCCTTGTGCATCCACCCTTTGTGTCATGACTTTTCTCTCTGCCTTGATTCGCTTGATTATTAATCTTTTGTATGCAAATGATCACAATTAGTCAATAGTAAATATTTCTTAACAAAAGCTCTCAAATAAATATGAATTATCATAAAACAACAATCTACACGTATGTAGATTAATCAGAATAAACGACAAATCACATAACTTGTTCCTAATCAGTAAACAAACATCGTGAATGAGAAATAAATAGAAAGAGAACCTTTGGTTTTGAAGGGGCAAGAGCTGATGGCACTTTGTGGTGATCGTTGAGGGTACTTATATAGTCACTAGCACTTTGCTTAGTTTTATAATTGTAAATCTTGTCGATAACTTGACAAGTTGTAGATAACTATGTTTCTTTGTAATTTTAATATGACTTTGTCTCCACAAAGCCGTATAACTTTCCAATCTTTTTAGTTTACTAGACTATCCAATAAAAGATAGTAGGAGATGTACTTTATATTCATTTAGGCATTTGATTTGGCAATTCTATGCTGTTACTTTACTTTTCGATTACATTTTGGTTATTAACGATCAGGCCGGCTCCTATAGGAGGCAAGACGTGCCACGGTTGGGAGTCAAATATTACCGATTCGTATTACCTTATGAATCCAAAAGAATGTATCAATTAATTACTATATATCTACAGATTATGTGAACGATGAGGAACTTTCAATAAAGATTAAACTTTGATTTCTTCTTCAAACAGAGCATAAATAGATTGAAACCAAAGCCAATTCTCAAACGTATTGACCGAGTTGCCAAACAAAGATAACATTGTAATTTTAAATCCATTTTTTGTTTAAAACCTTTTCCCATGTATTTTTTATTTATTTGTGGTAATAACTACTACAGTATATAATTAAATTTCTGTATAACCCACTTTCACAATACCATTTTTAAGCAAGAACACACATCTTAGAATCTTATCATTTGTCAACTGATTGATATCAAAAGATAGCGCTTTAAGGGCTCATGACGATGGCGTATTCGTCTTCTGTTCAGGTGGCTGCGGTGTTCGACTTCTGTACATGTTTTCTTTTTCTTCTTTTTCTATAGGGAAGGTTTAACCGGTCATGTGTATCAAATACTCCGTTTGATCAGCGGATTGGATCAATTATGCCTTAGAAACAGATAATCAACCTTAATTTTTGTTTTAATACCATACATTATATCACTTCAAAAAAAAAAAAAAAAAAAGAATCACTTCTGACAATTATTTTTTCATAATAACTCTAGTTATTTTTTTATCAGTTTTCGAAATAAAACATCCAACGAAAAACCAGCAAATTTAAAATGTTATTTTTATTTTTTTAAATGTTATTTTCCGTATATTTATTATGAGGAGGAAGCTTGTGCGATTGCTTCCCTTGTAGGTAATATATTTCTTGTTTTTGACTTTTTAAGCGAGACACTTGTTGAAGCTGCTGTGCTTGAAAAGGTTTGTTGGTTAGACGTGAATGGAACGTTCGAGACGAAGGTACTGATTCCAGGGACGACGTACGAGGTTGTGTACGTGGTAAAGTTAGAAGATACAGCTTCTGGATGGGAGACACCGGTGAACCTGAAGCTAACATTGCCCAGCAATATGGAAAGGCCGCAAGAGCGGAGTGTGAGTTTGAAACCGCATATAGGGAAATGGTGGGTCGAAATACCAGCCGGTGAGTTCACAACGACGCCGCAGAATGCCGGAGAGATCAGATTCTCCTTGTACGAGACGGCATCCAACTGGTGGAAGGGAGGGCTCTTTGTAAAAGGTGTTGAGATTCGTCCCAAGAACTAAGGCATATGTGTGCATCAGTGCATGCATGCTTCGTTGTCTATCCTTTGATCACCTATTTCAATGATGTAATACATATATAATCTCATCTAAAGGTTGTGGTACGTAATGTTTACTTTTCTCACATTTCTTACAGTTAGCAAGCGTAAAACCCAAAATTCCAATGATGTAATACATATATAATCTCATCTAAAGGTTGTGGTACGTAATGTTTACTTTTCTCACATTTCTTACAGTTAGCAAGCGTAAAACCCAAAATTTGATATGCAGTCCCAACACAAATAACTTGTCACTTTAGCTTGCCAATTGCCATGCATGTGGAATCCACTTTGAAATCAAATGTATAACAGTTATGAAAGCCACATTATTACATAAAATTATATAAACTGTATAAGAGTAACTTCTCTGAGTCATAATAACGCTTCGATAGATATTCCAAAATTTTTCGAGATGATCTATCAATCCCCATCAATTTTCGGAAATTAGGTCAAACAACGTTTTTTTTTTTTTTTTTTAATTTATTTGGTTTTATGGTAAATCAACGTTTTACGTACTAACATGCATGATTTTATCTACCAATTAAATATCATGTTCTAAAGATCTCTTCAAATGGGTATCTCCATTGGCTTCATTGTAGTTCAAAATCAGCTGATGCTAAAACTTGTTTTTTTTGGGGTTAAAATCTGATACTAAAACAGGGAAATCTTTTTGTTTAATTGTAATTTCATCATTATAGCGTGTATTCGCTCGAACTTTTTTCTGTCATCAACTCTCCGGCTTGAGCGTGATTAGTTTCCCGATGCATCCGATTTGCTGGTTTTGCTTTCGCTCTATCTAGAAGAATTATCTTCTTTCGTTATATTGCTTCTACGCTTTGGTATTTTAATCAAGAGATTGAATAACTCTATCCAATTCATGTATTAAATCAGCTTAAGCTAAGAGTATTGATGAGAAGAACTTGTTGCCTATACACGCACAAAATATCTTTACACATGGGACCAGATTTCTCTTGCGACTATTTCTTGTGAGAAATGGACATTAGTGTTTATCCTACAAAAAAATATTATTCTTATTTAAATTCCCAATATTGCTGCTTATGAAATTCACCTACGTACACTATTAATTTAGAATAATTCATGAAAAATATCTTGGCGTGTTGTTATTTATTATTTTGAAAGAATGTTCATTATTATTCAAAAATTAAAAAGAATGTCTTAGACGAGACAAATTTGTGAAGCATAGTCAATATTATACACCAATATGTGTTAATTAAGTACCCATCTTAACACCAATATTAGATGTGCGGGAGTGGTTTTTGTACTTAGACTCGGTATAAGGCGGTGTTATTATGCCTAAAGATGCCTAAAGAAGCATGTCCTCATCGTTGACCTTAAAAAAAAAAAAAAAAATGGTACAGAAAAGTTTGTTGGTTTCTCTTCACATTTTCTATGTCGAATATATTATATGATGCGATCCATTCCATATCAATATTTAATGGTATGAAAAAGAAAAAAAAAAAAAAAAAAAAGTAACACGCATCCTTACCTACGGAAAGTTTTTGACCGACTCGCAGTACCTTCTGAATCCAAAACTATGTATCATTAGATTACTTGTCCAAATAATGTCAACGATTAGAAACTTTCGATCAATACTATTAAAACTGAGTCACAAAGGGTATTCCAGTCTAAAAAAAATTGGAGGAAAAGTGAGTAATTTATCAAAAGACCAATCAGTTAACAAAGAAAAGGTGTTTGGAAATAGAGATAAACAGGGAGTTTTTCGGGAGAAATTTCGGAGCAAAACTGAGTCGACTCAGTTGACTACGAATCGACCCGACCCGACCCGGATCCAGTTAAAAGCACGCGGATCCTTTGTCCGGATTGGAAAGGAAACCATTTGAGATCTTAAATTTCAAATCAAGATATTTCCTTCGGTTTTGTGTGGAGTTGCGTGGACCACAATCCTTTCCTGGAAAAACTGATTCGAATCAAAGATGCGATTATACCTCACAATTAAAACTGATTTAACAAATCACAGTTAATGGAAAGATTTGCCGGTATTAGTTGACATATTATTCGAGATTGATCCTCTTGCTATAATTTAATATTCAAACTTAAAGTCCCGTATCTACAATCGAGGATATTCCGTGTCCAACACTGTGAAACCCTGAGACCGGATTCTTCTCCACAAAAATCAAAATTTTAACCTAATTGTTTCAGTATAAATAGACCTTCCTCTATAGCCTCCCAAAGAAAAAGAAAAAAGTCGAGAATAACTATATTCTTTGAATCAATTTTAGTGGCTCCTTTTTGTTTAACATACCTTGATGTCTTTCTTTTCAGGTTGGCGAATCCAAGCAAGCTTCTTCATGTTTGGAAGCAATACATGGCGGCTGCTGGATAGACATTAGAGATGATTCTAGCAGATCAAAATGTAAGGTTATTCTTCAAACTCTGTAAACAAGCCATTACCTTGAAATCTTATATGTGGAGCCCTTCAAATTAAATTGGGCCATCCAGGTGAAGATCTTCCATACAATAGAGATGGTACTCTACTTATGTAAAACATCGGAGCTGCGGTGAAGCTGATCCTAGCAGAAGAAAGGTAAGTAATTCTAACATCAGAATCAGTTACGCTTTTTAGGGTGTGAAAGTATATTTTTTGAAACATGCTTTACCCGTCTTGAAAGGAAACTTCATGTTGGCGAGTGGGCATCGAGACAATACAACAAACAATCTTCAGCGTGTTAACAAGAACTTTGTCACTAATTTCATAGCTGTGCACAAACCTGCGACCAAATTTGGAGAAGACCAAACTCAAAAGAAATGATAAACATAACACATGGCAATTTCAAATAAAAAGAGAAACAAAGCTCACAACAAAAAGAATACCAAAAGAAATTGTGAGAACATCACATATAAATTATTCACTTAAACACATCAAGATCAATGGAATCCTTCTCCTGTGATTTCCGGTTCAAAAGATTGAGGAACGAAACACATCAATTGATGAAATAAAGGACCATATTAAACCAAACTAGAACAAAAATAATGAAATCTAATAGCTAACCTCGATCGCATAATCGAATCCGCGTAGAAAACTTCACTCTCATAAGATTTGGCTTTGGAGGAAGCAATGATACACGTGTGGTTCATCTATTAAAAATAGAACAATTGTAAGACACTGAGTTGATCAAAGGCCTGAAGCTAGAACAGAACAGACTCAGGAGGATCCAGTTTGTGGGAACAAAGCTAAGGATAATGGAAAAGCAAAGGAGGCTAAGCCCAACTCTGATGATGATGAAGTATATGGACTTTCAGAAAAACCGGAAAAGGAAGAGTTAAAAGTTGATCAAGCTACGCTTAAAGAAATGAGAAGGCAAGAAGGTAACTAACTTTACTTAGCTTGATTTCTCACAAACTACGCATTTGTCTACGCAATTATTTATCCAACGAAATATTTGTCCAAAACTCTACAAGCAAAAACCAAATTTTCTAAGAAACAGAGAATAAACCACAAGTCATTGTTTTACTGAGACACCAACAGACCTGCACAGAAACAAAAACCAAAAATAATCAGCAAAAAAAAAAGCTTATCATGTATTACATTCATACGTAAACGGAAAATTAAAACACGGATGAACTAAAGATATAAATAGAGTACACATGCCCTAAATTATCTATGATATACTAATGCCATATTTTTGAATCAGTTTAGTATCTAATGCCATATTTTAGAATCAGTTTTGCTATGTAGTCAATTTAGAGTCAGAAAAAACCTACAATTCATTATATGAAAAGTGGTTTTGTGTACTAACCTTAATTAGTTTTCTTAATCAAGCATGGATTATTTTAACCCGTTTAGAAAACAATGATAAACTCCTTAGCTCCATCAAAGGTAACACTTTGGACCTTTCCTCTCTACAAGTTTCCTTTATTGAAAAGAGTGAAAAATTGCTTAGTTCGGACCCAAGTTTGAAACACTGTTATCAGTGACGAGGAGATAGTAACACAACCAGAAATTTTTTTAAAAGCTATCAAGTGACGAACTCAAGAAACCAAACAATGCCCATGAACAGCTATCAAAGAAGAGATAGAAAGTACACTATGAGCTATCAAAGGAAACAAGTAGTGATAACTTATTTTAGCAAAAAAAAAAGATATTTAGCTCGAGAAGACAGAATTGAACCTCAAATGCCTCAAGAAGAATGGAGATTCATTCAATTCATTGTTATTAATCATGCAACGGGTCTATACATGAAGCTTTAAATGGACTGGTCTGTACCTGACAACATCGGTATTGTGTTTGGCGATGTAAGGTTCAGTTTTTAGCATCGGAAATTCACTATCACCGAAAATCATACGAGCAAGGAGGAGATGATAGTTGTCAGAAAAGGTTATCCTGAGATCATCAAGGCATCGGAAAGTCCCGATGATTCATTGGAGAAGAAATCATGAAATAAAAAAGTATGGCTTCACTGGATTCTGTAAATCAAAAGCGATTAAGGCGTGAAGAAGTTGATACTGCTTGACGGTGTATACCTAAAACCCGAAACCAGATCCCTAGATCGAGATTACAGAGAATTAAAGATAATACCACTGTAACATGCAGAGCTGATGCCTCCTGGAGAGGAGATTGTAAGGTGACGGGTTTGGGTTGGGAGTTTTCATCCTGCTCTGATCGTGTGCTCTCACAACACTTATTAATGGCAGAAAGTCCGGCGATTCGTGCGGCACTGGAAGAGACACTTATTCGTCGTTTCAAGAGTTTATGGCTGGAACCGGATCCAAGCAATTACGACATGAGCAGGTTTCAGAGTTTCGCTGAGTTCCATGGCGACGTTTGAGACACCTTGAACTTCGTCGGTCATCGGTGAATTGCAAATTAGAAACTGCATCTCCAGCATCTCCAAACCGGTAGTAACTGATTTCTGCATGTCGTGGATTCAATTCAAACTGATTAGAACAAAGTTTCTATCGGAGATGAACAAGCGTCGAAAAAAAGATCCGGAGAAGAAGACTCTGGAACTTCTCACCGAAACTGAAGAAGAAGAGTTCAATTCCAGAGAAAGAAAAAAAGAAGAAGGAGAAGATACAGAGAGATGGTGTTCGTAAGAGAAAACGGAAGAAGCAATGGAATTTGGGATTCAATTTGGGTCGAATGTTTTTGTTTATTATTATATATTGATCTTGTGTTAGTGCTGTCCATTGTACTGTTTTTAATAAGTTTTTTTTTAAATGATACACATATTACAATGTTAATAAGAAATTTAATCATGTGTAAATATATCACTGTATAAATATATTATATGTCCAGTTTTACTTTACAACATTCGGCTTGAAAATTTATTTTGTCAAAGATCCTGTTTACAACAGGGGATTCTATGCCATCAAGACTGCTTTCCAAGTCAAAGTAAAGAAAAAGATATTAAAAGGGCAAAGAAGTTTGTTAGCGAGGTTAAATCTATTAGATTGAGATGTTTTTAGCGGATATCAAAGGTGCAATAAACATATGTTGTCACAACAACATTATAATCAAACTAATAAACAATGTCCAGTTCTAAAAATTTAATGTTCACAAATTAAATTAATTCAAAGATTAACAACATTACACGTGAGAACATTCCTTTAAATCCGGATTTTTCCCGAGAAACATAAAAATGATCAGATCTGATCAAAATTGAAAATTTATAATGTTGACTTTACCATGTCTGATGAACAACTTTACAAAAGAAAAGAAAAAAAATATGGGTTGAAACAAGTTAATCTCATTCAAATAGTTGAGACTTATAAGTTAGCAACATCACGGGTCAGAACCAACATTTCTTAGATCCGGGTTTTTCCCGAGAAACATAAAAATGATCGGATCTGATCAAAACTGAAAATTTGTAATGTTGATTTTAACATGTCTCATGGACAACTTTACAAAAGAAGAGAAAAAAAATGATCTGAGTTAAACAAATAAATCTCATTCAAATAGTTGAGGCTTAAAATAAAAAAATCACAACAACATTTTTAATCAAATTTTGAAACAATTAATATCCAATTTTAGAAACCTAATGTTCACAAATTGAATTAATTCAAAAGTTAGCAATATCACGGGTCATAATCAACATTCATTTAGATCAGGGTTTTTCCCCAGAAACATAAAAATGATCGGATCTGATCAAAACTGAAAATTTGGAATGTTGACTTTAACATGTATCATGGACAACTTTGCAAAAGAAGAGAAAAAAATATGAGATATGTTGAAATAAATAAATCTCATTCAAATAGTGGAGGCTTAAAACAAATAAATCAAAACAACATTTATAATCAAATTTTGAAACAATATCCAATTTTAGAAACCTAATGTTCACAAATTAAATTAATTCAAAAGTTAGCAACATCACGGGTCAGAACCAACATTCCTTTAGATCCGGCTTTTTCCCGAGAAACATAAAAATGATCGGATCTGATCAAAACTGAAAGTTTGTAATGTTAACTTTAATATGTCTCATGGACAACTTTAAAAGAAGAGAAAAAAATGATATAGGTTAAAACAAATAAATCTCATTCAAATAGTTGAGGCTTAAAATATGATAAAAAAAAATGTTATCACAACAATATTTTAATCAAATTTTAAAACAATATCCAGTTTTAGAAACCTAATGTTCACAATTGAAATTAATTCAAAAATTAGGAATATCACGGATCAGAACCAACATTCCTTTAGATCCGGGTTTTTCCCGAGAGACATAAAAAAAATATGTGATCAAAACTGAAAATTTGTAATGTTGACTTTAACATGTTTCATGGACAACTGAAATTAATATTATAGCCACATATACCTCAATAAACTCCTCGAAATTCAATTCGAATTCTCACGTCCACAACTCCAAATTCTAAATTCACGACATCTTTCATCTTAGGAGCAATATCAATCGACCAGTATATAGGTACAACAAAAGAAGAGAAAAGAGGATCTCCAATTTGTTTGAGACTCAATCTCGATTAACGATTTAGGGTTCGGTTTGTAAACGGCTCCCAAATTCGAAACTTTTATTTACAAATACGTGTAAAAAACAAAACGATGTCACTTTACTTAGTAAGACATCTAATACCATCAGGTCCATTCATTTTTGAATCCAACTTATCTACAAATCGAAAAATGAGCCCAAAATATCAATAATCAATTTTCTTTTATTGCTAAGTCAGTCCAACATGAATTTTAATAACCCGTGCTGTGGCAGCACGGGTCAAGATCTAGTAAAGATTAATCTTTGGTTTCTTCTTGAACCCCAATCAACAAAGATACATATATTTAAACCAAAGCCAACTCTAAAATGAATTGACCGAGTTGCAAACAAAGTTTACACTGCATTTCCAATGTATTTTTCATTGGTAATTTAATTTACTTATGTACGTATAGAACTACTATATAAGTAAATTTCTGTATAACGAACTTTCACAATACCATTTCTAAGACACAACACATATTAGAATCTTATCATTCGTCGGCTAATTACTAACAAAAGACAACGCTTTAAGGGCCTCATCGACGATGGCGTATTCTGTTCAGGTGGTTGCGGCGTTCTACTTGTAGACATATATTTTTTTTTTTTTTTTTTTGTAGACATATTTTCTTTTTCTATTTTTTTTATAGGGAAAGTTTAACATGTCATGTGTATCAAATACTCCGCTTGATTATCAGATTGTTAGATTTGTTGGGTCATTTACATGTGTATATATGAGTCATCTGACATTGACTGAGGTTGATAATTTATGGACAGAGTGGCATGATCTACGCAAGGAATCTTGGCATCACTTGGTCGGACAACAGCGAGTATTGGTCATTGCAATCTCTCCAGTACGGAGCATCATGGTAAAGAGTTCTATAACTAATTTATATATTCTATAAATACTTTTGAATGTGACTAGTTGTGGGAGTGTATGTCCTCTTTTCTTTTCCCGATCCAAATCAGACCGCCTCGAAAATTTTGATTAAACGCAAAAATAAATATATCAACTAAAATACTGTTAGTATACATACTTATTATGCAAACATTCAACGAAAAAAAGATAGAAAGTCAAAAGTAACACTCAATTTGTTTTTTTTTTTGTTTTTTTTTTTAATTGAGAAAAGGGTTTGATTCTGGTTATAAAATAGGGAGAAAGCTTGTGCGATTGTTTCTCTTGAACATAAACAGATAAAACATTTTTTTTTTTTTTTTTTTGCTTTTTGATATTTTAAGCGTTGAAGCTGCTGTGCTTAGAAACGTTTGTTGGTTAGACGTGAATGGAACCTTCGACACGAGAGTACTAACTCCAGGGACGAGGTACGAGGTTGTGTACGTGGTGAAGTTAGAAGATACAGCTTCTGGATGGGAGACACCAGTGAACCTAAAGCTGACCTTGCCCTGCAATAGGGCGCAAGAGCGGAGTGTGAGGTTGAACGTGTATATAGGGAGAAGCTGGGTAGCCATACCAGCCGGTGAGTTCATAACGACGCCGCAGAATGCCGGACAGATCAGTTTCTCCATGTATGAGACTGCATCCAACTCTTGGAAGAAAGGGCTCATTGTAAAAGGTGTTGAGATTCGTCCCAAAAATTAAGGCATATATGTGTGCATGCATCCTTCGTTTTCTATCCATTGATCAACTATTCTAATGATGTAATACATAAATAATCTCTTCTAAGTTTGTGCTAATGTAATACAGAAATAATCTCTTCTAAAGTTTGATCTAATGTAATCTATGAATATTCTATTTTAAAGTTTGTGATAATGATTACGTTTCTCACTTTTTTTTTCAGTCAACAGGCTTAAAATCCAAAATTTGATATGCAACTCAACAAAAAAAAATTAATTTGTCACTCTAGCTTTCCATGCTATATAATGTATAAACAGTTATGAAACCCACGTTTTCGAGACAATATATATACAATTATAGAAATTGTATAAACACTTTTATAACTTCTCGGAATCGTAACAAAGCTTCTCCAGATCTTTCAGATATTTTCGAGATGATCTATGAATTTACAGATTTCATACCGGAAAAAAAGTATTAATCCCCATAAATTTTCGGAAATCATATGTATGTGAAACAGCGTTTTTAGGCACTAATTGAAAGCTCCTACAATTGTAATTTAACTGAATTAAATTATTCGTTTTTATATAAATCATAAAAAGTTAGCACCAATAACCATAAAAAGTTTACACCAATCATTAGCTGACAAGTGTGTTAGAGTATCTCAACTTTTTTAAGAATAGGAGTTTACCATCTGTGACATCATATTCTTGGTCTGTGAGTCATTCAGCTGAAGTGTATTTTTCAGCTGATCCATCTCCCTTTTGTGTGTTGCCTCACTCATTTCGAACGCATTCATCATCTAAAAATTAACAAAGGAACACTATATTATTTGAATGTAGTGAAGAATAAGTATTCACCTAAAGAAATTTTTTGAATCTGAATTAACCATATTTTCCATCATGGACATGCTTTTTCTGTTTTTCTGCTGAAGTCTAGATTTCAACGTCGCTATTGCTGCCGTGTCATTTTGAATTGCATTCTCCATCTAGAATATAACGAGAGAATACTAAATTTAACTGCATGCGGTGAAGAATAAAAATTCACTTTTACAAAGTTAGTTAATAATTAAGAATTTACCATAATCATGGTTTCTGTGTCTTCCAGCTTAAGTGTATCTTCCAGCTGATCCATTTTTTTTATGTGATGCCGCATTCTCTTCTAAAGCAATCTTCATCTGAGGGATGAACACATAATACTAAATTGACCGCATGCAGTGAAGAATAAGTATGCATGTTTAGAAAGCTTATAAATACGAATTTACAATATGTGTCATCATCATGTTATTCTTTGTTCTTTCACGCTCTTTTTGTAACCTCTCCTCCATTGCTTGAATGCCCATTTCTCCTTCAATGCGCTCATCATTCAGTTCCTGAAAAACCGAGATCTTTTTATATATATATTGCATTGCATCCCTCCCAATCGATCAAAGACGCAATTCACATCAATGAAGTTAACAGAACTTAATAAATAAACATGCAACAAATGTATAACAAAAGAAAGCGATCAAGCAATTAACGAGTTTATATTTATCAGAACGATTGCTTTTATGGCCCGAACTCACACCTAACAATATAGAGAGCCTTGTTACTCTCAGAAAGCCTTGACCTTATCAAAATATCGAGAGCATTAAAATTATTGCAAGAGGAAGAGAAGAAGAACCTGCCTGACCCTCTCTTTTACCTAGAAGCTTAGTTATTAATTAAACAGTTTAAATTTGGAACTAGAATATTAACTACAGATCGTAATGGAAAAAAGCTCTCAGGCACTTCTTTCGAGAGTGGTCTTTACCCGGGTTGACCTGTCGTGATCACCTCCCTTTATCCAGCATATCTTTCTCTTTTTGGCAAGTTTTTTCAAAATACAACCGTTCCTGATTCTTTGTTCCCGGGGTCCACCCCCGACTTAGTCGGAGGGTCCGCCAAAGCTCCGCCGGTAAGTCTTCTGCTCCTCCTCCTCCTGGAATCCTCACCATCTGCCCAACGCTTCCTCCCGTCTACTGCCTCTTTATAACTCCAAAGATTCGTCATTTTCACTCCATCCTGAATCCACACCACACACCAAAGATCTCTCAAACCATCTGACGACTACAAATCTTCACAACAACAAATTTGGCCGCCATGGTGAGACGCTTCTCATATGCTGAGAAAGGGAAAGCTCTAGACCTACCCACAGCACATCAACCACCAAGAAGGCGAATAAGAGCTCCAGAGATGGACACAACCGACCTTGTCCGCCAAAACTCGCTCACTCTCATAGGAAGGCTCACAAACCCACAGGAACAGAGGATGTGGACGATGATTCCCTACATCTCTAGCTGGTGGGAACTACGGGGAAGAGCGGTGGGCTCTGACCTAGGAAACCACTGTTTCCAGTTCAGATTTGACTACGATGAAGATCTACAAAAAGTTCTCGACAACCGACCCTATCAATATGCGAGATGGATGCTCATCCTCCAAAAATGGGAACCAATAATCTCCTCGACTTTCCCATCCCAGATCCCGTTCTGGATCCAACTCAAAGGCCTGCCTCTTCACTACTGGAAGAAAGAACTGCTGTGTAACATCGGACGTGAGCTAGGCGACTACAAGGAACAGATCCTCACAAAAATGACTGCAAAAATCAAAGTGGAAGTCAATGGCCTACAACCCCTTGCAAAAGATGCAGTCATCGAATTTGAAGGAGGCCAAGAAGCTGTAGTTACCTTTGAGTACGAGAACCTGGGAAAACACTGCTCTCTCTGCTACAGCTTGAGCCACGAGGAAGATCTATGCCCGGAGAAGCTCCAACTAACAGATCTACAAGAAGCTCCAACAAGACAGGCGATAAGAGAAAGTCACTATCCTGCAAAAGTACCTTCCCCAACCATCTATCGCCCGTTCAACCAACGCCAAGACCGCTACGGGAGACTGTTTGGGGAAAGACCCTCTACTAAGAGAACTTTGATAGCAAGGGTTACAGAGCCGGTTTTGAGGAACCACAATCTGGAGCCGCCACAACCAAGACACCAACACACACCAGACATCTCGCCGCCATACAACAGAAACCGTCTAGCTCCTCCTCCGACCATACACCGTCAAAATGGCCGTGAAATTTTCAGATCTGATACAGGTCTAGGTTTGTCAGGACCATCTAGGAGAGGAAATCAACGGAACTCACCTCCGCGCCAGGTTTGGAGAGAGAAGCCCCCAAACCTCAATGATCAAAGCGTTGATATCTCCACCACTCGGGGGACTGCACTAGTAGGACGAAACCTGGATACAGAAGCCTTTACGCCAGTGCAAAGAACACACTCCGAAGCGGAGATAATGTCATCACTTCAGGAGGTAACAGTGCAATACGCTAACGTTGATGATCCGGTTGAGAGAGCAGCAAGATTGCAACGTGTCCTTGAAGGAGAAGCTCGGGGTCTCATGGCGGATACAGCAAGATCCATGTTTACTGCTCAAGTCCTGCAACAACACATCACTGCCGATACCCATCTTGTTCCAACGACTGTTATCCCATTGGTAGAGGTCTGTACTGATGTAGACATTCGGCCTGTGTCTCAGCCTCTGGAGCCGTCGAGACGACCTAGAGGTAGACCACCTACAACGAAACCCAACCAAGCGGTTAACCCGTCAGAAGCTGGACCAAGTAAGAGGAAAACGAAACAAGGCAGAATATCACCTTTCCTGAGGATTTCCCCCTTATCCAGAGTTGTCATGACCCGTACCTCTCCAGTCACACACAATCACGGGACCCGACGAAGTAGAGTAACACTGCAACGAGGACCATCGATACCAGCAACTCCAACTGCAACCCCACCAACCAACACCATGGTACCGGCGATCCGGCGAGCTACAAGGAAGGATAAGGCGGATTTTCACAGTCTGCAAGATCCTCTTCCTTAAAAGTATTGAGTTGGAACTGTTGCGGTTTGGGAAATCCCTCAACAGTTCATAGGCTAAAGGAACTGGTGAAAAACCATGTACCTGATATAATTTTCCTCATGGAGACAAAGAATGAGGAAGAAGAAATCAACAAGTTCATCCCACTCACAGATTATGCTTCAAAGATGTTCGTACCACCTAATAGCCCGGGGAGTGGGGGCCTTAAATTGTATTGGAAACAAGAGATCCATGTCCAGATCCTCTCTTCATGTAAATCCTACATTGATTCTGAAATAAGCTATAAAGGAATACCGTTTTTCTCAACCTTTATCTACGGTGAGCCAGATCTACCATTGAGAAAATTAGTCTGGGAAGAGTTCACAAACCTGGGTCTCTCTAGAGATAAACCCTGGTTCTTAACGGGGGACTTCAACGAGATCTTAGACAACACTGAGAAGTCGGGAGGACAACAAAGAACAGAAGCATCTTTTGGGAATTTCCGTGAGTTCATCTCTCAGAGCGACTTGTTCGACTTACAACACACCGGCAACTTCCTATCGTGGAGAGGGACAAGGTACTCACACCTGATTCACTGCCGTCTGGATCGGGCAATGGCCAATGGAATGTGGCTTGACCTTTATCCCACTAGCCGATGTCGGTACCTCAACTTTGAGGGCTCTGATCACAGACCGATCCTGTCAGAGTTTCAACCAGAGAAAAAGAAGAAACGAAGTATTTTCAGATACGACAGAGCTATGCGTCACAACCCGGAGATAACAAATTTGGTTAAAGAAACCTGGAACAAACTCGAAGAGGACTCAGTGGATAGGCGGATAGCAAACTGCAGGAAAGCAATCTCTCGTTGGAACCGGGACAATCACGTCAATAACAAGAAGAAAATAGATGAAGAGAAAGCTAACCTTGAGGCTGCAATGAGTGCATCAACAGCGGATCCGGCTAAGATTGAAAATAGCACCAGGGCTCTGGAGATAGCCTACAGGAAAGAGGAATAATACTGGAAGCAACGGAGTCGATCCCTCTGGCTTGCCCTAGGAGATAAGAACTCAGGTTATTTTTACGCGAGGAAGGAAAGCGATAAACAAGTTTTCAGTACTAGAAGAAAAGGAAGGCCAACATGTGTATGAGGAAGAGGATTTCGTCAGAGTGATCAGTGCATACTTCCAAGATATATTCATCACAAGATCCCCCCAATGCACGGAGACAGTGTCTCAAGCAATTAAACCATGCATCACAAAGGAAACCAACGATCTCCTGATAGCTATCCCATCGAATGAAGAGATCAGATCAGCCTTATTCTCTATCCATCCTGATAAGGCCCCGGGACCAGATGGTTTTTCTGCAAGTTTTTTCCAAACAAATTGGTTAGTCGTGGGAGAGAAGATCACAGCAGAAACTAGAGAGTTCTTCGTTTCGGGAGTCCTACGTAGCTCAATCAACAAGACTTATATCCGCCTTATACCAAAAATTCTCTGTCCAAGGAAGGTGGCGGAATATAGACCTATAGCTCTATGCAACATGATCTACAAGATTATCTCAAAACTGCTTACTAAGCGTCTACAGCCTATCTTGCCAACTATTATCTCGGAGAATCAAACGGCTTTTGTTCCGGGACGTGCGATCTCAGATAATGTTTTGATCACTCATGAGACTCTACACTATCTAAAGGGATCAAAAGTGACTAAATTCTGTTCAATGGCGGTGAAAACAGATATGAGTAAGGCCTATGATAGATTGGAATGGAATTTTATAGCTACGGTCCTAGAGAGAATGGGATTCCATGCCAAATGGATCAATTGGATTTTCCAATGCATCTCTACAGTTTCCTATTCTTTCCTAATCAACGGATCAGCACAAGGAAGCGTCATACCTCAACGTGGTATCAGGCAAGGGGATCCTTTATCTCCATTCATCTTCATCCTCTGCGGAGAGGTCCTCACGGGTCTCTGCAACAATGCTCAAGTAAGTGGGCTACTTCCGGGAATAAAAGTTGCGAAAGAGAGTCCACGCATCAATCACCTGTTGTTTGCAGATGACACAATGTTCTTCTGTAAAACGAAACACCAATGCTGCGTTGCGCTAACGTCAATCCTGAAGAAATACGAGGAAGCATCAGGTCAACAAATCAACAGCCAGAAATCATCTATCACTTTCTCGTCAAAAACCCCTCAAGAAATGAAAGATAGAGTGAAATAGACGCTTGGTATAGAGCAAGAGGGAGGACAAGGGAAGTATTTGGGATTACCTGAAAGTTTTGGACGAAAGAAAAAAGATCTCTTCTCCTTGATAGTGGATCGCATTCGCCAACGATCCGTTAACTATGCCTCAAGACGACTCTCCACTGCTGGCAAATTGACACTTATCAAAAGCGTCCTCTCGGCAATCCCAACATACTCCATGTCGTGTTTTAAGATCCCTGTTAGCCTTTGCAAACGGATACAATCGGCGCTCACTCGCTTCTGGTGGGACTCAACGCCCTCTGAGCAAAAGATGAGCTGGATCTCATGGACGAAAATGACGAAATCCAAAACCTCCGGCGGTTTAGGCTTTCGAGATATCCAGAGTTTTAATGATGCCCTGCTTGCTAAACTCAGTTGGCGAATCCTGCAAAATCCAAATTGCCTGTTAGATCGGGTCCTACAAGGAAAGTATTGTAACGACCAGAGTTTCCTTGATGTTCCTACCTCTACTTCATCTTCACATGGCTGGAGAGGAGTTCTCATTGGCAGATCTCTTACTGGAACAACTTGGAAAGGCAATTGGCAATGGCCAATCAACATCCCTGTGGAACGATTCCTGGCTATCTCATACGACATCTTTACGCCCAATGGGTCCGCCAAACCTAAATGATAGAAATGCAACGGTGGCCTCGCTAATCAATGGCACAGAATGGGATAAAAGGAAGATTGAAAAGATGCTACCACACCACTTACCATCGATCTTGAGCATCCGACCGAGCATAATGGGAACACAAGACTCCTATATCTGGCTCCCATCAAAAACAGGTGACTACACAGCAAAAACCGGATACCACATAGCCCGATCCCTGCTAGAGAAACCTGCAGACAACCATCTTTCAACAATCAATTGGAATGCAGACATATGGCTAGGTCAATTCTCACTAAAGCTCAAGATTTTTCTATGGAAGATCACTCAAAAAGCGTTACCTACGGGAGAGAATCTACTCAATAGAGGTTTGTTTGATAGTGTATGCTGCATCCATTGTGGGGAGCTTGAAACAACTGAACATCTCTTTTTTCTCTGTGAGTATGCACGGAAAGTATGGGCTCTTGCACCCTTCTCAAGAGCTGTTGACTTATCTTCGGTGAGCTTTGAAGCTTCGCTTAAAACCCTGAAGAGCCTTGTTTGCCTGCCACCAACCGGAATCAGCTCCGGCTCTTTCTTCCCGTGGATTTGTTGGACTATTTGGTCAGCCCGTAACTACCACATCTTCGAAGAAAGACTCTTCCCACCCGAGGAAACAATCCTTAAAGCAATCAAGGATGCGCGGGAGTGGCATGAGGCCCAAATAAAAGTAGAGAATCAACCTCCGGTCAGACTCTTCTCCAATCCCCATCAGCGACTTCACCCGGAAACAATTCTCTGCTACACCGACGGATCGTGGAAGAGTGAAAGCGAGATAGCAGGAGCGGCATGGATCTTCACTACACAGGACGATACACAAATCGCCTCCGGAACAACGGCCGAAGCTTTTGCCCCATCCCCACTCACAGCAGAAGCCATCGCCATCAGATCTGCACTAATCCAAGCCCTGGAGATGAATTTCCTCCACCTACAGATCAAATCAGACGCTCAGGATTTACTCCGAGCCATAACATCGCGAGAGAAAATCAAGGAAATCCATAGTCTCCTATCTGATATAACTTCTCTAGCACAGTTATTTACCTCTATCTCTTTCCGTTTTATCCCGAGATCGGAGAATTCGAAGGCGGATTCGCTTGCAAAATCAGCTGCATGCGATTTCGTTGTTGGTCTCTTGGAACCGCTTCATTTCCATCAACTTTGAGACAAATGTAATATTTTATTTTCATTTAATGGAAAGTTGTTCAAAAAAAAAAAAAATATTAACTACAGTACCTATGGAAATAGTTACATGTTCTCGTGTGCAAAAAATATTTTCATCTAACGGCAAAGCGTATGCAATATGCAGATAATTTTTTTCTACCTTTATCTTATAAGTATACGGCATCCCACTATTTTTCTTTTGAATATCTGCGACATGTGCCAGAAGCTCCTTGAGTTGCCAAGCCTTCTTTTCTTTATTGTTAGTCTTGTTATCGAACAATACTTTTCGTCCACCAGAGAGCCTGAGAAGTCTCTGAAATTTCATAACTATTCCAATTATAAAAAAGGGTAAAAGAGTGATGTGTAGAAATACCAACTGTTGCACTAGTAAATAAAATGTGAAGTTCGTAATGAAAGTAAGCACACCGTCAAAACTTCAGGGCAACCTTCACGCATATAATCATCCAGTCGGAAGTTTTCATCTTCTAACTCGTCACCGCCAGTGAATACCACAATGATATAGTCAAAGATTCTACTCCCAAATATGCGCTCCAATGTATCAAGTGCGAACTCTACCTCCTGTGCAACCCGGTGCCTCACAGAGAGAACAAACATCATGGCATGTATACCTTCTTCAGCCATAATTAAGCAATTGCCTATTTCCTTATTGATATAGTTGGTTGAATCATGCTCATTTACAAAACCTGTATCACATAAAAATTATAGTTAATTATTTATCTTTGGGAAATTCTCCAAACTGGACTAAAGGATGTTGGTAGTATCAAAATAGGCTCGTAAGGTTATTTCTAAAAAATGGACCAAAATTCAACATAAAATTGTTTCGAGATCAATTTTTCTATGAAAAAAAAAAGCTAAACCATAATTTGAGGGAACAAAAAAAGAACCCAAACATAATGTTTAAATAAAATATGTTAGTAGTTAGGGTAAACAAATGTTTTTCGCAGAATAATTTTTAAAAAAAAAAAAAAAAAAAAATATATATATATATATATATATATTTTTTTTTTTTAATCCATTTTAGGCTATTTTTCTTCATCTTTGCTGTTGGCGAAGCCCTTTTGTATCACCCACCACTTGCAGTTAAAACTGCAATATGGCTGCTCTTAACTATTATATATTCTACAGTTTCTTGATGCTAGTGTATGTGCTTCATAGAAATCAATAATGTTCAAAACTAATAGTGGTAACTAAACGTTAAATCTGAGTTTTTAATGAAGCACATACAGTACCAATACCAGGAGTGTCGTGGTAACACCTCCTCCCCAGTTTTTGGAGAGAAACAGCTTTTGACCGAGGAGACTGTTCCGGGTGGCGCTTTTTCCATGGCCAATACTTCCCACAAGAACTATGTTTGTAATGGGCTCATACCTCGTGCGATGTCCAGCCATATATATTCTGATCTGATCCGGTAATTAGCATACGTTACAAAATTGAAACTCGCGAAGCTTTCTTATCTTTTTATGTGTGAAGAAGAAAAGAAAATGAATGAACAAGTTAATCAACGACAGAAGTCAAGGTCGCTTGCACGACATGATGAGTTGACTTAATGTAGAAACAACCATTGGTACTTGAAATTTTTGGTTTTTTTTTTCAGTAATTGGTATTAATCAATATACTATGTATTAACGGTGGCGGACCCACGTTGCAGATGGGTGGAGCATGTGCCCCATGCTAAATTTATAAATGCTCCATATAAGTAGAACTAATAGATAAAAGTGTATAGTAGAACCTCTATAAAGTAATACTCAATAAAATAATAATCACTATAAAATAATAAATTTCTTCGATCCCAACTCGGGCCAATGTAAAAATAAGCAAAATGCGATAAGATAATAAGATAATAATATTTTTGAAACTCTTATGTAAAAATATGGTCCCAATTATAAGTTAAAGTAATAATTATATAAAACTATACATTGTATATGTCTAAGAAAATTATTAAACTATGAATTTAAGTTTATCTCCAACTTTTTCTTATATAAAAAAATCATTATACAATATTTCTATGCATGTGAAATTGTAAATATGTTTTAAACCCATTATTTTCAACTTCATTAGTACCTAAAAGTTTTTCTAAACTTTTAAATTTTATTCTGTATTAAATTTTATATTGATATAAATATATAGAAGCTAATAATATATGTTTTATTACGATATCCAAAAGATGTGTAATCATAATTTCAACTTTATGTATATCATATTAATAAATAAATTATTTAAAATTTTTAATACATTATCATATCGAATAATTTTTGAAGATTATGAATTAAAATATATATAAACATTGAATTTATTTATAAAGTAATATCTCTATAAGATAATAAATTTTTAAAGTCCCAACACTATTATTTTATAGAGGTTTTACTGTATTTGCATTGGGTAACAATACTGTGCATCCTATTTTAATTTTTGACAAGAGCCATTTCTATGTTCAAACAATGAAAATAGTTTCGTCCCAATTATACCGAATATAACCTCACGCGTTTGTAGAGGAAACATGGCCGTTGACTTTCTTCTCTCATATTACGAGGTAAGTTGAGTTTTTCTTTTTTTGGTTTGATTTATTTTAAAATACTGATATATCATATACGACCAATTTTACAATGGACAACTGATTCCACACATAATAAACTATCATAATTGTGTCTTCAACCGAGCCTCTAGATTATTCACTTTCTTCTTCTTTCTAGTTTCGATTTCGTTTCAGCAGTTGGCTGTAAATAACTGTCTGCATGAAATCCAATTTGGCAAATTCCACTGATTGAGGTAACTCGTTGTCATTGTTTTAAGTTATCGTACATATCATACATATGATTGTTTATATGCTAATATAATTGTTTATATATGCATACTGCAATATTTCTAGTTGTATATAAATGTACATGTTTTGATATATTTTGATATAATTGTCTACATATTTATATAACAATGTATTTAATCGTTAATATATGTATATATTTCGATATTATTTTAGATGGTTGTTTATATATTTATATGAATGTTTATATTTTATATGGCGATTTATTTAGTTACCAACATATACTTGTTTTTTTTGTTATATTATGATACAGTGATGTATGAATGTATATGTTTCGATATATTTTGATATAGTTGTCTATATATCTATATGACAATGTATTTATTTGTCAATATATACATATGTTTTGATATGATATTATTTTAGATGGTTGTCTATATATTTATATGGTTGTGTATTTTATATGGCGATTTATTTAGTATGCTTATTTTTTTGTTATATTATGATATAGTTATCTATATATTTATGTGAATGTGTTTTTAGTTGTTAAAAGAGTAGTATATGTTTTGATGAAATTTTTTATGAATTTCTATATTATTTTTTTTGATGAAATTTCAAATTTATTGATCAAAATAGGAGGGTAAATTTACAGAGAGTATGGCGGGCTTATGTATAAAAATAAAGATAAAGATAAAGAATGATATGATATGAATATCTGGAATGTGAGAAAGGAAGAGAGCTGAAAAATGAAAGAGAGAGCAACAAGAAAAAATAGATGGAAATAGAGAAATGAGAGAGAGATGGAATCAGAGAGAAAGATGGCCATAGAGAATAGAGAATAGAGAATATTAAAACTTACATTTAATGTGTTTGGTTTTCAAAGACTACTACTTTAAAGTTTGCCCACTCGCACATTAACGTGATGCACCTTCAATTTTTGGTATTTATGGGTACCCTTTTGTTAGTTGTTAATAACAAAGATAGCAATTGTCTTTTGCCTAATTATGTGCTGAGATATTTCTCTGCACCAAATTACTCTAGATAAAATTCATTTAGTTCAATAGGTTTCACAGCTACATTTTACACCTTATTAACTCTAGATCAAGCCATATGATTGATTCATGGTTGGTGCTTGGTTCGATTGTTTCCAAATCTATGCTTATTAAAATCAAACCGAATTTGATCATGTTCGTGTATTGAGTACAAGATATTTGATTTGGGGCTAATTAAGATTTCGCTAGATAAAACGGAATAAAAAATAGGCCATAATATTATCATTTGAGCTGCAATTGTTTTAGGGGTTTTACAGGATTAATTTAGGCTTAAACTTTCTCATATTTTTATTGGACTATTGTAGATCGAATATTATGTTTGAGGTTTTTCTTCTTTACTTGGAGAAAGAATGTATATATAGAAATTATACACTTTTTTTTTTCACAAAGGACGGAGAAACTTTTGATGTTGCAGTACAAAAGGGATTTGGAAAGAAATAAACGAAAAATAAAAATGGAAACTCGAATTTGGGCAACCTATATAGTAGATCTTTATGGTTCAGGTCTGCCTTGTTCCTGCAGGTGATGCATCTTTCTTTCATGCTTTGCTGCACTCTGTTTTAATGACTTTACATCAAAAAGATAAACCATATAATGCTAATAACTACATGCAGTGAACAAGTACTAACGTTTACAAAACTTTAGAATACAAAATTAATTACCATCTGTGCCATCATATTCATGGTTTGTGAATCATTCAACTGAAGTGTGATTTTCAGCTGATGCATCTCTCTTTCATATGCTGCATCACTCATTTTCAACGCAATCTCTACCTAAATTATAACCACAAAAATACTAAATTAACTGCATGCATGCAATGAAGAATAAGTATTCACGTTTGCAATATTTATGAACACAATTTTACCATCTTTTTTATTATGTTCATGGTTTCTTTGTTAAACAGCTGAAGTTCAAGATTCAGCTGTTGAGGTACTTCATTTGTATGTACTTCATTTATTGTGGTACCTCTTACAAACCCTTTCTTAAACTGCAAGATACCCAGATACTACAAAATTAACTGATTGCATAGAAGAATAAGTATTTATATTTACAAAGTTTATGAATAGATATTTACCATATCTGCCACCAGGTTCATGGTTTTAGTTTCCTGTAGCTGTTTCAGATGATGCATCTCTCTTTTCTGTGATGCTGCATTCTGTTTTAAATCATTCTCCACCTGTAAGATAACCAGAAAATACTAAAGTGACAGCATGCAATAAAGAACAAGTACACATATTTACAAAGCTTACAGATACGAATTTTACAATATGTGCCATCATGATCTTGTTCATGGTTCGTTCATGCTCTTGTAACGTTTCCTTCATCACTGATATGTAGGCTTCCGTAAGGTTTTTAGCTTCAATTTCTGTTTCTTGTTCCATGAACTTATCATTCACTTCCTGAAGTACCGTTTTATATATATTTTTTTTAATTAAAAACAGTATGTGTTAGTGTTGTGCTGAATGCATCTATGGCAATCCATCCAAGATGAAATTCACATGACTTACAAAGAAATATAGCTAGATAAACACGCACGAAAAAAAATGAAAAAACACAGACACACAAGCATTTAACAAGTTTAATTTGAAACAATGAGAATGATTTCTTTTACGTCTCGAAGTCGGGAAAACGACCAGTTTCCCTATGAAGTAACTGATTGCTGATTATTCATATTTGACATGTGAGCCAATGCCAATATATACACAAACTCATAACAAATTTAAATTTACCTCATGAACTCAAGAAATAGGGTAGAATCAAAACCGCAAACAATGTGAGTTTAACCGTGAACAGTTGCTGATTAGGATAACACGTGGTACTAGCATATTATATTAATTTTGTAAATTGATTGTATATTTGGAATTTGGCATCTGATTTCAGGTCAGGTGAAAGAGAAAGAGCAGGTGAAAGAGAAAGAGTATACGAAGAGAAATTTTGAAAATCAGTATATAATAGTGACATTTGTATTTTTCATATAATGTTTTGAGTGATATTTGTATTGGAATTGATTTTTTTGGTTAATATTGAATATTGTTCTTGGATCAATTGAATTGATTTTTGGTTAATATTGGATATCCGTCGGTTTAGTTGTGTAAACCGACGTGAAAATTGGTCTGGGATCGCATGATAACTGATGCAAAATTGAATTAAACCGACGTTACAATTGGTTTGGGATCACATGATAACCGACGCAAAATTGAATTAAACCGACGTTAAAATTGATTTGGGATCACATGATAACCGACGCAAAACTGATTTGAACCGACGTTAAATTTGTGACGTTAAAGAAAGCGTCGGTTTTCAAAGCGACGTTATGAATTTTAACGTCACACGAAGTAACGACGGTTTTCAAACCGATGTCAATTTTTTCACGTCATTTTACAACCGACGTGAAACGCAATAAAAACCGTCGCCAAATCCCGCTTCTCTTGTAGTGACTTTAGAACTGCGCGAACTGAACGTAAAATTTTCATATTTTCACTTAAGCAGTTCTAAAGTACCACGTGTTATCCTAATCAGCAACTGAACCTAAAATTTTCATTCAAGCAGTTCTAAAGTACCACATGTTATCTTAGTCAGCCATCCGAACTGGACCTAAAATTTTATCTTCCTTATTTTACTACACACTTACCGATTGCGTTTGTAAACTACACCATATATTATTAGTGATATCACTCTATATCACCTTTTAAATAAGTTATCTTCGCCCATGACATCCTTCACTTTCTTTCATCTCACGAAACTACTATTTTTGCGGACGATTTTGCTCATATCCCCTATATCTCAGTTTTATCTATATGTTTCTCTCTTTCCTCTCTTTTGAACTTCATTAAAATTTGGAAATTCTATTGTTATTAGTTAATGGATATAGACATTCTTACTAAAATCTACCGTTTTTGATTTGATGATTTTTAATATTTATAAAATTTGGATTTTAATGATTTTATAATTCTATTTAATTCAGATTGAATTCATATGCTAAGGTTTAAACTTAAAACACTCTTTTTTTACCTTTATACAAGGTGGTTTGCCCACGCCTTGCGTGGACATGAGTCATTTTAAAAATAAAACTTACAATCTAAAACAAAATTATTAATAATTTAAAACGTTATGATAAAAATATATAAAGAAATGGGATTCTTGCACTTCTAACCCACAATTTGAAGTCAATGGCAAAAGTAACCTGCTGTTTTTTTCATTTGGCTTTACCCAGTTTTGTCCAGATAATAACGAAAATGCCATTACTTTTATCTCTTGTGGTCTACGAATGAGGTCTACGTTGTCGACCAGAAGACCAACAGAACCTCATCCTCTACACTTATTCACGAAACTGCCACTCTCATCAATGAACCCAACCACCATTTTCAACTAACTTCAAGCTTTTAATGCTTGATACTAGTAATTGTGATACTCCAAACATAATTGCACATCCCATACACTCTAACACTATCATTTTCTCCACATTTTCATCCCAAAAACTCTCTAATTCTACTTTTCCATATTTCAAGTTCTTGATTTTCTCAAAATCGGGTTTGTGGCTTTCCTCACCACCGCCGAACGGTTGTGAAGGCTTAAAGACAAAGTTTCATCCCTCGGCGGCCCTAAAGACGACGGCCAGGTTGTGGTTTACTCCATTTTCGTTTTTTCAGATCTGAGTCGATATCGTAGATCTCAGGGTTAGGTCTATAGGTCAACGCAGAGGTTAGTTTTGCAATTGACTAAGACAAATCTGTGGAGTTAGACCGCGTAGAGAGTTCTACATAATCCCTTTGAAAACAAAAAAAATATCGTAAACCTCAAGCAGAGGTCTATTTTGAAAACAGGTTAGTTTTGCAATTGACCAAGGGAGGGCTTTTTTTTTTAGGTCTACAGATGAGGTCTATTGGTCAAAGAGGTTAGTTTTGCAATTGACTGAAGTTCTGGTTTTTACCTTAGACCTCTTAATGTGGTCTATAACAACTAATTTTAAGCTGACGTCTACGTCAGAGGTCTACATAGGTTTTAGATCTCAGTCTTAGGTCTACCTTAAAAAGTTGGTCAACGCAAAATAATAGGAGGTCTACGATAGTGGTCTACAGGTGGAAAAAAATTTCAAACAATTGCAAAAGTAACCTGTCTGAGGTCTACAGATTTCGTAGACCTCCCCGTAGACCGTATAATTTTTCTAGACTACAGGTTGAGGTCTATTTTGTTCGTGAGGTCTACCCAAATTTTTTGGATGAATTGCAAAACTAACCTCTTTTTTTGTAGACCGCATTTGTAGATCTCAAAAAAGTCTTCCCTTGGTCAATTGCAAAACTAACCTTTTTTAGACCTCTTCGCTAGGTTTACGTCTACGATCTAGTTTGGAGGTCTACGATTTTTCCGTTTTTTAAAATCGATTTTCTGCGAAAATTTAAAATTGTTTTTGTTAATATTTTTTCATAAATACTTCTATTAGCCTAATAACTTGTCCCTATGAGAGTTTTGCATGCTAATGTTATGTAATGAAGGTTGTATTAGATTTTTGGTTAAATTTGGTAACTTGGTTAAACTCTGTAGACCGCAGCCGTGTGTGGAGGTCTACGTTTCCGTCTACATGGCATCCATCAATATATATTAATGTGTTTTCCCTTTGGTTTTCATGCAGATCATGGTTTGTTTGGCATCCGTGTATGGAGCGTGGACTATCAGAGACAGAAAATGGTATTTTGAGGTTGAGAAAACGAGAGGAGGTAGAATGTTCTACCTGCAGGATGATTGTAAACATGAAGAGCTGGTTGAAATGGTTGTGAACGACTACATGTTGCAAGTTAATGGCGAGCTGCTGGAGTTGTCATATCCATTACCAGCTGCTATGATGGAGAAATTGCCAACGGATTCACCTCCTATGTATGTGACGAACGACAGACAAGTTGGGAGCTTGGTGGAGTTATGTAAGGAGCATGTGGTCCGTCTTTGCGTCTCGACCCGCGTTGGTATGGGAAGGAACTACAACGAACCAATACATGAGTGTGTCCAAGAAGAAAAGTCTGAAGAGGTGGATAAAGAACACGTGGAAGAAGAATTCGGTGATGAAGGCTGGGATGATAACGACTATGATGATGTAAACTGGAATGACAAAGCATGAGAAATTGCCAACGGATTCACCTCCTATGTATGTGACGAACGACATACAAGTTGGGAGCTTGGTGGAGTTATGTAAGGAGCATGTGGTCCGTCTTTGCGTCTCGACCCGCGTTGGTATGGGAAGGAACTACAACGAACCAATACATGAGTGTGTCCAAGAAGAAAAGTCTGAAGAGGTGGATAAGGAACACGTGGAAGAAGAATTCGGTGATGAAGGCTGGGATGATAACGACTATGATGATGTAAACTGGAATGACAAAGCATGGGATGTAAATTCAGAAGATGAATCTGATGATGCTCATGACAATGATAGTGCTGATGATGTCGACAACCCCGACGATATCGATGCAGATTATAGTAAGTATGGCAAGGTTAAAGATGAGGAAGAGGGTGAAGAGAGTTTGTCTTTCCGTGAAAGGCTCCGTAGAGGTGTTTCGAATGGTGGAAATGGAGGGTTCACAGGCAGTTGGTGTGACACTATTCAGGTAAATCAGAGCTATGCCTCTAAGGAAGCCCTTCTTTCTGAGTTGCGACTGACGGCTGTGATGGCAAGATTCGCATTTAAAGTCTACAAGTCCACTACGGATTTGTTTGTGGCAAAATGTGTTGTCAATGGATGTGCATGGAAGTTGAGAGCAGCTGTGAAGAATGAACCGGATTGCTTCTGGGTTACCAAGTACGTAAAGGGTCACACTTGTTCAATTATGGACCGTGTAGCTCACCGTAGACGAGCTACTCCAAGATATATTGGACAATTGTTTGTGGAGCGGACTGGACTCATACATGGAATTGTCCCTCGACAAATTGCAGATTCGATGAGGATCATGTTTGGCCTGAATCTTACCTATACAACGTTATACATGGCTCTCAAATTCGCTCAAGTATTTGTCAGGGGAACTCCAGAAGATGGATATGCTAACCTTCCTTCCTACCTTAGAAGACTGAAGCAAGCAAACCCTGGCACTATAACACACCTGCTCTGTGATGAAGAGGATCGCTTCAAGTACTGTTTTGTGGCGTTAGCGGCTTCAACAGCGGGATTTCAGTACTTGAAGAGGGTTATTGTGGTTGATGGAGCACACCTTACTAGGAAATACGGAGGCACATTACTCGTGGCATGTGGACAAGATGCAAACTTTCAAGTATTTCCTCTAGCATATGGTGTTGTTGATGCCGAGACTAATGAGTCTTGGGGATGGTTTTTTGATAAATTACAGTCTTGTTTCTCACCACATCCGATGGTCATTGTTTCAGACAGAGCATTGTCTATTGAAAATGCTTGTGTGAATGTGCTTCCATGGGTCACTAGAGGAATATGCTACTATCATCTTCAGCAAAATATTATCAAGACATATGGTGGTAAGGAGCTTATGTATCTGGTTAAAGGAGCTGCTTATGCCCACACTCTAGCTAAATATAATCGGTGCATGGACTCACTAAAAGCTGCACACCCAGAACTCGCAGCATACATGGAGTTGGCCGACCCTAAGCTTTGGTCTAGAGTACATTTTTCCGGTGATAGGTACAACATCAAGACGAGCAACATTGCTGAATCTATCAACTCGGCTATTAAAAAGGCAAAGGGTTTTCCCATACCCTCTCTACTCCAGTTTATTAGAGAGATGTTAGGGCGGTGGTTCTACAAAAAGCGTGAAGATGCTTTAAGTCTGCAGACACCATACAACAAGGGAGTTGAGTATATACTGGCCATCCGTGAACATTACGCTCAGTCAATGGATGTTCAGCGAATAGATGCAACTAGTTTCCATGTTGCCACTGGACGTTCGCACTTCGTAGTTGATCTAGAACAGGGTAAATGTGAGTGAGGAGTGTTCCAAGTCGAGAAAATGCCCTGTACACATGTCCTTGCAGCGCTTGCCTCAGCTGGTGTGCACGTTGATGTACTCAACATTTGCATACATTTAGCATCATAATTTGCATGGTTTTGTATGTCTTTGAGTCTCATTTCATACCATTTAGTGTAAGGTTTCATCTCCTTAGGAACATTTAGCTTTTAAATTAGCATTTTGCATTTTCCATTGCATTTGGAGTGTTTTCCTAGGTGTTTGAGGCGTTTAGCAAGATGGAGGCAAGTTGGGGTAGTGACTGGAGCAAGACAGAGAAGCTAGAAGCTGATCAGAGCTCAGAAGTGTTCAAGAAATTCGCAGACCAGAGGACTTGAGCAAGAAGAACAAAGCACTTGAGAAGTTTGCTCAAGACCGTCATAAAGGACAAAGTCAACAGGGACGGAGTTGACCAAGGGTTCACTTATCTTTTACTATAAATAGCTGAAGACCTAATTTTATTAGGCATCTTGGATCTTTTCCTTGATCAAAAACTCTCTCTTTGCCTCCTCTTTTTATTTTCGTTTTTGTAAGATCTTGGTTTGATTTTATGATTTTGAAAGTACTTCTTCTTTGAATCTTTCTTATTTATCTTAGTTTATCATAATCATCATCTTGTTTCTCTTAATTTCGAATTTCTCATGTCTTTTGAGTAGTTCTCTTTAGGCTCATGGGATGAGTTAGATTTAGGGAGATTTGATGGTCAACCTTGATGTTTAGGACTTGATTTGCTTAATCCTTCTTTATTTGGTGGTCTTAATGCTAGATCTTCTTTGATCAAGTTGATTCTAGATCTTAGGCATTTCATGCACCAGAAGTGTTTGATGAAATGCTTGAACCAACCATCTAAAGGATTTACATTCCTAGCTCATGAGAGTGATTGTCTAGGGTGTTTATTGGCTTTCTAGAACTGAATCTTTATGCTTGCTAAATCAATTTCACTAATGAGAATTAGTTCTTGAGATTGGTAATTAGCAAAGTGATTAGTGCCATGAGAGTGGATTAGTCTTGTTAATGAGTTCTTTGCCTAAGGATTAGCAATCATTAAACTGTTTGAGCATCATAAACTGACTTGAGAATCTCCCAAGGTCAATGACCCTCATCCCAAGTGCCTCCATTTGCATTTCTTTCATCTCTTGCATTTTTATCTTATGCTTTATGTTCATTTAGGTTGTTAAAACAAAACTATTTCGAATTTGCTTAGCTCACTTATGTTTCATGCATTCTTGATGTCTCTATCTTGACCTTACTGGATTTGACAAAGAACCCCAAGCTATACTTCAATTGATTAAAAAGGGGGTTCATTTGTAAAGAGTATACAAAAATCTCTCTTTCACACGTCTCACACCATACATGTGACACATACTCGCAGGAATGCTTGTATGCGACCTACGCCCATCCTATATATCCTGAGGAGGAAATTGACAACCACAAGAAGAAGAGCGAGCGGTGCCGACCTCCAAAACCGAAGGATGGGCCTGGTCGTAAGAAGAAATCAAGATGGCAGTCGTGGCTGGAAATTTCTAGGAAGTCTAAGAAGAAAGGCAAGAGTCGAAGGAAGAAGCCCAAAGTTTACAGCTGCTCCAAATGCAAGCAACCAGGACATACGCGCCCGTATTGTGTAAGCTTCGTGCGTCCCGCAGTTCCATTAGTTTTCATTACACAACTCTGTAATTTGTTTGCTCTTCACTAGGTGTCCAAGCCTGCTGAGAAGTAAACTCGGCGGTCTACGAGCGGTCTTCCGGAGGTCTACGAGGTTCCGTATTCTATGGAGGTCTACGAGGCTACGGAAATTTGTGGAGGTCTACGAGGCGTATCTCGCGATCTACTTTATTCGTTCGTACGAGATTTCTCTCGGTCTATTATTTTCACTATTTGATCATTATTATTGTTTAATACTAAGTGATGATTTCCTTGTTTCGGATCGTAATACTAAAGACGGATTTCATTGCTTACTAAAGCGGATTTCATTGCGTAGTTGTATACATCCGAAATAGTATACAAAATAGTTATACAAAAGGTGAGATCAATGTTGTCAAGAGGGGCCTCAAAAAAATATAAACCCTCCCTTTCACCGTTAGTAGAGGGGCACAATAAAATTAACCCACCCTGAAGCCGTTACTAAAGTTAGATCAGCATCTCCCGTCGAAAGGATCAAGACCGTCCCAGTCACGGATCCTCGGTCCCTTGCAATCGGTCTCCTTGAAAATGTCACAAGCATACCTACTCCGAATTGCCTTGACGTTCTTGTTGCACAGTGAAGAGGCTGAAAAATCGTTTCCAGTTGCGTGACACTCGATGTATTTCAGACAGTAGACACCGCAATCCCCGGGACCCTTTTGCTCCGGCACACCAGCAACCCGTTCGTGAGTAAATTTATCGAACGGATAGTTGTCACGTTCTTCCACCAGTGCCATCTCGCGTAACATGTACGCCATCATCACAGCCACGGGTTCCACCTCCGTCGCCAGTTCTTCATCGTCCATACGGCAGGGATAACTATCCCAGATCGTGATGTGCCTCTTCGGTAAGGAGATGAATAGAGCAACCCAGTGGTTCTTCCCAATGTTAAACGGGAGATATAGGTCGTCAATGTCCCTGCACCATCGTTTATTCGTCTGGCAGAATTCTGGTTTCGTGCCTTGGAAGTAGTCAAGTGAGTCAGGTGGGAGGTACTTCCCAAGTCCAAAGACATTAGGCTCAGACTTCTTGAAATCGTCATACTTTGCCGTCCAAAACAGACTAAGACCACTATCGATGAGACAAAGCCTGTCACTTCTAAAGCTGTGCGGTTGTTCTTTCATTCTGAGCCGCAGCAGATTGATGACCGCGTCCATGTGCTGATGAAAAGAAAAAGATTGAATATTGCATTACAATTACACTAAACCTCAATATGCGGTCTACAAAAGAGAATTATGACAGAGGTCTACTCATGCGGTCTAAACATAGACCTCTCTAAATGGTGTACTAATGCTTACCGAGTCCGATAGCCATTGCGGCTGCGTAATGAGTTCCCACCACCAATACCACACGGGAAACTTATCCTTGTCAAGCTTTGGATACCCACTAAAGCAAAAGTGTGTAATTAGTATACTAATCACAATAATCGGAATTATAAAGAAGTTTTCCAGAGGGTTACTTACGCTGTAGACTTCAGGAACGCCGTTAGTTCCTTCCGAACATTCTTGTCTTCGGGCAGATACGGATTGTAGACCGCTAAGCGCTGCTTCTTGTTACGTATGAGCTCCTTAACCGTAACGTTTCCCACGAACGGAGACTTTTGAGATGGGGCCAGTTTCCTTTCCCTCTGATCCTTAGCCCTGATACTCATTAGTTTCGCGTTGAACTTTCGCTGATTCTTCCTGATGTCTGCTAGGCATTCTTCTTTGCTTGGCACATAGGTCTTAACATATGCGACGCTGCTGTCGTCCCGGTTAGCACTGTTTGATGGACCGGCGTTTTGGTTCTGCATTTGAGGACAATTTGAGTTTGAAAAACAATTCAGACCACAACAAATAGGCACAAACACTCTCGGAACATTTATTGTAAGTCAAGTAAACAGGTTCATTAAAATTACACACATGATTTGCAAGGAAAGAAAAACGTGACAAGTTTGTGTTTATAGATTGAAAAAAACAACGGATTGGGCTCTACTTGGTCTTCAATTTTCTAGGTCGAAGGACCCTATCCTGGACAGGCTTAACTTGCACTTTACGCTTATCTTGCACTTTAGAAGAGTTGGGAGATTTGGGAGAGGGATCAGTACTAACCGGTTGAGCAGTTTTAGCTTCTTTGGCGCCGGTCACATCTTCTTTGGCGCCGGTCTCATCTTCTTTGGCGCCGGTTTCATCTTTTTTGGGAGAGGGATCGTCGGATCTACGCTGCTCCTGAAGCCTTACATCCATCAGCTGCTTCACACTACGCTCCAGACCAGCAACTGTCGAGGTAAGTGCAGCTAGTTGCCGGTCATACTCTGGAACCCTGCCTTCAGATCAGCAGACAAGGTCCGGGTGCAGTCAGAAATCAACCTCTGCATCGTCTCCTCGATATCATCATAGTTCGATGGAGGAGTAGGACGAGGTCTCTTCTTCGAATCTGTGAAACTAGCCTCCACTTTTATTGGAGGCTTCACGTCCACTCGCGGGTGATTGGAGACCAAGACACCTTCCTCGTCCCAGTCGCTTGGCTTCCACCTCCACCGACCACCTAACTCCCCGTAGATTGCCTTGATGAGGTTGTCGACGTACAAATCTTCTACATCATCATCCCAGCGTGGATAAACTTCTTCCCTATCGACTAGCTCACAGTTTTTAAAAACAACCTGCAAAAACAAAACAAAATGAGTCCAGGTCTATCTACTAACTACTACTTGCCAGCAAGTACTCGATTCTCAGATTTATGTTTACCTGCTTCAGCATTGCCTCCGCGATGTACCTTTTGCCTTGAATACCCTTGTACGCAAGGAGCGGTGGTGATGGTTTAGATGGCAGAGGAGCACCGTATTTCTCTGCAAAATTCGGCATGCTCTCAAAAGCCCAAATTTGGAGAACCTCGATGAAACCCTCCAGCACATAACCCGACTTCTCCAAATCCACTCCTTTAATGGACTTGATGAGCTGCAAGAAACAAACTCGGCCCCACGGGTATTCCTCAAACTTCTCCAAATCCAACACAAGCCTAGCTAGCTTGACAGGTGTCTCGGCAGCGGATCTACGGGCTTGAATGAAGCCTGCGTATATGGCTAGGTAGCCCAATCTAAGCTTATCCTCCCTTGGCCACTCGCCTGCCCACTCACAAGCTTCAGCCAGCTGGTCAATGCTAGGCCCTACCTCGACGTTGACACCCAACCTCTCCCAGAACTCGCACACGGCATCCGTTGCTGGAGCATCAGGTGTCTCTAGGTTCTCAACATACTCGCAGTTGAGGCCGGTGATGGCTGAGAACTCGTGCAATGAGAATCTTATCGGATTTGCCCCCACAGCGCTCCATATCTCATACTTCTTCTTGCATACAACCTGGAAACAGAGCATGGCATGCGCAATCCGTGAAGCCCACTCGAATTGAAGGTCACGGAACTTTAGGAAGATACCAATCCTGGAGTCACTGATTTCATTCCATTCGTCGTCGGTGAGGAGCTTTCGGAGACTATCGAAGAGCTTGGTGTTCTTGCTACACCTGGAAATGCTTTTCCCTGCGTCCGGATCGCCTCCTTTGGTGTAGAATCTCCTGGGGAATGTCGGCTTTGACATCCTACAAAAAGATAGAAGCTATTAAGTCCAATCAGTTGAGGTCTACCAAGGAGGTCTAAGCTCGAGGTCTACATTTACTTATCAACTACAGTCTAAGTATGATGGCTATGACTGAGGGCTATCACTGAGGGCTACGACAGCGGTCTACAATACAACATTAAAAAACGGTTTTAAGATACCTGTTGTTCGCGAAATCCCAACGCCTAACGCCAACGAAGATCTGGAAACCTGATACAGTTTTTTAAACAGAAGGAGTATTACCATATCGAGTTTCGTAATAATAGCAATTTTTCAATCAAAATTACCCGTGAAATCAATGTCGGAAACGAGACTTACGGGGTGAAGTATTAAGGATTAGACCGCGGCGGAGTAAGGAGTAAGGATTACGGATTAAACCACCACATGCAAAGGCCAAAGAACTCTCAGTGGGAAATAAACTTAAAGTAGTTAGAATTTCACTAGAATGAAGAACTTACCGGCGGCAGCGGGTTCTGTAAGCGGCGGAGACAGCGGGTTGTGTAATCGGCGGAGACAGCGGGTTGTGTAATCGGCGGAGACGGCGGTTGTGTATTCGGCGGAGACAACGAAATCGCCTCTAGCGGAGAGCGAAAGGTCAGACACAGATTAGGGTTACGAATGAGGCTTACCACAGCGGTTTTCCGTATATATATGTCGGTTAAATGGTTTAACTTGGTTTTCTTCGGTTCGAATTAACTGAATCGGTTTAACTATACTCGACTAATTTTTCCATTCGATTTGGGTTTATCTTTTCTGATTTCTTAGTGTTTACGGTTAAATTACGGTTTCCTCTTTTCATATAACTTTATTCCCAACTTTATAGTCCTAACGGTTAAATTAGTGTTTAGAGGTCTCAATCACAGTGTATACGTTTGAGGTCTACGTTTGAGGTCTACGTCTGAGGTTTACGTATGAGGTCTATTTGGAGTTCTACGTAAGAGGTCTCTGATTAGGAATACGATGATTTGCAATACGCACAACCAAATTAAGTGTTTCAACCCGAATAGCTACATTCATCAACCAAACACAACATAGCTACATTCAACAACCAAACACAAAGTAGCTAATGAGACAGACAAGCACGGCAATTACAGTAACCGCCGTCGTCACCTCGACTCTTCTTAAACGCTTCATCTTCAGAACTTGGTTCTTCACATCAGTTAACTCTGCCTCAGTCCGAAGCAAGGTTTCGCGTTCTTCAGATTCAGGTTGGCGAAAGCCAAAACGAGGGTTGTCGACGGCCCATTTGAGTTGTAGAAACTCCTCCATCATAGCCTCGTCCCACCATTTCATAAGATGTGGGAAACCAAGCTACAATGATGAAAAAAACGAATCTCTTCAATATTTTTGGTAAAACAAAGCCACATAAGATGTCGAAAACTATTTACAGTTAACATTACCTTATAATTCTTGCATCCAAAAAACATCCGCCCTGGATGCTCGTCCGTATGGTCCATCATTTTCAGCGGAGTTAACAAACCGCAGTAGCATCTGCTCGGTATTCCATAGCTTATATCTCGACTGGTATGAGAACTCACATCTTCTTCGTCCTTACTGACTACCCTAGCAGAGCTTCGAGTAGCCAGCTGGTCAGAGCTACTCGAACCCTCCGTTAACCAGCTAAAGCGCCCCATTCCTGTGTACGATGAGAAGATATCAGTTATTTTAAAAAACAGTAATTATTCAATGACCAGATCTCACCCACAAAATGAAATAGAAGCAAACCTAACCAATACGATCGCCGGAACACTTGATACTGTCGACGGCGGCAAAGAAGACGGATGAGAACAGCGGCCGGAGGATGAGGGAGCTGCGGTCTAGTACTGCGGTCTAAGAGAATTTGAAATTTTGGTTCGCGCTCATAATTCCCGCTCGGTTCTTTTAAAAATTTTGAAATTCCCGCATTTGTTTGTTTTCGCGGTCTACAACTGAGGTCTACATAACCCTAAACCACAAATTTTATAAAAAACATGAACCAAATATCAAATTTTGTTTGCCATTTACAATATTTATGGTTTGGATAACAAAACAATTAAATATAGAAAAAAAACCAACCAAAAACAAAAATACAAATTGAAACTATCTAAACCCTAAGAATTGGACAACTAAACCCTAAACTATCTATCCAAACTCTTATCAATTTGAAACATTTACTCATGACATTTATAGACTGATTCATTTTTCGTATAATTTATTTTCAATAGATGTCAAATGTATAAGAATTAATTATGCATACAAGTTTTTTATCAAATTATTTTTTATCAATTTTAAAAATTATTTTTAAGATTTCATTTTCCTGTAGACCTCGTTGTTAGACCTCTCACGGTTTTGCAAGTTTCTAACCTAATTTGTTTTTGTCAACCTAAATTCACTTATTAACATGTATGTTTATTTTATATGGACTCTAATTGTCTTTGTCTTGTTTATGAATACAAATTTTTCATCTAAATATTTTCTATTTATTTTATAAATTAAAAGTTTCATTTAATTAAACCGTAGACCTCTTACGTTTTTACAGCTTTCCAAACTAATTTGCCTATGTTAGTTTAATTTGACTCATTTGTATGCAATTATAATTTTCCAAGATGCAAATTACTATTTATGATTTATGTATGCAAATGGTTTCATCAAAATGTTTTTTTTGTTTTTCCCAATTAAAATATAAAATTAAAATACAAGGTAGACCGACTATAAAAGTCTATATGTAGACAGCAAGCGTAGACCTACGCTCCGGGTTAATTTGGTAATCGCGGCAAATTTTTTTTGTTTGTTCATGAGGGTGACCTTTGTAATTTCGCTACCCAAACAGGTTAGTTTTGCAATACTTTCAAGTTTCGGGTTATGGTTATAGAAAAAAAGCAAATTTCGGGTTATATGTGGAAATTCTCCTTTAAGAAATTCAATAATTATGTTTAAAATAATACAAATTTAAAATTAAAGTAAATGTTTTGGAAGACTACTTTATGCACTATATTAACCAAATTTCATAAAATTTTATTTTCTTTCAAAATTTTCAATATGCTTAACTTATTAATGTAGTGGATAAAATTATAATGATTATATCCGTCTTTTTCGTGTCATCTACAACATATCCATCATTTTATTTTCTTTCAAAAACCATATCCATTTTTATTTTTCTTCTTCTTTTTTTTTCTCAAAATTTTCTTCTTCTTATATTCTCATTTTTTTTGTATCATTTTCATATCCTCTGTTAATCTTTTTTTATTTTTTCTTCATCTTTTTTATTCCCAATTTTCGCCTCTTTTTTGTTTATTGTCTTTGTCTTCTCTTAACATTTTTAGCGTCTTTGTCTTATTTGTTTTCTTCTCTTATTTTCGGTTTTTATTCGTCGTTGTCTTCGTCATCTTCTTCTTCTTTCTGTTCTTTTAGTTTTTATATTTCTTCTCTGTTTTATTTCTCGCTTTTGTTTTTAAATGTTTTTATTTTATATGTAATTTTGTTAGAGTAAACAAATAATTTTTCACAAAATTATTGGTCAACTAAAACTTATAATTGTATAATCTATCTGAATTTAACTGGTCAATCATTTGAATCAGTACTAATTTACTTATTTCTTTTATCCTTTAATCTTTTTCAAGAATTATGAAATTTAAAAAACACACATAAAACTAAACCCTACACCCACCAATAAAAACCCTAACCCTACAATATACACACCCTACAATATACACCTCCCCCCATACATACAGTACACCATAATCACATAATAGATAAGTATTTTCAATTTTAATGGAATATTTTTTGCTTAATTTGTTGTAATTGTTGTTGTTATAAAAATTTTCACATGATATTTTAAGAATACCCATTGTTTTTCTTTTATCAATATGATTTGAAAAAAAAATTAAATAATTTAGTTGTTTATCTATTTCTTTATCCTTAAAATTTTTCAAGAACTAAAGATTTTTAAAACGCACAAAAAACTAAACCCTACACCCACCAATATAAACCCTACCTTCTAAACCCTAACCCTACAATAAACACCTCTCCCTCCATACATACAATACACCATAACCACATAATAGACAACTCTTTTCAATTTTAATGGAATATCTTTTTGCTAATTTGTTGTAATTGTTGTTGTTGTACAAAATTTCACATGATATTTTAAGAATGCTCAATTTTTTTATTTTAGAGATATGATTTGAAAAAATATTAAATAATTTAGTTGTTTAGCTATTTTCTTTATCCTTAAAAATTATCAAGAACTAGGGATTTAAAAAACGCACATCAAACTAAACCCTACACCCACCAATAAAAACCCTAACCCTAACCCTACAATATACACCCCCTCCATACAGTACACCATAATCACGTAATAGACAATTTTTTTCAATTATAATGGAATATGTTTTTGCTTAATTTGTTGCAATTGTTGTTGTTGTACAAATTTTCACATGATATTTAAGGATACACAATTTTTTTATTTTATCGATATAATTTGAAAAAAAAAAAGATCAAATAGTTTAGTTGTTTATCTAGTTCTTTATCCTTAAAAAATTCATGAACTAAAGATTTTAAAAACACACAAAAAACTAAACCCTACACTGACCAATATAAACCCTAATCCTAACCCTACAATAAACAAACCCCCATACATACAATACACTATAACCACATAATAGACAACTCTTTTCAATTTTTAATGGAATATTCTTTTGCTTAATTTGTTGTAATTGTTGTTGTTGTACAAAATTTCACATGATATTTTAAGAATACGCAATGTTTTTATTAATATGATTTGAACAAAATATTAAATAATTTAGTTGTTTAGCTATTTCCATTATCCGTAAAGTTTTTCAAGAACTAAGAATTTAAAAGACGCACAAACTAAACCCTATACCCACCAATTAAACCCTAACCCTAACCCTAACCCTAAAATATAGTGATATACACCCGCACATACATACAGTACACCATAATTACATAATAATAGACAACTTTTTTCAATTTTAATGAATATTATTTTGCTTAATTTGTTGTAATTGTTGTTGTTGTACAAATTTTCACATGATATTTTAAGAGTACACAATTTTTTTATTTTATCGATATCATTTGAAAAAAAAATTAAATAATCTAGTTGTTTATCTATTTCTTTATGTCAAACCTACATTATAACACCCCCCCCCTCCATAATCTGAACCCACATTACAAATTGGTTCTGGATTTACTTTTATTTTTTTTATTTTTTTTTCAGTAGACCCATGTTTTTTTTTGTAGTGGTTGTTTTCTTCTCCCTCTTATTCTTCTCTAGTGATTCCATCTTCTTCTTTTTCTTCCAATTTTTATTCGTTGTCAACATCATTTTATTTCTTCTTCTTCTCCCAAATTTTTTCTTCAATCATTTCTTGTATCTTCATATCATCTAACTCACTATTCTTCTTTATTTTTCTAATTTTATTTACATTCTTTTTCCGTTTTTTCTTCTTACTCATTCTCCATCTCTCTCTCTATCTTTATAATTTTCGTCTTCTCTGACATCATTTTATTCTACTTTTCATTTATCTCGTCGTTTTCTTTTTTTTTCTTCACATTCCATTTTTCTTCTTTGATTTTTTTTTCCTCATGTTCGAATTTTCTTCTTCTTTTTAACGTTTCCCATCTTCTTTTCTTTTGGTCAGAAACTGCAGGCGTATGAGAGCAAACTGACGAGCCAAAGAGCTCTGGTTGAAGTGTTCAGCCAGAGATAACCAGATCTCTCGTGACGTTGAGAGATTGTGAACAACACAGTTTTACTTTCTCTTCATGTAGTAAAACTGTAAAAGTAAAATTTTGTGTTGATTAGAAAGAAAAAAAAAGTTCTTTACAATCATGAGAAGATATAACTATAATCTTTTCGTCAACTAAAATCATTCGCTCACATAATTCAAGAAGAAAATTTAAAGGGGTGAAACAGATTTTCACAAATGGATTAATCATATTTACTTTTATATAAATTTGATAGAGGTAATTGTTACATAAATTAAATGAGTTATTGGAACAATGCCTCCCCGAGACGTTACATTTTTATCTTATATATAATAGGAGAGTTGCTCTCTCCTCCTAGGCTATCCACATCAGCAAAAAAATCATTAATTGTATTTAAGATATTTAATATATGTGTATTAATATTTCTTTATATATATTCCTATTTTACACATAAACAAAACTAAGAAAAATACACAAACAATTTAATTGATTAATATAAAGTATGTGATATCTTGATGTTAAAAGTTAAAAGAAAGTTGTAATATAAAATGGAGATGAAATAAAGAAATATTTAACTTGAAATAGTATATAGTTAGGTTTTAACTCAAAGGATTTATCCTATTTAAAAATGTTATAATGTGCTTACAAGTAAAAAAGGTACAATATAAATTATTTAACATAGTAAAAAGCTAATAAAAAATTAGAGTTAGAGTTTGTTTTATTAAAAAATAGAAGTCGAGTTATTATTTAAATTTCATTGCAACGAAAAGTATGAAAATTTTAAGAATGGTGACATGTTTGTTTCAAAAATACAATTTATATTTACAAAACTAACATAATAGAAAATAATCAATTGTCATATGCTACCACAACAAAGCATATATGTAAGAAGTTATACATGTTTTTGTTTTTCATCATATTTTGAGTGCAATTGCGATTCTACACCATGTTTACAAATTTTAACGTTGAGTCAAATGCATATTAAATTTTAGAAATAGAAAACTCGAGATGAAGTAAGGTGTTAATATCTTAATAAAAAAAATTGATCATATTGTTAGTGTTAATTGTTGGGTTAACTCAAAATATAACCAAAACATGGAAGTTAACATATAACCATCATAATTCAAAATTTCAAATCAATGAATATAAATAAAATCAAACAGAAAAATTATCGCAAACAACCCCGCTTGCGCGGGGCTTTAATCCCTAGTTCATGTTAATCAAAAAATCTTTGAAAAACCTCCGATGTCCGTGAAAATAAATCCCTGTGGTCTCCTACCTTTGCCGGGTGCACGCTTTGATATGCTGGGGCCCACTTGCTTGCTCTCCTTGAGGACTTTTTGATCCCAAACTCCTTCTCCTATTTCTCTACCGAAAAATATTAATTACTAACTTTTGATCAATAGAAAACCGAATTGAGAGACAAAGAAGATTTTTTCACAACAAGTAACTTACTTGTATGGAGAGATTCGTAACCGTATGGTACTGATCGAGCGAAGACTGCGTTTGATGATACAAAGAACGCGAGAATGATCAACATTACTAACCGAACCACGTACATTCTTCTGGATTTTTGGTTGGTCTAAACTTTAAAGGTTTTTACTTGGAAGTTTTGTAATGTGTACCGTCGACACGTCGTGTATTTATATGTAGAGAACATGCATTATAAGGTTACGTAGTGGGCTACGTTGTTAATTTCGAATAGTACTGCAGAAAATATTGACTTTTGATTTGGTAAATTCGTTAAACACGTTTATTAGTATATATTTATAATATACTTGTTTGTAGAAAATGTTATATTGACTTTCGAATTACCTGTAGTCCAATTTCGTATTTTTCTATATACGTCGTGTGGAGAACAAGTGGAAGTAGAAATGATGCAACACAACACAATCAAAGTGTTTCAAAGAAGTTTTGTGCAATATCGTCAGAGACTCAGAGCTTAAAGTTACGGTCTTTCACCAATTGGGACCTCAACGTTTACCGTTTCCCTTTCCACTTGAGTTTTATATGTGTTTGACTTATTATAATAATATTATATATCCACACGTAATTTCGTCACTAAGTAGTAGTGCTCTTCACATTTCTTCATCGTGCGATTTTTTTCTATTTGGTCTTTTCTTTTTAAGTCGCAACCGATCTTGTATATAAACTTCAACTGTGTGAACTTGTCCATTTCTGTTTATTTGGAACTCCCTAATCAACTTCTTCCTTTCTTTGCTCCTCTTCAAATATGTCAGAGCCGATAAAAAACATAGTTCTGGTAGGCCGTACTGGTAATGGAAAAAGCAGCACCGGGAACACCCTCATCGGTGAAAAAATGTTCAAAACGAAAAAACAGGCAGTAGGTGTTACCATGAAATGTGAAATGTATAGAACTGCGGTACAAGATGGCCCGATAATCAATGTCATTGACACTCCTGGTATGTGCTTCACTAAAACTTCGTCTGAATTAACTAAATATCCTAAAACTACTCCGAAACCCTAAGTTAACATGTCTATCAGAAAGCTTTGGCATATATGAAATGTATGTGTTTTTATTGATTAGTGAATAAATTTGTTTAGACAAAATCCAAACTTAATAGAAATTATTTATAAACAAGGTTATGAATTTCTACCAATAGAAAATTATACACAAATGTTATTTTTTAAAAGAAATATGTTCGAGATTAGATTTTCTAGTAAAAAATCCGTGCCTCCCAATTAAAAAGAAAAAAAAACTATATATTCATAAATCATAATGCTTGTGCTTTAAATCAAAGTCTGACTTTGCTATATATGGTTGAGACAGGTTTGTTCGACTCGGCTGTGTTCGAAGACTTAAGTAAGGAAATAATCAATTGCTTAACTATGGCGGAAGAAGGAATACATGCTGTGTTGCTTGTTCTGTCTGTGAGGGCTCGAGTTTCACAGGAGGAAGAGTCTACACTTAATACCTTGCAGTGCATATTCGACAGCAAAATTCTTGACTATTTCATTGTTGTGTTCACTGGCGGTGACGATCTTGAAGAGAGGAGGAGACGTTGGACGATTATTTCGGTGCTGGTTGCCCTGAGTTTTTGACGGTTAGTTCGCTTACATGGATTTCACATTCTAAATTAGTGAAAAATACATGTTCAACATATCTCTCCTTTTTCCTTCAGTTTTTTTTTTATTGAATTAGTTACAAATTTTCAGAATGCCCTCAGACTTTGTGGTGGACGGAAGGTTCTGTTTGATAATAGAACTATGGATAAAGAAAAGAAGGCTGATCAAATTAAGCAGCTTATGGCCCTTGTCGCAGATGTAGAAAAGCAGACTGGTGGGATCCCGTATACTTACCAGATGCATCGTAAGATAAAGGTAAAGAGAAAAGTACAAATATTTACAATAGCATTAAAATCTTACACAAGAAAACTCCCATTAGAAGATCTCAAATCATAGTTCTTTTATTTAAAATTAGAATAAGCATAGCGTATACACAGCATTTATAATATACTATTATACACTAAGTTGATAAAATACAAAAATATGAAAAATAAAGTTTGATCATCTATATTAAAAAATTTCCTTTTATTATTTTATTAGTTGCTTGGTACTTTTTTCTTTTAGTTTTCTATTTTCTATCATTCTTTTTAATAAAGTTTACATGTTAACACACATTATCCTTCAATCAGTATTAGACACATGTCATTATGACATTATCGGATGAACTAGTATTATTTTACGTGTTATGCTTATGTTTATATTGTGTATCTAGCTTTATATAATTATATATATTCTCTCCGCTTCATAAATAAGTGTCTTTTTGACTCTTGACTTACCCAATATATCTAGATGTATTAAAACTCTATAGTTCTAAATGGTGACATGTAAAGGAACAAAAGGAATGAGAATGAATGGAATGAGGAGGAATAAAATATATGGAACTTATTCCTCCTCATATTTTATAAGGAATAATTTTACACTAAAATTCCCTAATTAATATGGAATGATAAGGAATACTATGGAATACATATTCCTTGTAAATGGTGTAAATTTTAGGGAATGAGAGGGAATAAAACAATTCCCCTTCATTCCTTGGTCACCAGTTACAGCCTATATACGTTAATAAATAGTTTCGATTCATTTTATCAAAACACACTTATTATGAAACGGAGGGAGTATATTATATGGATTTTGTAACGAAAGTGGTGATCGCTTGGTAATCAAAAAAGTTGTTGACAAAAAAAAAGGTAATTAAAAAAGTTGGTTCTCTTGTTCGTAGGTTTAAATCTTGTTATGCATTGACCAAAGTTTCGAGAAATAGACCCATCACTTTTTTTTCTTCCAAAGGTAGTTCAAATTATCTTGTGAAAATATATTTTTACCCCTAATTATATTACACAGAACATTAAGGCTCTAGTTGGTGACATGTATTATGTTTAATTGTTTAGGTTCACTTTTCCAGAGGTTTAGATTTCTTTGACTAAGAAATATAATACTCCCTCCGTTTTATAATAAGTGTTGTTTTGACTCTTGACATACCCAATGTATTTAAATATATAGAGATGTATTAAAACTCAAAACACATCCAGATACATCAATAAATAGTCCATATTCATTTTATCAAAACGGCACTTATTATGAAACGGAGGGAGTATTTTGTATCATTATTTATGTTCAATTTCACACTAATATTTTGGAAAAACTCATGAAAGGAATTTTTGGAATAGAAACTTCAAAATTGTTAATTTTGGAGAATTACCCTTCTTGAAATCGGAATATCAAACGACTGACTCTAGACATCGGAGGGAATTATACACATGATCTTGAACTACCACAATATTGTAAAAGTGATAGAAACAAAAAAACAAAAAACATGTCAAATAACATCAAATAAACTATCTAATCCTGCCTCTTTCTTCAGTTGTCATGGTATCACAGACAAACTATTTTTCTCTTAGAAATTGCTATTATTGTACATAGATTTATAATTATCGAAATTTTTCCTTTTAGGAGGAAAATGAAAAGGTAAGGCAACAAGAAATGGCGATTGAATCTAAAATCCTTGCAGATGCAGAACTAGCGGCGATGCAAGAGAAATTGCAAATGGAAGAGGAGAAAAACAAGGAGTTGGCTGCACTGGCGGTAAATTCATTTTATTTTGGGAAGACTTGTTTACTATTGTAGCAAATCACCGCATTATATTTTCTCATGTTTTGTCTTAATCCAAAAATCAGGTGTACATTGATTTTTACTTATCGTAGGTGTTTTTTTTGTTTTTATTTTTTCAGGAAGAAAATGAAAAGTTGAGGGAACAAAATTTGGTGATTGAATCTAAACTCATCGCGGAAGCTCAACTGGCGGTAAATTCATATATTGCCTTCATAAAATGATATTAAATGTTTAAAATCTTCGATTTCCCAGGAGGAGGAGAGTCGGCTCAAGGAACAGCAAAGGAATGAGCCTAAGAAGGTTGTAGCTAGCAGCAGACTGAATCAAATATGCCTCCTACTTAATGTTTAATTTGTTGGATCATAAACTGAGACTTATAATTTATTAACAGAAAGGAATGGTCTACGCAAGGAATCTTTTTATCGCCGGCTCGAATGAAAGCGAGCATTGGTCTTGGGTTGCTCTGGAGTACGACGAGATATCAAGGTAAAGCCTTTAAGGTTAATATTTTCTATAAACTTGTTATAATGGGACTGTGTGAGTGTCACCTTGTTTAACCAATCCAAGCCAAACTGTATCGTAAAATCTGAATCAATCAGAGAAGGAGATACATCGACTAAAATCTTGGTTTATCTGAAAGACCTTCTTCTTTTTTTTGGATAAATATCTGAAAGACCTTCAAATTTAAGAAAACCGGAAACTTCTATGCACTGAATACAAAACCACTTTACACCAAATTTAAGACCGTACACAATTTGTTTATCTCTCCACAGCTTCTACAGCACCTTCCAATCACACAACTATTAACCCAATATCTACAGCACCTTAGTAATTTAGAATTATACGCAAAAACATTCTCCGCTAAGAAAATTTTGAACTGTATATAATAATCCCTTTAATTCTAAACATATGCCCCATTTTCTAATATCGCCTCAAATCACCAGCTGCCTGTACATATATAGTTTTTTCTGATCGCGCCTGTACATATATATAACAAAATTGTTTGCTTTTCATTTTTGAAGCAATGCCCTCGTTGAAGCTGCTGAGCTTTTAACTATATGGTGGTTCGAAGTGAATGGAACGTTTCACACGAGAGAACTTACACCATTGACACATTACGAGGTTATGTACGTGATAAAGTTAAGAAAATCAGCTTCTGGATGGGATGTACCGGTGAACATGAAGCTCGTCTTGCCCACCTATACTCAAGAACGAACTGTGAACTTGAATGAGCATGTAGGGAAAGGGTGGGTAACTATAATGGCCGGTGAGTTCGTGACATTGCCAGAGTGTGTCGGAGAGTTCAAGTTCTCCATGTATGAGAACAAGGGCTTTTGCAGGAAAGGGCTCATTGTCAAGGGTGTTGCAATTCGTCCCAAAAAGTAAGGCACGTATGTGTGTCTGAATTCTATCATTATCATCTGATGCGTGCATGTATGCTTCGTTTGTTTATCAATTGATCACCTCTTTCAATATTGTATAACACTAGGGATTGAAGCCCCGCGCAAGTGCAGGGTTGTTTGCGATAATTTTCCTATTTTATTTTATTTATATTTGTTGTTTTGAATTATAATGACTTTGTGTTGAATGTATTGCTTATATTTTGAGTTAATCCAACCGCTTATATGATATATTCAATTTTTTTTTTTAAATTTTAAGATGTCAACTGCATACATCATCTCCAGCTTTCTATTTTCGGAAACTTAATATTGCTTTAAAATGTTATATTTCTTCATTTTTTGGGTTATTCATTAATTTGGTCTTTATAAAATAAGATTTTTTTTTACTATATTGTAATTTATTTTCATCTTTATACTCATTTTACATATTTCCATCTTACAAAAATATTTGTATACTATTAACTTTGAAATCAATCTCGTTTATATACTATTTATATACTATTTTCATCTTTGTTTCACCGGTTCCGCTTTCCGGTCCGGCTTAGGAGCTTAGACTGTTGACAAAAAAAAAAAAAAATCAATCTCGTTCAAATTCAGTAAAATTTCATGTACTGATTCTTGAATACCTATTATATTAAAATAGTCATGTGTGATGCGAATCAATGCAATTACATTAAAAAAATAAATAGGACAAATAAAAGTACATGTTTGGTAACAACAAAAAATACAATTTTATCTAATTAAAAAAATACTATTTTGCTATTTATTTAGTTAGATTTTTGTATTTGATATTTTCTTTTGGGCCACATATTTTTATATTTGATTGAACTTACAATTTTTATGTTAAATAAAAATACCAATTAATATAAATTGTTATGTATTAAATGAGTATTTTAATTATAACTTAATGTTAAAATTGTTGATGTGGACAACTTAGGAGGAGAGAGCACTCTCTAATTATATATAAGATAATTAATCCCATCTAAATTTATTGGTAATGATTACTTTTCTTACATTATTTCCAGGTTAGCATGCTTTTTTGTTTCTTACACATTTCGCAGGCTTAAAATTTCAAATTTTATGTGCGACTCAAGTCACATAAACGGGCACTTAAGGCTTTTGGCATTTGGAATCCACTTTGATCCATAAAAGTACAAATAGATAGACATTTTGAAAAATTAACGGATGAAAGATGGATATGCCAGAAAAAAAAAAAAAAAAATTCCACAAGTACATTTTCGCAAAGTTGGCATCGTTAAAGGGAATAGCAGCCTTCTAGCATTATTTTATGTTTTTGAGGCTTTTGGGCTCTATCTACAACTTCAACAGCCATGAAGATTAGAAAGAGGATAATCGTGTGGATGAGACTTCCTTCATCGAGGTTACTCTCGTGTTTTTCTTTTCCACCGTTTAATTATTTTATTTATCTAACATCTTAATTTAATTTTCATTCTTTTTTTGTTTCATCTTTTCCTTCTTCTATTTTCTTCTTTCTTATCCTCTGGATTTCTTTATTTTCTCCACTCTTACGAAGGATGTAAGGTTGACTTTCTAGACTGAAACTTGTAAGTCAAAAGCACAAACACTTAATCATGTAGAAGGAGTAACCAAGATTTGAGATCTAAGAAACTAATATGTATTTTTAATAACATGTTCAATCAATCAGTCACATAAATGATTATGAATCATTAAGTATGAAAAACAATATAAGTGTGGGGCTGTGTTGCATCTCTTCTCCAACTATATTTACCTGAAAATTAAGAGATAAAATATTAACATTATTGTGTGATTGAGAGGATGTAACAAATTTCGGTTATATAAGAAATAGCAAATCCCAAACCAGTTGAAGTTTTTTAAAGAAAATGATAATTATCAATATTTAATAAAAAAAATAATGAATTTTTATATAAAAACAAAATTGTGAAATAATTTATATAAGAAAAAATGAAATTGTGAAATAATTTAAAAAGGAAAATCAAAAGATTTAGTAATAGATTTTCATTAAGAGCATCTCAATAATTTCACAGCTGAAAATTAATGTGGTGGTTCTATTAAAAAAATCACTTTGCAAATACTAATATGATTTTGGCGTAACTTATTGGTATACGGTGGACACCGTTTTTCTTTCCAATATACAGTATGCTACATGAGAAAGAAGCTGCTTGATTTGCTCAGCCTTTTTGTCTTTATCGTTAGTCCTGTTATCAAACAGGAACTTTCGACCGACACAGAGACTGAGGATTCTCTGAAAAATCATTACTAATCCAATTAAAATAAAAACGAGACGTGTAGATACACTAACTGTTGCACTGGAAAAACAATTGTGAAGATCGTAATGAAAGCAAACAAACCGCCAAAAAAGTAGGACAACTGTCACGCAAATAATCGTCCAATGTGTAGTTGTCTTCTTCTAACTCGTCACCGCCAGTAAAAACAATGAAATAGTCAACAATTGGCCCATCTTGTATCGCAACTCTATACATCTTACATCTCGTGGTAACACCTCCTCCCCATTTTTTGGATATGAACAGTTTTTCACCGAGCAGGCTGTTTCCGATGGTGCTTTTTCCATATCGGTACTCTCCACCAGAACTATGTTAAAAGTGCAAGGAGATACCCATGCAGACTGTGAATGATACAGAAAGTAGTAGAAGTATAAATAGTAGTAAAAAAACACAGAGATTATTAATGGGGTTTATTTTCTACATCTCTGGGATCTCGTCTAAATCCACTTGAACAAGATTGCAATTATAATTGCTATGGTATCCAACACTACAATGTCTACCATTCTCTTCTAGATAGATACATTTAAACAATGCTTTTAACCCTTTGTTTGGTCTTCCTACTAGAACTCCAAAACCTTTGCTAAGGCATCTTCGAATATAATGGGTTGAGCACATCCAATGCTCTACATGTCCTATTTATCCACAATAGGCATACAAGGTTTCTCCTTAGAGATCACTCCAAATCTTCTTGAGAATATCTCTTTCCTTATTTTTCTCTAGGAAAAGGAAATATTCCTGATTTCTTGATAGCTTCGAATCTCTTCGTCCAACTTAGCTCTTGGCTCTTCTAGAATCTTCTAGACTCGCCTCCTCAGCTAAAAGCAAATGTCCAGCCCATCAGATCGATTCCTTAAGCCCTTTAGTTTTGCTGAACACGACTCTTTGTACTACTTCTTGACGGATACGCAAAGTCCTTCAGTCAACTGTACAGTAAAACCTCTATAAAATAATAATGTTGGGAATTTGAAAATTTATTATCTTATAGAGTTATTATTTTATCGATAAAATAAGAATTATTATCTTATAGAAATATTCTATCAAAATTAAGAAATTTTATATATTTTTTTCACTTTTTTTATTCATTTTTCCTTATACTTTGTTATATAAGGAAACAATTGTGGTTTCGATAACTCTTCACAACTTTTGGCTGCATGTTGAGAACACCCCACCAGAAATTGTTGATGCAATAAGAAAAATCCGAGATGAGTTCCGACGAGAATCCAACTTTCAGAAAATACAAACTACATTAGAGTCATATTTTACTAAATTGCCTTAGATATATATGCCTAAGTTTTATAATTATTATTTTAACTTATTGTTGGGACTATATTTTTATATAACAGTTTCAAAAATATTATTATCTTATCATATTTTGCTATTTTTTACATGGCCCGAGTTGGGACTAGAGAAATTTATTATCTTAAAGTGTTTATTATTTTATCGAGTATTATTTTAGGGTTTTCTGCAAATTAACCCTTCAAATGGTTTTTGTTTGCAAATTTACTCTTGACTCTAGAAAAATGCATATCAACCCATCAAGTTCGAATTAAACCGCAATATAACCCGCATATTTAATAAAAATTATTTTAAAAATATCGTTTAGAAATTACAAAGGAAATTGAAAATCTTATTGGTTTTCATAGCCACGAGTTAGGCTTTGTGTTGGAGATCAAAAAGTCTAGTGTGGTCGAACAACTAAGATAGAACCGAACTAGGGTTTTTTCCATCTTCTTTTTTGAATTGAAGAGAATCTCTGACTCCTTTATTTAAGAAATAGAAAGAAAAAAATTAATTTCCAATATCCAATATAGATAAAACACTTGTTTAAATTAATGAATCACTAGTAGACGACCCGCGCAAATGCGCGGTGTAACGTTGCGGTTTTGTGAAGAAAATCTAAATTTTAAACTAATCCGACCCAAAAACCCTAATCAAAATTAAAAAAAAAACAAACCCAAACCTTTTTAATATGTCTAAACCCGAACACCCAAAATCCAAAAAATCCCGAAAACCCTAAACCGAATAATAAACCAACTCGAAACTTTTTCATCTGAACCCGACATAAAACCCTAATAAAAATTTTAAAATACCCAAACTTTTTTAATATGTCTAAACCCGAAAATCCTGAACTAAGTCAAAAAAATCTCGAACTCAAACCGAACAGAAACTTTAAAAAAAACCCCGAACAGAAATCCACAATTTGATTATCATTCGATCATATTCTATTGATTTGGTAATATTGATAGTTTATGTTAATTTTTCTTTTTTGCAGATTTAAGAGCTGAAAAACGGAAGTTTTCGAAACCATCGGTTTGTTTTAAGTTATTATTCTTGTATCCAAACAATATTTTCCATTTATTCTTCTATCCAAATAGATTTTCCTCTTATTCTTATATCCAAACAATTTTTTTTTCCATTTATTCTTCTATCCAAATAAATGTTTCTCTAATTCTTGTATCCAAACATTAGAATGTACTTCTCAATTAATAATATAAAGATGTATTCACTTTAATTTTGTAATCATATATATAAAATAAACTTGGTATGTGGATAACTACGTTGCACGAAAATGCTAGTCACTATGGGTTTCGCGTTTCGAAACGTTTTGGAAACGGAAAAGCGACGGAAACGCATGGAAATGCGTTTCTTGAAATACTCCATTTGGAACCGTGGTGGAAACGTCCGATTCCAAAACGGAAACGCGACGGAACTTCCTTCTGTTCTGTTCGAAAACCTGATCTTTGCAGCCGCCAAGCCTTAGATCGACAAACAAATTGGAGAATTTTGAAATAATTTGAGTTTAATTGGATATTTTAGTTTGGGATAGATTAATATACATCTGATTTAGAAATCTACTAAGAAAACTACTAAAAACGCAGAAAAATTGTTGCAGGTCACCGCAAAAACTAGGGTTGCAGAAGGTGGAGACTGGAGAATCGGGGAAGAAGACGTTGTCAAAATTACAGTTATACCCTTTAATTATTAAAATTGAAAAACGAACAAAATGTGGAATACCCTAGTTAATCGAAACTATCTTTATATTATTAATTGAGAAGTAAATTCTAATGTTTGGATACAAGAATTAGAGAAACATTTATTTGGATAGAAGAATAAATGGAAAAAAAAATTGTTTGGATATAAGAATAAGAAGAAAATCTATTTGGATAGAAGAATAAATGAAAAATATTGTTAGGATACAAGAATAATAACTTAAAACAAACTGATGGTTTAGAAAAATTCCGTTTTTCAGCTCTTAAATCTGCAAAAAAAAAAAAATAACATAAACTATCAATAACACCAAATCAATAGAATATGATCGAATGATAATCAAATTGTGGATTTCTGTTCGGGTTTTTTTGAAAATTTATGTTCGGTTTGAGTTCGAGTTTTTTTTTATTTAGTTCAGGGTTTTCGGGTTTAGACATATTAAAAAAGTTTGGGTATTTTAAAACTTTTATTAGGGTTTTTAGGTCGGGTTCAGATGAAAAAAGTTTCGAGTTGTTTTATTATTCGGTGTAGGGTTTTCGGGATTTTTTGGATTTCGGGTGTTCGGGTTTAGACATATTAAAAAGGTTTGGGTTTGTTTTTTTTTTTTTACTTTTGATTAGGGTTTTTGGGTCGGATTGGTTTAAATAATTTAGATTTTTTCACAAAACTGCAACGTTACACCGTGCGTTTGCGCGGATCGTCTACTAGTTGATGTTTTAATATAAGATCACTTGCCCGAAATTAGTTGGAAACAACTATTATTTGTATCTGTACCATTTGGGTTTTTAAAATAGGTTTTTTTGCTAGTTTGGTTATTATACATATTTAGTGAGACGACTATTGAGGATTGACTATAGTTACGAGCCGGTGGCCACCATTAACTGGCTGTTACAACCGGAAATTCACGAGGTTTTATTTATTTTTTGTGGGCGAAGAAAAAGAAAGAACGAATGGCCACCATTTGTGAAACCAAAAGAATCGGGCGCGTGAAGGCCACGCGCGGCGATTCTCAAAAACCTAGATCTCAAAAAATTGTCTTCCGCCGTTGTGTTGCTCGCCTCTCCGGTGACCGGTCACGACCGGCACCGCGAGAGGGCTCCCTCGTTTGTTCAAAATCTGATTAGATCTGATCCTGTTGCAGCTTTGTTTTCACCGTCTCTTGAGTTTGTCTGAATCTCGCGGTGTGGGCTATGGAGATCCGCCGTGTGTGTTGGCCTTCTTGGTGGATGGGTGCTCCTCCGTCGTTCTCCTGCGGCTAGTCGACGGCTAAAGGCAGCGTCGGAATCAAGATCTACTTTCCCTCGCGACACGCCAGATTCGCCTCCTCTGCCCTCGATTTCCAGCGGCGAAGATCCTCTTCGTTTGTCGGTGTAGCTCCACGGCACCCGATTTCGCCGGTTTCTCTTATTCTAAGATTTTTACCTTTGATTCGCCGTGAACCTAGAAAGCTTCTCTGGCGATTAGCTCCTCTTGATGATCCCTGCCTCGAAACAGAGGTGGATCGGGTTTGAGCTGTAGCTTCTGTCCTCGCCGAGTGCCTTCTCTTTCTGTAGAAGTTGGTTGTTTCCCATCTTCGACAGGGTTCAGCCAATGCTCCGGTTAGCTCAGGATTTGGTTTGTTGCTTAGACGTTTTCTCACTGGGCTTTGTTGGGTGCTTCTCTGTTGGTCAAATTTGTGTGAGGACAGCAGCAGATCTTTTAGGAGAGTATCCGTTGTGGCGCGTCTAGTGTTGTGTTTCGTCTGGGCAGCTCGTTTTCAAGCTCTCCGGTTGCCTCGTTGGTGCTACTTTGCTGAAGGTATGGTCACCGGTGGTGGCTGCTTCCCCTTCTTCTAGTTGTTAGCATCTCTGGGTCTCTTGTTTCGTTTTTGCTTTGCTGCCCTGGTTTTTGGTTGTGTCTAGCTGTTGGTGTTTTATGTGTTGAGGATAGCGATACATAGAGTTTCTGCCTTGTTGTGGTTGTCTTGCGCACTAGAGGAGCTAGTAAGACTGAGGGCTTTCAGTGTGTTTCCTAAATTGTTTTATCTAGCTCTGTACTAGCCGACTTCGGGGTTGAACTTGGTAGGGGGAGCTCGCACCGATTGCATGATTTAGTCCGAGAGGTTTCATTCGGAGAGAGCTCATGGAGAAGTTTTCGCCGTTGACGGCTTAGTCTTGGACCTCTATTGAAAGGCTTCTAGTGCTCTTCTCACTGTGTTACGAGGCGTTTTCGAGATGTGTCTGCCCCTCGCCTTCAACAAATCAATCGGCAAGAACACCAATAATCGATTTTCACTTCGTCTAACTCCATAACCTTGTGTTTATGTTGAGTGGATGGACTGAGTTCCTTCGTGAGTATTTATGCTTCCATGTTTTTATCTTTTTTGCCATGGGACCATCTCTTATAGTTGTATAATCCAACGATTGTAAACCTAAAACGTTTTCATTTTAATGTTTTCATTTTAATGAAATATTTACATTCTTAGCAAAAAAAAAAAAAAAAAAAAAAAAGAAAAGAAGAAAGAACGAATGGCCAAGTTAATGGACGACACAATTCATATTTTAAATAGGAGACTGTCCGCACGATAATATTTCCTCCGTTTTATAATGTAGGGGGTTTAAGATTTTGCACACAGATTAAAAAGTTATTTAATTTTTGTATTTTTTGAAATAAAATATATTTTATCATCATTTTCAAAATATTTCAACCAACGAAAAAAAAATCTCCAGAATATAAATAATCAAAAGTAATAAAAATACATTTAATTTTGTATAGAAATTCTAAAATTCTTTATATTTTGAAACAAAAAAGAAACTCTCAAACCCATTATATTTTAAAACAGAGGAGTATGTTTTCATTTTATTTTATGAACTTTTGGTATTTGAATATTGGCCATTTACGTTTGTTTATTTTTTTTTTGTGAAGTGAACAATTTAGGCCAAAGACAAGTTCTTAAGGGGAGAGAAAATAAGTTATTTTAAAATGGGACACTAGCACCAACACTAGTTATGCGAACATGCCTTCAATAAAATGGACGTACACCTTGTTTTTTGTGCAACAATATATATATTGTTTGTGCAACAAATTGGATGTATATTCTCAACCACAACTCAAAATAACTCCAAACCAGTTACATGTGAAAGTTAGCTTAAAAAGTTATCTTCAAATCAAATTTCATCATAAATCATTAGGAGGAAAGCATCCAACGAATGGAAACTTTATGGTGCTTAAGGGCAGTTTGATTCGGAAAGTCCACTTATCTTGTGATTTTTGTGACTGGTAAATACCTTTTTTTGTGTGTAAATGTTAAGAAATTGTAAATATTTTTGACTTTGGGGAATGGTTGGATTTTGGAGGGTTGGTTTATTCCTCATTCGCTCCATATTACATCCTTTTTATAATTTGGTACGACTCTCAAGACTACGCATATGAGAATACTACATCTAGAAGCACTTAATATTAGAGTAAGTGCATCGGACATACTATAAAGAGTCTCTACAAAAACTTACTTTTATTTAAGAAAAAAGAAAAAAGAAAAAAAGAAAGCGTTGGCCAACAATATTTTGACATCTGTCCAGCTTGCTTCAGAAACGGCTCCAAAGTACCTTCCCATAGAGACGTCTCTCAACATTAATCTTGCCAAATAGATAATTATTTAATTTTTTCTTTATTTTTTAGGTTGTAGAGACTCACATAATATATCCGGTGCACTTGCTCTTATGGTAAAGTCCATAATAAAAACTGTTAAATATATGGTACGAGGTAGTTGGCGCACCTTGCGCGGGCATGAGTTGTTTTTGAAAATAAAAATATCTATAAACAAAAAATAATATTTTTCATAATTTAAACGTTACAATAATTTTTCTAAAAAACTGAAATAACAGAAAATTATCAATGGTTATTAAAATATTTTAAATATTCAAATCATACCAAATGTTTATAAAACTTCATAATATTAATTGACTTAAATTACTTTTAGATAAGCATATTTAGCACTAAGTTTGCTTGATGAAGAAGATGGTCTAATGAAGTTTTTTTAATGATTATTTTCCTTTATTTTTTGTTATATTATTCTCAATTTTATTTATCGTATTTGATATGTTTTATTTATATTATTGGATAAAATATCATAATTTTAAATTTTATAATTAAATACGCAAGGTTTTTATTTAATCGATATGATTTGAACAAAAGATTAAAAAATTAAGTTGTTTTGCTATTTCTCTTTTCATTATAATTTTCAAGAACTAAGGATTTAAAAAAATGCACCAAAAAATAAACCCTACTCCCACCAATATAAACCCCACATTCTAAACCCTAACCCTACAATAAACACCTCACCCTCTCCCCCATACACCATAACCACATAATAGACAAATGTTTTTTATTTGAATTAAATATTTTTGCTTAATTTGGTGTAATTGTTGTTGTTGCACAAAATTTCATATGATATTTTAAGAATTTCAAATGTTATTATTTAATCGATATGATTTGAACAAAAGATTAAAAAATTTAGTTGTTTTCCTATTTCATTTTTCATTAGAATTTTCAAGAACTACAGATTTAAAAGTGCACAAAAAATTAAACCCTACACCCACCAATATAAACCCTACCTTCTAAACTCTAACCCTACAATAACCCCACAAAAAATGGAGCCTTGTGCACCTTGTAGTCCCGCACTTTGTGCGAGTACAAAGATTTTAATAATATAAGTAGTAGAATTTATGATTGTATTCATCGTTTATGTTTTCGCCGACTTTTTATTTTTCTAATCTGAGTGTGTTTTACTTTTGTCTTTTTTTTCTCTCATTCTTTTGCATAATCTTCTTTATTTTCTTAAAGAGATACAAAATATTTTTCACTTCTTGTTTTCTTCTCCCTATTATTCTTCTCCAATTATTCAATTTTCTTATTTTTCTTTCAATTTTGTATTCATTCTCATTATGTTTTTCTTCTTCTTATTTTCTCAATTGTTGTTTTTCAATATTTTCTTGTGATGTCTTTATATTCTCTAACTCACTATTTTTATTGTTATTTTCTAATTTTCTTTACATTCTTTTTCCGATTTTTCTTCTTCCTCATTCCTCCTCTCTCTACCACATCATATTATTCTAGTTTTTATTGATCTCTTCTTTGTCTTTTTTTTTCTCTTCACATCCATCTTTTCTTCTTTGATTTTTATTTCCTCATGTTCGAGTTTTCTTTTTCTTCTCCAAATTTTCCATCTTTTTTTTCACCGTCTTCTTTTCTTTTACTCATTGTTATTATTCGTTCTTTTATACGTCTTGTATTTCACCTATCACTTCATTCGATAGTTTATATTTTCAAAGATTTTTAAAAGAGTTTTTATCATTAGATAGTCGAGATCTTTTAAAAATCTATTGGTTTTGTTATTTTTTTATTCTGGATTTGTTTTAATTATTTTAGTTTTTTTCTATTTGTGAATGTAATTTAGAAATGTAGTACATAATAATTCAAAATTTTAAGAATGCACCAAAAACTAAACCCTATTTCATAATATATAAATCCTAAACCTAAACCCAAATCCCACAGTAACACCACCACCACACTCCACACTCCCCCCCCTCGAACAATCCTACACCCTAAACCCAAACCCCACAATATAACCTCCCCCACTCCAAACCGTACACCCAAACTCCACATTTTACAAATTAGTTCTGGATTGAATTTTATATTTATTTTTGTCTTAAAAGAAGTTTTTTGTTTCGTTTTCGATCAGTAAGGTAGTGTATTCAAAAAAATTTAAATGAATCTAAAACTAAACCTTACGCCCATCAATATAAACCGTACATCATAAACCCCAATCCCATTTTATCTTCTTCTTCTTTTACTTCTTTCATATTTTTGTTCATTCATTTTCTACCGTTTGTTTTTTTTTTATTCTTATCAAACTTTCTAATCTTTTTTCTTTTCCTCTCTCTCTTCATCGTCATCTTTTTATTTTCTGATTTAATCTCATATTATAAATCTTTCAATAAACTGTACACTCTAACCCCTACCAAACATTAAATATGATGATTACATTATGTGTTTTGTCTTCTCTAACTTCTCAATCTTCTAATTTCTACGTGTCTAGTCTTTTTCTTCTACTCAGTTTCTTCATTCGGTTAGAGAGATAAAAAAGTATTCCCCTTTTATTAGTTTTGTTCTTCAACTTCTTCTTCTCCAGACTTTTACTCCCTTTTATTTATTCTCCAATAATCTCTTTTTCTTCTTTTTGTTATCCCTTGTCATTTTCTTCTTGTTTATCTCCTAATTTTATTATATATAATATTAAACCATTACTAAAAAATCAAACATCCATGATCGCTCCGAGCCTCAAGAGAAATAGCAAGTGTTATATACACCAAACCTTATTTAGCTAACGATAGATAGAGATGCCTTATAGAGTTATAGTGGATATAAAGATTATTTTCTGAACATGCCTAAACTAATTAACATGGCAAGAAATAGTAATCGGAATGTGTGAATGGTACTCGTCTTTAGCCTATTTTAAGAGTCTCAAGAGCATTAATTGAACCTCACGAATCAGTCTCACCCTGATTGCGACACAGCAATATTTCGGAATAATGGCAGTTGTGGTTATGTTTATGATGATAGAGTGTGTGGAGACGGTGAACATGAAAGTGAAACTTGAACACTAACTTGTAGTTGGTAATCACGGAGAAACCATGATCGAGATTCACAGCTGAACAAACAGAGAAGTGCTTAACGTTTTCGTGAGGCTCTCACAAAAACAGAAACAATCGTAACAATCATTGAAGAGAGTCAAAAACATAAACAATTATAATAAATTCTCTTTGTAAAACTTCTACAACAATATATAGCTCAGCAAGAGTCCATACACCCTTTACAAAAAATTGCGAATGATCCATGGATGGACTCTTTTCTAAGAAGAACCCCTATAATGAATCCTTTAGTTTCAATCAATCCAACATCAATATATGAAACGATAAATTGGAAGGCTAACTATCTAGTTTCCAATTTTTGCTTTTCTTTTCCTAGCACGCTCAGCTCCTTCTGCTTTCAAGGCCGCTTTCTGTAATTTCTCTTGTCAATTAATAATTGGTCCATAGAACACAAAATTAAGACCATATAAAAGACACTCGCTTCTTTTCCTGTTTTACATTGTTTTTTTCGTCCTTTGCCATCTGCTTTTTTGGCCACGCTTCAACATAAATAGATGTATTTTTATAATGAACAATAAAAGGTTTGACTATAAAAGGTTCTCTTTTCCCATTAGCTTGGAACTAACTGTAACAAAAGCGAGAGAAGAAGAAGTTAATCATTATTACAGTAAATAGAACTTAAATCAAAGTAAAACCATAAAGATGCATGAGAAGAAAATATATGAGACCTAAGAACTAAAATTACGTATAGAAAGAAGAGATGCAAATAGTAATGAGAATTGGGTTGATTATGCTTGTAGCTATCCCTATATATAAGAAAGAATCGTAAAACAAACCTAGGTTTTCCAATTTTTTATCTTTTACTTTTTTTTTTAATTTTTTTCCATAAATTAGGTATGTGGTATATATCCAAAAATAATTTATGTAAATATCCAAATTGACGTTTTTTATCTTTTACTTTTTTTTTAATTTTTTCCATAAATGTGGCGCGAATATGTTAGGTATGTGGTATATATCCAAAAATAATTTATGTAAATATCCAAATTGACGTCTTTTTAAAAAATAAAATAAATTCGTTTTTAAATAAGATAATAAGCAAATTGAAAGATTTAATAAAGATTTTCATTAAGGGTAGTTATGTAATTCGTGGCTGAGAGTTAACGTGGTGCCTCCATTCGAAATTCTGACTTTGCAAATAATAGTATGATATATAACCATCAACTAGCTGGGCTAATCTAGAGCTTTGAGATAGGAAATTCATGAATTTGAAAGGCCTCGTCCTTTTTGCAAAAATCACCAATATTTTAGAATATGAACCTATAAAGCAGCTGATGCATCCGGTACAATGAGATGCATTCCTCAAGTGACGTTTGGAAACAACTTGAATGATACGATCATTTTCATGATTCAAATTACAGCAGAAACTCTATAAATTAATAATGTCGGGACTTTGATATTTTATTAATTTATAGAGTTATTAATATATAGATTTTGACTGAATTTTTTCTTTTCAAACAAAAAATTCAATAATAATTTTTTTTTTAAAATTTTCCTTCAAATTAAATAAGAACTTCCATTATACGTATATTTTCTTAACTTGTTTTTGATGTTTCTATATTTACTCTATTGTTTACATTTTTTCATACTTGCCATATTGTTTTATTTTTTTTTTTCTTTTAGTTTTCATATTTGTTTGATGTATAAGAGATTCATATTTTATAGCTGATATCTTAGATTCATATATATATATATGTAAGTTTTTATATGGTAATTATTAATTTATGATATTATTGGGACCATATTTTACATAGGAGTTTAAAAAAAGTTATTATCTTATCGAATTGTGTCATATTTTACACTGGCCCAACTTGGGACCGAAGAAATTTATTAATTTATCGTGTTTATTAATTTATCGAGTATTAATTTATAGAGTTTCTAGTGTACATTCATATTCCGATAGTGCTAAGTGTGAGAGTGAGAGGGAGATATTGACTGCGTAGAAACATGACCAATCTCCAAATCTGCAAACTCTGAATCAAAGAATGACTGTGCCCTTCTCTCATGATTTCGAACCCAATGGATATTTCTCATGTCCACTAAATTTCAACAACTATTAACCATTACCATGAAATTTAAGAAAATTAATCATTAGATAAAATTATTTATGTTTTACATTATTAAAACATTGATGAATTGATTAAAAAAAAAAAGGAAGCGTTACTGCATGGATGCATCAGCTGCTTTATAGAATCCAGGCATACGTGCATGCATGTCTTAGTTTTTGGGACGAATTTCAACACCTTTGACACAGAGCCCTCTTTTCCAAGAGCCAGATGCGATCTCATACATGGAGAAACTGATCTCTCCGGCAATCTCGGGGGACATTATGAACTCGCCGGCTGGTATATCTACCCACAATCTCCCTATATGCTCCTTCAAGCGCACACTATGCTCTTGCGGCCTTCCTCCACTTCTGGCCACGGTCAACTTCAGGTTCACCGGTATCTCCCATCCAGAAGCTGTATTTTCTAACTTCACCACGTACACGACCTCGTACTTTGTCCCTGGTGTCAGTTCACTCGTGTTGAACGTTCCATTCACCCCTAACCAACAAACCATTTTCAGCAGAGCAGCTTCGCCGAGTGTTTCACTTGAAAAATGAAAAACCAAAATGTATTTGATATGTTTATGATACAATAATTGCAATTGCACAAGCTTCTTACTCTTATACTCTATAGAATATATAAATCAAAGTTATAGAACTCCTTACCGGAGAGGTACCCATGACCAGTACTGGCTGTTGTCCGACCATGCGATGCTAAGATCCCTTGCGTAGACCATGTATTTCTGTCCATAAAATATCAACTTTAGTCCTTAAAACATGATTTATATATGTACTAATATATTACCCGACTAATCAAACTCTATGTAAGAGGCATATTTGAATCTGCTGACAGCAACCTTCTTAGACGACTCAAACTTCCTTAGTTTTTCTTCCCTTAGCTTTTTACCCTCCTCCTGGGATATCCAACATTTTTTTTTTTTTTGGACAAACAATACTTTATAAATCTTAAACTCCATTAGAGGAGGAATTGTTCACAACAAACCAAACCATAACCATGGCTGGACAAGAAACAAACGTAAAACAGATACAATTAAACACCTAATTTCATAAAGATAGTTAACAACATCTTTAGAGATTAAAGGAAGGTTGAGGCTTTGGGAGTCGAATAGCACATCCAATGCTATGAGTCCAGCAAATGCTGCTTCAAGAAAAGCAGTTGATAGGGCAAGCTTTCCAGCAGCTAAGTCTGGAGCTAATAAACGCCCGTTAGGAGATAAGTGGCTATCGCAAGAGCCTGAAGAGTCTTGGAAAAGAAACCATCCTGCATACAAGTTAGTATCACCAAGAGAGCTTGAAGTTTCCACAAACGGGACACACTTCAGAGGCTCACAGCACAGAAAGCTTCTAACAAAATCTATGTCCATCACAACTCTAGTTAACCATACCATATGAACAAAGGATGGAACTGAGATTGGCTGGAGATTTCGAACAGCAACCTCAAGCAGAGGTAAGAGCGTAACATCCTCATACTGAGGTAAGGGGAGCCTCATACTGAGGTAAAACGAGCCTAACAGAGCTACACAATCTGTGATAAACCTGACGGATCTGGAGAGGGAAGGAGTTGAGCTTGAGACAGACAACTCTACGACCTAGAGACTGAGCGAGAAGCTGCAGAACAGGCGGTGGAGGGACGTCGAGGAAGAGCTCCGGCGACTTAGACAGAGGATCGCCAGCAACGGCAACCGTCATGGCGAAGAGGACACGAAGATTCACCGAGGAAAGGATGCGGCGAGACGGTGTAGCAGGGGGACCAAGGACGGCAGAATTGAAGGAGGCGAGATCTGGAGGATCGGGAGGGTCGGGAGGATCTGGGTGCGGCGGATCTGGATCTGGCGGAGGGTTGAGACGCAGCGGAGCCTGAACCAAAGCGAACGACAAAGACAAAGAGGCCATGGGAGAAAGAAGAGGGTTCTCACAGGAGGGCGTGAGGCCACACCGGCGGCGGCGGGGCAAAGGCGAAGAGGGAAAACCCTAATCGCAACTCATGTCGCCTCGGGAGAGAGAAGGATATCCAACATTTAAAATCATTGTTTTTGACCCCAAAAAAAATATCATTGTTTAAGGCAAAAGCCAACGAGAGATCGATTCATATTGGAATGCAATGAAACATAAGTATACAACAATGAAACATAAGTATACAACTATGAAAAAGGAGATGATTGAATTTACCACCAGTGCAATCATCTCCTTTTTCGCATGCTCCATTCGTATCTGTTCTTGCTTCGCAAGTTTTTTTGCTTCTGCAAGGTTCTTAGCTTGATTCTCCATTTGTATCTGCATGATCTTCTGATGATCCATTCGTGACTTCTCCAGCATCACTTCCATAAGTTTTTGAAACTTTTCCTGCGGCACTGCTAGTTGTGCTTCAACACGTTTCTTATAATTCAATATCCCTTTCCTGAGAAAAGAAAATAAGATTCCCGATGACTGAAAATATTTGTACAATAGCATTTTCTAAAAGAAGATGATACCCTTATTATGTCATCAAGATATGATCTAATCATTTGTGTTATTAATTGTTATTTATAATGTTACCAATTCAATTAGATAAATAATGACGTTGAAAAAGAAATCTAAATCAATTGAGCGACTGTTTATAGAAATGTGAATGACTTGTAAGAAAATGAAAGATAATAATAACCAATAATTATTGTAATGATTTTTAAAACCTTTTACCTTTATCTTCTTTTTTTTATTATCTTTTGTGGGCCACAACAGGCTAACCCATGAATCTATTTTCTTTACAATAAAGAAATGAGCTCCGCATAAAAGAAATATGCTGGTCACATACTCATTATTTTCCCAATGAGCAAATGAACTCCACATAAGAGAAAGAGGCTAGCCCACAGACTAATTATTCTCCCATTGAAAAAATGAATTCCACATAGGAAAATAATGCTGGCCCAGGGACTCATCCATTATCCTTCCAATAAAGAAATAAACTCACATAGAAAAAGAAGGAATCCACCTCCATACATGACATAGCAGCAGAGGTGATACAACCACATGCCTACTTGCTCCTCTCCTATTACCTTTATATACGACTTACCACCAGTTTGATTTTCAACATCCGCCATTTGGGCCACAAGCTGCTTAAGTTGGTTTGCCTTCTTGCTATTATTCTTAGTTTTGTTATCAAACAAAACCTTTCGACCATGACAGAGTCTGAGAGTTTTCTGAAATTTAGTAACTAGTACTATTAGAAAATATAAAAAATAATTTTGAACAGAATATTATTTCGGGAAAAGTGTGCAGAAACCTTCAGAAATTCAAATATGGCACATCTGTTTTGGAATCTTCCATGACATGATGATGTTCCCATGGTTGTTATGGTTTATCTGAAAAGCCCGAAATTATAAAGTTTTTTCAAATGATGATCATAATCCACATGATGTAATGGAATCAGCTATAACGGAATCACGGGCATGGGCAGCGGCTCAAATAGTAGTAGAACAGGCGAACTTTAGTAATTCCAGTCTGGCCGACCCTGTCCAACTGGGAGAGTGGTGCCAGATTGATGGAGCATGGAAAGTAACAGAATGGCGAGCAGGAATTGGATGGTACAATTTTGACCCGGATTCGGGTTCAACCTTGATTGGGTCCCGCAATTTACGGCAGGGTTTATCTCCTCTTCAGACAGAATTGGAGGCACTGATTTGGGCTATGCAATGTATGCTAGTCCATAACAAACGCCAGATGAATTTCCAAACAGACTGCGCTCAGTTGGTGAAGATGGTGTCCAAACCGACAGAGTGGCCAGCTTTTGCGATATTGCTTGAAGAAGTGGCGAAATGCAGGGGAATGTTCCAGACGTTCTCACTCTCATACATTCCCAGGGCGAAAAACACAAAGGCAGACAAGCTAGCACGGAGTGCTCGAGCTCAGCCCCATGATGTGTACTACATAAACTCAGTTCCACTGGTCCCGCTTTCCGGCCCGGCTTAGGAGCTTAGGCTGTTGACAAAAAAAAAAAAAGTTGTCCAACGTCAGCTCCTCCGCTTCTAACTCGTCACCGCCAGTGAACACAACAATAAAATAATCAAAGATTTTGCTCCCAAGTATGTGCTGCAAGGCATTAAGTGTGGACTCTTCCTCCTGTGTAATTGCACCCCTTGTAGATAGAACAAACAACACAGCATGTATTCCTTCTTTGGCCATAGTTAAGCAATTAATGATTTCTCTACTTATAATGTCGGCGGATACAGTCAAGTCGAACAAACCTGAATTCATGCACAATTTTACTATCTTAATTTGCTGAATTCGACTCTACTATTGGCTAGGCTATATATTACAAAGATTTTTTTTTTTTTTTTTTTTGGGTCAACTACAAAGAAATTAGGGGAAATGGCTATTTCTAAACCATAATTTGATTTTTTCAAGAAGTCTAACCTCTATATTGTATGTTTGGCAAAACTAACCCAAAAGGTTAGTAAAATTACAATTCCTCCTTTGTGAACAAAGAAAAAACGTGTGTCATAATGTCAGATTTACCCGAAGATATCTGCTTGGGAAATCTACTTGTGCAGACGTATATTGAAGTCTACCACATAATTTCATCATAAAATTTAATTACAAATTCTACAAAAAATAATTTGATATAAAAAAATTATACAAAACCAAAATATAGATGTTCTTCACGTATGAAAAATAAAATTATTCAATTTAAATCAAAACCAACAAATTAGGTCAGAAACCTATACAACATTTGGAAGTCTACTTGTGAAATCTACTAATTAACAAAAGTTTAAAACTTAATTATAAAAATTATAAAAAACATTTTGGATAAATAATTGAATCCATAGCGTAAACATATATAACTAGCACTTGTATAAAAAACAAAATCATAAAAATGAAACAATTTGTAAGTTTCATAAGTATAAGATTGAAATGAGTAGAGTTTGAGGGTTAAAGTGTATGGTATATAAGTGTTATTGTTAGGGTAAGTCCAAATTCATTAATAATTTTTGATTATGGTTTGGTTAAAGTTCATATAATTGTTATTTTAACTGTAAAATGTGAATATGATATCAAATCAATGTTAGATATAAGTTTTAATGTTAAAATTTCGAAATAGGGTTTAGGGTTTGGATTTAGGGTTTAGCAGACTTCATCTGTAGACTTCAATAACCAACTTTTATAGAAGTCTGAAATATCAATTAAGCTGAGCGGAAATCCAAAATTTTAGGCAAATTGGAGGGAACCAAAATTGAATCAGACCAAATTGGTGTTGTAGACTTCCTTTTCCGTGTATTTCAGTGTTATTGTTAGGGTCAGTCCAAATTTATTAATAATTTATGATTATGGTTTGGTTAAAAACTTAAAGTTCATATAATTGTTAAATGTGAATATGATATCAAATCAATGTTAGATATAAGTTTCAATGTTAAAATTTCGAAATAGGGTTTAGGGTAAAGCAGACTTCTTTCATAGACTTCATGAAGAAGTCTGGGATACCAACTAAACTGAGCGGGAAATCCAAAATTTGCATGTTGGTGGAGGGAACCAAAATTTAATCAGACCAAATTGGTAAAGAAGACTTATTGTTCAGTCTATTCCAGTGTTATTGTTAGGGTAAGTCCAAAATCATTAATAATTTTTGATTATGGTTTGGTTAAAATTTATACAATTGTTATTTGTAACTTTAAATGTGAATATGATATTAAATCAATGTTATATAAGTTTTAATGTTAAAATTTCGAAATAGAGTTAATGGTACAACAGACTTCTTTCATAGACTTCATTAATAAATTTCTGTAGAAATTTGGAATATCAATTAAACTGAGCGGGAAATCCAAAAAATTTCAGAAGAATTGGAGGGACCGAAATTTAATCAGACCAAATTGGTAAAGTAGACTTATAGTTCAGTCTACTTTAGTAGACTTTGTAAATAGACTTTGAGTTTTGACGTTTAAAAAAGTCTTTAGTACAACTGAACTGAACCGGTTAAGATATATTGAACCGAACGATTTTACCCAAAACCAGACATTAACCGGCATATATATATTCGGATTTACCGAAGAGAGACTCCATTTTCAGAAAAAGCCCTAATTCCTCTCGACGCCATTCCGCTGCCGAATCGCCGTCGACAAACAGAGTTCTCCGCCGAATCGGCGTCTCCGACACTCATCGTTTTCGCCGCTGCGCTTGCCTCTCCGCCGGTAATACTTGTTCCTTTCTCTTACTCTGTTCGTTAGAAACACTTCAATGGGTTTAGTGAATTAATCGAGTTTCCTTTTCCTCTTCTCATATCTCCGCCGCCGCTTTTGCTTCGCCGTCTTTCCCAAATCTCGCCGTAATTTATCTCGATTCTCGCCGGTAATGACTCTCATCTCACTCCCTTACTTTCCTTACCAGCATATCTTGTAGTTAAACTCTCAATCCCTTAGTCGCTACCTTTGATTTTACAGATCCTGTTGTCTTCGCCGTTGGATTTATGCCTCTAAAGTGTAAGATTTCTCTATCCCTTTCCTAAATTGCTTTAGGTTGAAAAGTTTGATTTTTAGGGTTTAGTTTGAATTTTTGAAAAAAAAGGGTTTAGTTTGAATTGGAAGTAGATTTCATTTTCTCATGCAGACTTCCATGGCAGACATCCTATAGTTTACCTTATATAACTTTTGCTCAAAATGTGTTTGTCTTTTATTTAGCAGGATGGAGAAGGTCAAATTTCCTAGGAGGCTATACTCACACGGAGATGAGCCTAAGCCGGGTAAAAGCATATCATATTACAGCAACGACTCCCAGTTGTTTCCGGCTCTGAAAAGCGTTTTGAAAGAGGATAAACGGGAAGAGCTAGTTGATTCAAAGCTTGGTGTGTTCTTGAAGTTCCATCTACTCAAATTTGGGTGGGTGTCTAGGGTGGTCCAATTCATTCTTGGTTTTCAACTCGTGTGCAAGAAGAAGTACGAGATATGGAGCTTGATTGGTGCAAGTCCTTTGAGGTTTTCACTGAATGAATTTGAACACCTCACTGGTCTAACCTGTGACTATGTTGAGAACTTAGAGGAGCCTGAAGTCGGTGATGAGGCCTCTGTTCTAAAGGAGATGACAAGGTTCTGGGGACAACTGGGAGTTCCTTTGGAGACTGGTCCGAGTGTACAACAACTTACGGAAGCTTGTAAGTTTGCTGGAGAATGGTCAAGGGAAGACAGGCTCCGGTTAGGATATTTATCCATCTACGCTGGGTTCATTGAAGCACGGAAGAGGTGTTCACCCACACGTGTTAGCATGGCAAAGCTAGTCGTTGATCTAGATAAATTCGAGAATTACCCATGGGGGAGAGTGGCTTTCAAGAACCTCATAACCTCTGTGAAAAGCGCTACTGAAACGAAATCAAATACGCTTGTGGGGTTTGCTGAGGTTCTTCAAGTTTGGGCATATTCTGCGATGCCTGAATTCGATGTAGAATACGGAAATCCCTTGCCCAACAACCCAACTCCTCCGGTAGTTGCATACAGCGGTTGCAGAGGACGGAAATACATCAAACTTGCTATGCTGAGACAGGTAAAATAATTTATTATTTGTAATACTTCTCTTATATGATTATGCCTGGTTTTCATTAACTGTTTCTCTTTACTGTATTGCAGACCAGTTTCAACTACTTCGATGTCAGGGAAATGGAAGATATGTTTCCAGTTTGGGATGACGAGATCGAAGATGTCCTAGTTGAGAACATTATAAAGGCCAAGTTTGGAGAGTTTACTGATGGGGTTAATTGGAGGTGGAAGCCAAGTGACTGGCAGCTTAAAGGTGCGAAGGTTGGACTCCAGCCGACTGCAGCTGCTAAGTCTGGCAAGAAAAGGAGTGCTGAATCAGACGGTGGAAGTCAGAAGATGTCTTGCGAAGAGAGTCCTCATTTCATGGACGAGGAGGTTCTGACAAGTGTGACCACGCAAATTAAGTTACATTTTGAGAAATGTATCAATACTTTATCCCTAGAGATGAAGTCTGGGCGGGAGGCGTGTAATGAGAGCGTGAAAGTCTTGACTGGGAAGGTCGAAGCTGTACAGAACACTATTGCCAAGATGAAGGAGGGAAGGAATGAGGAGCAGGTGAAGTCCAACGATGCCCCTCCTAAAGAAGATGCACCTCCTCCTCGGGTTAGTTCCAAACCCTCTTCCAAACCTCGTAAAAATTCTTCTGTGAGCGATAAGAGAACTAAGCCTTCTTTGACTCCAATAGTAACTAGAAGAAGAGCTAAGATAATGAAGATTTGAAGACATTGGGTTCTCGTTGTTTTTGTGGGTTGTCTTTGTGGCTTGTTTTCTTTTGGTTTATTTGTTTATGTTGACTGTAGATGTACTTTAAAGTCAGTTAATAATGTAACATAAATTTTATAATCTCTTTCAGTAAAGTTTTTTAAATTTCTTCTAATCTTTGACATTTACAACATATAATTGCAGAAAAAACAACAAGCTCCCTGCGAGAGTGTGAATGGCAAGGAATGTAGTGTCATCTTTGTTAAGACAGAGAAACAAACTGAAGCCGGTTTTAGACTCCATCTAAAGAGGCAACAATCTCGAGCTGCGGCTGCACATATATTGGCACAAGCGAAAGTCGAAAGAAAACGGAGGTTAGCTTCATCTCAGATACATCCTTTTATAGGCAACAGTACCGCGAGAACAATCATTCCTAACCAGGACCAGATCCCGCGATATGATCCTATGGATCCAGTTGATAAGAATAAGCTAGCTGCCCTCAAAAGATTCATTAAACAATTACCGTAAGTCCTCAAAAGATTTCCTACTTACTTCTTATCTAATTCTCTACCTCGGAAATTATTGCTAATGTTACTTGTGTTGTACGTTTCTGCAGTGGATACCCGTCTAGGGACCCCTTACGATTCCCTCAACGAAACTGGTGGTGGCTCCTGCTAACTAAACCACAATGGCTGGTGGATACGGTACTATTTCTTTACGCCTACTATGTCTATGGGGGATAGTAGACTTCATTTCTGCAGCTTTTGTAGTGTTTATTGAACAAAATGGACTTCTGTAGTGTTGACTTTAAGTGTAGACTTCATTTGTGGGACTCATTTTGGTGGATACACTGTTTCTGTTGCAGCATATGGATGCCGTGATAAACATGCTCAGATTTCGTCAGTCAAAGCATCCGGCGTGGTTCAGAAGTGATCGACTATACTTTGTAGATACCAACATCAGCCTTCTGTGGGGTTTGAAGTTTATTGAATTCGTAGAGTCTGAGCCGACCAAAGATGGTTTAGGACGTCTTGTACCTGCTGGTGCATCTGACTACTACTTCGGGGAGAAGCCCGCGTACTGCAGAACGGACAAGCACTGGATTGTTGATATTGATGACATCTACCTGCCTTTGAATATCAGAAGTGCACATTGGATTGCTCTGTGGATTTCGTTGCCTAGGAGGCACATTACTATATGGGACAGTCTGCCTAGTTACATTGATGATGAAGAACTGGCATCATTTGTGGAGCCTGTTGCTGTCATTGTGCCCTATCTACTTCTGCTTCATGCAGACGTGAATAAAAGAGATAAGTTTCCTTTCGATCGTTTTACTCACGAGCGGATGATAGGGCCTGGTTTCCCAATCCAAGACAATGATGGTGATTGTGGAATGTATGCTCTTAAGTTCATCTAATGTCATGCACTAGTTATGAAGTTTCCTACTACTTTGTGTGGGAAAAACAGCAAGGCAATCAGGGAGAAGCTTGGGGCGGATATATTTGATGAGATTAAGTGCCTTGGACCACCAAATCGTGTCTGGTCGGAATTGGGTCTCTACGACTCTTGATTATGTTGTCTTGGATACATATAGCGTTGTAGTGGTATCTCACAAACTGACGCTACTATTCTTTTGTACCTGTTGATAGGGTTTTTTTTGTTGTAACCCATCAAGTAATCATTACAGGTTAGGTAATATATGTTTTTGGCGTACTTAATCTTGTGCATTGAACATTAAGCAGACTTAACAATTAGACTTCATCAGAGTTCGAATGAAAAATTAAACATTAAGCAGACTTCGCAATACAACATCATAATCAGAGTTCCAACTCCTTATCACAGACATTAAAAAACATAAAGCTGGATCTCACTCCATTCATCTTCAACTCTACTACTCACCGTCCTTCACACCCTGAGAACCAAATGTGCAACTCATTATCACAGACATCAAGAAACATCTTTCACTACCTAAAACATTAATTGCAATAGAAACTTACACAGTGGGGGCGAGTATGTCCTTCTTGCTTACACTTTGAGCATCTGTATTTTTTGTGCAGCTTCCTTGGTTTGGTTCCTTTCTTCCTTGCCATCGCCATCTCCAGCCAGGTTTGCCACCTCGATTTTTTCTTTCGTCCAGGGGCAACCTTCACGTTTGGTATACCACACGGTTCCTTTTTTACCTCAAACTCATCATCTGACAATCGAGGGTAAACGTTTTGGGACCATGTTGCATATAACGACTCTTTCGTGTATAAGGGAGAAACGTAGATTGACCAGTCAACTCGAGCTGCTACACAAGCTGCAATGACATGTGAGCACGGAATTTTCTCAATTTGAAAAACACCACAAGAACACTTCAGCTGTTCCAAATCAACAATCGCATCTCGTGGACCACCCTTAGCGAAAAACTTCCATCCGTCAATGCGTTCAACGGTCATCGTTCCCGCATAATGTTCGCGGATTGCCAACAGATACTCAACTCCACGGCTATATTTGGTTGTGAGACTGAGTGCATCTTCACGCCTCTTGCTAAACCAACTCCCAAACTTTTCTCTAATAAACTCAAGAAGAAATGGAATGGGAAAGCCTTTTGCTTTCTTAACCGCTGCGTTGATCGATTCGGCAATGTTACTTGTCTTTATATTGTACCTATCACCAGGGAAGTGAACCCGGGACCATAACTTCGGGTCCGCACCCTCTAAATAAATCGCAAGAGCGGGATTAATTTCTCGAAGTATATTCATGTAGCGATCATAATCTTCAACCGTATGAGCGTATGCAGCCCCTTTTACCAAGTGCATAAACGGCTTCCCCTGAAGTTTGGTCAGAATGTTCTGTTGTAAATGATAATAGCATATGCCTCGTGTAGCCCATGGTATAACGCTCTCGCATGCGTTTTTGATAGACTCATGCCTATCGGAAATTATTGCCATCGGATACTCATCTGTAAAGCAAGTCTTTAGTTTGGAGAAAAACCAATTCCAAGAGTCATCATTCTCCGCATCAACCACTGCATAAGCCAAGGGAAATATCTGAAAGTTTGCATCTTGACCGGCTGCCACTAACAGAACACCTCCATACCTACCATTTAAATGAGTCCCATCCACAACAATGACTCTTCTGAGATACTGAAAACCAGTTATCGAAGCTTTCAAAGAGATAAACAGATATTGAAACCGATCCAAGTCATCGGTTTCAAGATGTACTACACTTCCTGGATTGCCTCTCTTTAGTTGGCGCAAATAAGAAGGCAGCTCCTCATATCCAGTTTCTGCTGTTCCTCTCACCAACTGTTGAGCATGTATCAAAGCTCTGTAAGAGGAAGTGTAATCAAGGTTTAGACCACACATAACCTTCATAGAATCTCTGATATGCTTTGGCTCAATTCCATCAATTATGCCAACTCGTTCAATGAACAAAGCTCCAACGTACTTGGGCGTACAACGCTTGGAGCACAGGGATCGATCAGACACGGAGCATGTATGTAGCTTTTCATATTTTGTCACCCAGAAAGTAGAAGCTTCATTCTTCACAGCCGCTCTAAGCTTCCACTTGCATCCGTTGACAGAACATAATGCAACAAACAACGTCTTCGTAGAATTGTACACTTTAAATGAGAACCTCAACATTACCGCTGTCAAGCGCAACTCTGTTACAAGCTTCTGCATGCTAGGGAAACTCTGAGTGACAAATATATTATCTGACCAAGGAGTGGTCGATGGTGCTATGTTTCCACCAAAACGCGATTTTAAGCTCTCAACGACAACGGACATATCAGATTCATGCTCATTGTCATCCTCATCCTCATTTTTCACTTTGCCGTATTCACTATAATCCACATCTCGATCATCAACCTCATATTTGGATTTCCCGTTTTTCTCGTTTTCATCATCGTCACTCAGGCTATCATCCTTCCTTGACTCATCGTCACTCAAGCTCTCAACCCAATCTTTTTCAGAATCATCACTCGCATCATCATAACATTGATCAGCATGCCCACCAACATTTGCATGCTCATTTTCTTCTTTCCGGCTTGAAATACAGAGACGTACACCATCTATCCTACCCAACTCAATCAAGCTAAGAACGTGTCTATCATTTGTGACGTATATAGGAGGCGAATCAGGAGACACTTGTTGAAGCATTTGTTGTGGTAATCCATAGGATATCTCCACAAACTCTGTTTCGAGCATATAATCCTCTTGTGCCATTTCAAGAAGCTCACCATATGTGCAACCATCTCTTAAGAAGAACATTCGCCCTCCTTTCTGATTATCCAGCTCAAAGTTCCAGAGCAGTTCTTTCCTCTTCCATTTTCCATATTTTCCATATACAGCGGGTATGTGAACCATTATCTGCAAAAACAAAAGGGAACCAACATTAGGAATCACTGCCGAATAAGTAGAGTTTATGTAAAGTCTACTCTTAATTATTTAAATTTGAGCTGAGAGTGTAAAATTAATTAAAGCTTACTCTAAATAACTCAACATAACAAAATGATACAGAAGCTATATATATATATATATAAATAATACAGGCTCAAGAGTCAAACAACTATTTTTGTTTGTTATAAATTTCAAATAAATGAGTTTTATAAAGAAATTCAAGTACAGAGAACAAACAAATTAAAGTCTGCTCCGTAGACTTAGTAAGACGTCTGCACCTAATAAGCAAAGAGTCTTATAAAACTAAAAAAAATCTATTCCACAGTACATATATAATGTAAACACAAAACAAAGCCACAGAAGGAAGACCACATAGTAAGAGAACCGTAATACCAAAATAAACCCAATATAGCAGTTTTGAAACTGATCTAAATGCGATTTAAAAAAAACATAAGAATACAGACTTTAATTTCCGTCTGCCTTGTTAGACTTTATATATACTCAACGATAGTAGACTTTTAATTAAGCCTATTATAGGGGTTACTTTTGCAATTGCTAGAAGACATGTAGACTTCAATAGAGGTCTATCTACAAATAAGAAATCTACTAATAAAGTCTGCTTCTATCATGGGTTAGTTTTACATTTGACCAAACATTGACTTTTTTAATAGTAGACTTCATCAAGAGAAGCAGACTTTATTTAAAGACAACTAACACAATTAGACTTAAGCATGAAGTCTAACTTCTTGCGTAGACTTACCGAAGGTCAGTTTTGCAATTGACTATTGTTTGACTTTTTAAGTAGACTTCATATCAACTACATTTTTAGATCAGACTTAAGCAAAGTCTACAGCAGGTTAGTTTTGGGTTTGACCAAACATCGAATTAATTTTTAAGTAGACTTCTTTTCAAGTCGAACTAAAAAGTAGACGTTATTTTACCTATATTCAATATTTCGGGAACTACAAAACAAACCCTAGTAAACTTAGAATGAAGTATGTCAAAAAAGTTGAACATGAGTCTATTGCAAAATTGACCTCTCTTTTTTTGCAGACTTTAGTAGCAGACTTCTCCGGACAATCAAACCCTAAGTTAATTGCAAAATTAACCTGCTACTTACAAAGTCTTCTTTTAAAGTATACGCCACATTTTTTTGTTTTCAAACAAAAAAGAGTAGCTGTAAAACAAAGTCTACTTTCATAACGCACAGTTTAGTCAATTGCAAAACTAAACTGTGCCTTGACAAACAGACTTTTTATAAAGTGTACCACATGTAGAAGACTTCAATTGAAGCCTACGTTCGCGGTACAGATCAGAAATTACACCTAATCTACCGGAAATATTACCTTTCGGCGGGCTAGAGCTTGTTAGCCGGTTCCCAACTTCGACTTTGACACCAAACAGAGGAGCCCAGATGCTATCAGCGGCCAAACCACGAGATATTGCAGTAACTTAAATCATCAGCTTTGGATAATCTAAATTTTGGAGTTTTCTTATGAAAATAGAGAGAAAATATAAGAATAGAAGGTAATAAAGTGTTTTTATGAGTTCTAAGGGATCAAGATTTAGTTTTCCAAGCCTTAAAAGCTCCAAATCGGTTGAGAAAATTGATGTCAATGGTATATTGGTGAATAAATGAGGAAGATGAGGATGGGTTGGACATTTTGATTTTCGAAAAAAATAAAAACTGAAATAAATTAATGGCAATTTCGTGAATAAGATAATAAGACAAAGATTTAGTTGAGAAAAAGTGGTTTAAATTTTTGAAGGTTGAAAAATGGGTTATATTTGCCATTGACCATAATTCTTGAGTCATATTTGCAAACTTCCCAAGAAATTAAGATTAGCGGTGGTAGACTCAATCTAAATATTTGATGTGAAACATACCAGGAGTATCAATGACATTGATTACTGGGCCATTTTGTATCGCAGCTCTATACATCTCACATTTCATGGTAATACCTCCGGCCTGTTGTTTGGAGAAGAACATTTTTTCACCGATAATGGTGTTCCCGGTGGTGCTTTTTCCATTACCAGTACAGCCTACCAGAACTATGTTTTTTATTGGCTCTGACATATCGAAGAGGAGATCGAAGAGGATAAGTAGATGATTAGAGAGTCTACTAAATGAAAACTCACGAAATTTCTAGACCTTTCTGAGTGGAGAACAATAAAGAAGAAAAAATGGGCAAGTTAACAGACGACAATTGAAATTGGTATTCAAGATCGCTTGCCAGTTTTTAGTAATGAAAACAAAAATATCATTTCTTTGTTCACGTCTATGTTTAGATATTAGTTTGAAAACCACTATATATACAAAAAGTCAGAAACATATCAGATTCAAGTGGCATTTATATTAGAGATTTCCGAACGGCACTATATTTTTTTATATATATATAAACAATGTAGTAGTCCAAAAAGTCTAAGACATATAAAATTTAAGTGGCTTTTATAATAGAGATTTATAAACGGCAGTATATAACTATATATATATATATATAATATGGAAACGGTAAACGTACCGGAATAGCCAACACGAGTTATATATTAATTTATAAAGGAGAAATGGAAGTGGTAAACGAGTTAAAACACACAGTTACGACATGATCGAAGGATCAATTCCAATAGCTTTGATAATTAGAGTTCATTACAAAGCTATGACAAATGTCAAATGCATTAATTCTCTTCAAAAGTAAAAACAAATAAATGAAAAAAATATTTAAAGTTGATCTTATGGGATCAAATTGTATGTAAATGGTTAATATGTAGAGTGGGTGATGTGCAGGTATACTTGATCTGACGTCTTCGGCGGACTACATCAGCAAAGAAATTGTCAGCTGCCTACATCAAGCAGTAGGACGCTTGCATGCTGTTCTCTTAGTGATATCTGTGAGGAACCGAGTTACGAAAGAGGAAGACTTGGTATGGTACTTAGTACCTTGGAGGTCCTTTTCGGGAGTAAAATTGTTGATTATCTTATCGTTGTTTTCACCGGCGGGGATGAATTAACAGAGGATGAGGAAACCATTGATAACTATTTGGATGGTTGCCCTGAATTCCTAATGGTTGGTTACTTTGATCACATTCTTACAAAACTTTGTGTAGTTAGAGAAGTTTTTAGCTTGGGACTTAAGATTGACATTTCTTGTGGTTTCAGAAACTTCTTGTTGCGTGCGACAAAAGGCAGGTCGTGTTCGATAACAAAACCAAGGATGATGCGACCAAGAAGAAGCAAAACCAAGAGCTTCTCAAACTTGTCGAAATGGTCAGAAAGCATACCAATAACATTCCGTATACCGAGGCCATGTACCTAAAGATTAAGGTTTCAAAATATTATAGTCTCACATTTTATTTTTAGCTTTTATTTGCATCTATCTATAGTGCGTCTTTAATTTCTGAAATCAAATGGTATATCTCATTAGGAAGAGAAAGATAGACACGAGAAAGAACACGAGGAGGCTAAGATAAAGCGCATTCATCAGAAGATATGCAAGAATTCATGAAGGAGTTACTTCTACTGAACCAACAGAACCTCAAGGCCATTTCAGACATGGTATAAACTTACTCCTCTTCTTTAATATACACACACACACACATCTATTTAGTGTTGATAATGATGTGGACATTAACGAGATCTGATTCTTTTTTCCAGATGGAGAAAAATATTAGGATTTTTACGGACGCTCAGGAGAAGATCTTTGCGCAAAGAGATTTAGCAGAGGAGAAGCTGCATGAAGCGGACGAGAGAAGACATAGAGCGGAAATGAATGATGTGTTAGCTCAGTTGGATAACCAGCACCGTGCAGAAATGGAAGCGCAAATGGCGAAAGGTCATGGGTGCAACATTCTCTGATCAATCAACTGTGCGACTCTGCCCTTTTTCGTAAAAAAATAAATACTTTGTGTTTTCTAATGCAGAGTGTCTTCTATATTCCTCGTTTGATGGGAGTGTTCGTGTTTTGCTTTTGTTTCGCTTTCATTTCCGTTATTTTCTTATAATGATTAGGCGATTCGTATAGCCTAATCTTTGTTTGATTTGCTTCTAGTTTTTGAATTTTAAATGTGTGTGTAAGTGCTTTGTAAGGAGACACATTTTTTTTCTAATATCTTATATATAATAGGAGAGTTTGCTCTCTCCATCTAGGCTATCCACATCAGCAAAAAAGTTCATTAAATTGTTTTTAAGATATTTAATACATGACTATTCATATTTGTTTACCTATATTTATATTTTTAACTATAAATAAAACTAAGAAAAATATACAACTAAATTATTTAATTAATATAAAGTATGTGATAACTTGATGTTAAAAGTTATCAAAAAAACTTTGGATATAAGTAAAAAATATATTTAACTTGAAATGGTATATATTTACCTTTTATAAAAAGAATTTATCCTACTTCAAAATGTTATGATGTGTTTACAAGTGAAAAAGTTGAATATAAATTAATTAAGATAATAAAAAAATCAATGAGAAATTAGAGTTAGAGTTTGCTTTTTAAAACAAATAGAAGTGCAGTGAAAAAATGAAAATTTTAAGGATTGTGATATGTTTGTTTCCAAATCTTATATATAATAGGAGAGTTGCTCTCTCCATCTAAAGTGTCCACATCAGCACAAAAACATTAAATTGTATTTAAATTATTTATTAAATATATGACTATTCATATTTCTTTACATTTATTCATATTTAATAAAAATATACAAATAAATTATTAATTAATAGAAAGTATGTGATAATTTGATGTTAAAAGTTATCAAAAAGTTGGAATATAAAATAGAGATGGAGTAAAGAAATATTTAACTTCAAATAGTATATATTTACCTTTTTATTCAAAGGATTTATCATATTTAAAAATGTTATAATGTGTTTACAAGTTAAAAAGTTGAATATAAATTAATTAAGATAATAGAAAGCTAATGAAACATTAGAGTTAGAGTTTGTTTTTCTAAACAAATAGAAATGAAGTTTTATATGTAAATTTAATTGTAGTGAAAAACAAGAATATGTTTACAAATTTTAACCTTCAGTCAAATGTATATACATATTTATAAATTTTAACCTTCAATCAAATACATATACATGTTTACAGTCTAATAGAAGAAAAAAAGAAGTAAACAAACATAATATTTATAACATGATAAATTTTAGAAATAGAAAACTCGAGATAAAGAGGGATGTTAATATCCTAATAAATTAAAATAAAAAACAAATTATTCATATTTTTTAGTGTTAGTGGTTGAGTTAACTCAAAACATAACAAAAACATGAAAGTTAATAAACAAAACCATCATAATTCAAATCAACGAGTATAAATAAAATTAAACAGAAAAACTATCGTAAACAACCCCGCGCTTCGCGGGGCTTCAAACCTAGTGTTAATTTGCGAGGCATATTCCTATAACTCAAAAAATAACAAATTAAGGATTTATCTTATTTCAAAAATGTTATAATGTGTTTATAAGTTAAAAAGTTGAATATCTAACAAAAATAAATTTACTAAATAATAGTTTTTGTAGATCTATACATAATCTTTCTCCTTTTTAAAACAAATAAAAGTCGAGTTTTTATATGTGAATTTAATTACAGTGAAAACTTGAAAATTTAAGGATTGTGATATGTTTGTTTCAAAATCTTATATATAATTAGCGAGTTTCTCTCTCCATATAGAAGGTCCACATCAGCACAAAAAATTTATGAAATTGTTTTTAAGATATTTTATACATAACTTTTCATATTTCTTTGCATATATTTATATTTTAAATATAAATAAAACTAAGAAAAATACACAACTAAATTACTTAATTAATATAAAAACAGCGCCAGGCCGACGGTGGGCCGGTGATTTGTGGCTGTTTTTCAGTGGCTGTTTCCTCTGTTTCACACCCTAACCCCTCCGGTGTATAAGGCCACAGCCACTATAACAACCTAGGTTGTTGGTGAGACTCGAACCTGAGATCTCACCCTTTAAGTAGCCTTCCCTACAGGAAGCTACCACCAATTGACCTGCAACAGCCCGGCTCACCAGCCCACCGCCGGCCCGGCGCTGTTAGGGCTGCAGCCCAATACACCCCAACCCCTCCGGTGTATAAGGCCACAGCCACTATACCAACCTAGGTTGTTGGTGAGACTCGAACCTGAGACCTCACCCTTTAAGTAGCCTTCCCTACAGGAAGCTACCACCAATTGACCTGCAAAGAAACAACCAACACCTATTTTTTTTTTATAATAAATAAATACTAATCAATTCTAGCGAAGGTCTTTAAAATAAATTAAATAAATAAATATCAATAACAAATAAATCAGTTCAGCGGAAGCAAATAATAATTAAACAAGTCTAGCAAAAAATGCAAAATAAATAAAAGCAATAAACATCCTATCATCCCCCTCTTCAGCCTTGATTCCGCGATCACACAAATCTTTTACCTGCAACACATTGGAATGGAGTTGCGTAAGTATTTAATAAATACTTAGTGAGGCAATCACTCTGCCTACAGGCCAATTACGCAATTTACTAGATATTTAATAATATTTATAAACTCCAATAATTATTAAATACCATTTTCCAATTATTAAATAATTATTAATAATTAAAACTTCATTTCTCAATTATTAAATAATTCTCATAATTAAATAATAATTTTCCATATTTTAAAATAATTTAAATAATTATTTTAAGCCTCTTAATTAATTAAATGTATTTATTAATTAAATCCGAATTAAACCAATTAACTAGATTTTAACCAGAAATCACTTAATTTGAACCAGAAATCAATTTTCAATTGAACCAGACTGAACCGGCTGGGTCGACCGATGCAACCTTTGCGTCGCCCGACGCACGTCCGTCAGGTCGACAGAGATATCAACAAAACACGCAGAAACACCAAATTAATACAGAAATCAACCAAACATCATCACATAAACCTCATTTCAGAAGAACACCTCAAGAACAACATTCAAGCAATCCAGATCTAGTGATTTGCGGACCTACAGTCATGCACTCACCTTGATTGGATTGAAACAGAGGAAAAGGAGAAGAAGCAGTGAAAAACAGCCACAAATCACCACAGATTCGCTCAAGACACCTCCAAATCACCACAATCACCTCTCTTCTTCTTCTCTCAAGTTTCTGAGCCGCCAAACAACCAAAAGAAGGCTGCTCCACGACTTTGAACTTAAAAATTGGGTTTCTAGACCCAAACCAGGCTAAACCGGGCCCAATTGACTTAAATTAAACCGGGATTGATTTTGGAAACCTTGCGTCGACCGACGCAACTCTTGCGTCGACCGATGCAACTCTTGCGTCCCTTCCTCCTTTCTTTCCTAAAGATTATCTGCAACTACTACAGTCTTCCGCTCTACCAACTGAGCTAAGGTCGGATACAGCCCGGTCTGTGATAAATGAGGAGAGGCTTAAGAGAATTGATTTGGCTATTTATGTCAACAAAGTGCACTTACCTTTTCGGTCAAAGGTCTATAAGTAACTCCAGTTAAGCGTGCTTGTGCTGGAGTAGTTGAAGGATGGGTGACCTTTCGGGAAGTGGTTTCCGAAACCGTGTGAGTGAGGCCAAAACACGGGGAAAGGTCAGGTGTTGATTGCAGGGATAGTAAACAAGTCATTAGAGCCTCTCGAAAATAACGGACCGGCCGTCGGACAGGGGTGAGGCCCACGGGCCGAGATGGGCCTGCGGGCTCAGAGAGAGGGCGTGGGTGACTCACCGGGAGGGGCGGTCGGGGCGTTATAATTTGGTATCAGAGCCAAACCCAGACGAGAGTGTGGAGTCAAGTTGAAGTGGCCTTGACTCACACCGTCAGGGGGTGACGATCCAGGTGCGCAACGAGGACGTTGCGCATAGTGAGTGGGGGTGAGTTGTAACATCCCGGTTTGTGATAAATGAGGAGAGGCTTAAGAGAATTGATTTGGCAACCTATGTCAACAAAGTGCACTTACCTTTTCGGTCAAAGGTCTATAAGTAACTCCAGTTAAGCGTGCTTGTGCTGGAGTAGTTGAAGGATGGGTGACCTTTCGGGAAGTGGTTTCCGAAACCGTGTGAGTGAGGCCAAAACACGGGAAAGGTCAGGTGTTGATTGCAGGGATAGTAAACAAGTCATTAGAGCCTCTCGAAAATAACGGACCGGCCGTCGGACAGGGGTGAGGCCCACGGGCCGAGATGGGCCTGCGGGCCTAGAGAGAGGGCGTGGGTGACTCACCGGGAGGGGCGGTCGGGGCGTTATAGTTCTTCAATAGAGAAGCTTTCTTCATCTCTTATCTCTTTTAATACTCACATAATGCTTTCATACATCTCTTGCTTGTTTGTTTGCATCATGGCTGAGTAGTCTTATTGTTGGGTTCAAGAGTTTTCAAGGGATTCATGGATTGATCACTAGGTTATTAAATTCGGGATTATTGATTAAGTTACTCATCTAGATTTGTGCTTAATTCTTATAGCCTTGACTGACCGTCTTGCTACTGCCTTATTGTTGATTTACTTTCCGAAAGCTTGATAAATCACTTGATATAATCTAGATGAGCAAATCACCATAACCTGCGGGAGTAGAATTATGATGCTTTGTGGAACATACTGAATTTGGATTGTTGCGCTTGTTTAACCACTTGATTACCTATGGGAGTAGAGTAATCTTAGGTTGTTTAGACATATTAATTGACCTTGCGGGAGTAAATTGATTATCAATTCATAATTCAAGTTCTTGATCATATCTATTAATTCCTTGTTTAACTAATCCAAATAAACCAATCCTTGATGACCTATGAATTCTCTTGTGCCCAATGCTTTCCCCATTGATTTGATCTCTTGTTTTACTTGATTTTGAGCTCACTAATAGTCATTGTCGTCACTGTTCACGGCCCTAAAACCAAATCTCCATATTATAGTTTTAGCTAAGTTTTAATCTCATAAGCTCATAGTGCAACTTTTCTGGTCCTTGTGTTCGATAACCCATACTACCAACGATTCGTGCACTTGCGGTATCTACTAATAGTTGGGTAAAACTTATCCCACATCATTATTTCGGGTCCAAATGCTATTTTACATTATGCTTACAAATTTTAACATTGAGTCCAATGCATATGCATGTTTATAGTATAACAGAAGTAAACAAACATAATATTTATAACATGCTAAAATTTTAGAAATAGAAAACTTGAGATAAAGTGGGAGTGTTAACATCCTAATAAAATAAAATAAAAGACAAATTGTTCATATTTTTATTGTTAGTGATTGGGTTAAATTAAAACATAAAAAAAAACATGAAAGTTAATACAAAACCATCATAATTCAAATCAACAAGTATAGATAAAACTAAACAGAAAACTATCGCAAACAACCCCGCGCTTGCGCGGGGCTTCAAACCTAGTATATTCAATTACAAAACTAACATAATGGAAAATAATCAATGGTCATGAGGCTCATACGCTGCCACAACAAAGTAGATATGTAAAAAAGTATATATATTATTTCTTTCATCTTATTTCGGTGCAAATGCGATTTTACATTATACTTACAAATTTTAACGTTGAATCAAAAAATAAATATATGTAAAGTCTAACAGAAATAAACAAACATACTATTTATAACATGCTAAAATGTTTGAAATATAAAACTCGAGATAAAGTGGGGTGTTAACATCCTAATAAAATAAAATAAAATAACATGCAATGTGAGATAAAGTATAAATAAAACTAAACAGAAAACGATCACAAACAAGCGCGGGGCTTCAAACCTAGTAAATTTAATATAAGAGTCGAGAAAGAGGTTTTTCTCAATGAACACTGAGGGTTGGGGTTATTTACATGTAGCACGTGTGATCGATTTACACAATACAACCAAGGATGATAACTGATAAAGACTGACGAATAATAATGTTAACTTCAATTCTTCCAAAATTTATGTAAGGTCTTTTATATGTGCGAGCTTCTCGCTAAAACGTGTTAAAACGCCATCTTTTTTCCACGAAAATATAAAATATTTGTAATACAACGAAATTATATTTTCTAATTTGTACGACTCCAAAACTAATAGTCTTAAGATTAAAAAAAAAAAAAAATCAAAAATAATTGTAACAACGAACACCACGAATTTTCAAATTTATTGATCATCTTATGAATGAATATTTACAGCAACAAATTGGACATGAATCAGTGTTTAAATACATGGAAAGCCGGGATGTCATTTGGTTATGCAACAAGGATATACATAGGTCATTCTTTGGTAGAGTAGAAGGTTTTTTTTATTCATTTGATTGTTCTTTGAAACAAACGATGCGCTTGATATAAAACTTATCTTTATAAAGCAGATTTTTTTTTTATTGAATTTTATAAAGGATTTAGGTATTAGTTACATGCAATCGATTATAGGAAGACTATAGAAAAACAGAAAACTGGATATTAGGACACAATAAATTATACATAGATGTATACACAAATTTATTATACAGAGAAAAGAACATCAACAACAAACCGAAAAAAACATTGAAAGAAAAAGATAAAGAAAAAACGAATATACTACATTTGTCTTTGAAGCTTGGTTTTTTTTTTTTTTAGTTAAGTGAAACAAGCTTACTCAGAGTTCAAGAAGGTGGTCGCGCGCGCAGAGCAAAATGTGCTCCGATGCTATCAATAACAAATCCAGATTTGCCATGGAATCCAACAACTTGACGACCATTGTCTTCGAGCACAAACTTAGTAGCTCCAAATGTTGGCGAAGTCCTTCCTGTTGATGTTGTAAAGGCAAGACTCGTGACGACGTGTTTAAAATTAGGAGTCTTTCCGGTTGTTCCTTCCACTGATGTTATATATTCGTTTGGGTAATCAAGCAGGAACTGCAATCATCAATCACCATCTCTTATTCTATTATAAGAAAGAATACGGCCGGTCCAATGCACAAAAAATATTGACCAATATAATATTTCAAATTTTCCTATCAAACATAGTATTTTGCAAAATGTAAACTCCAAAAGAGTTGTTGACTATGTTTTAGTTTGACGTATACAATTCTAAGTAAGACTTTATTTCAGTTAGCCTACTGGTAATAACTAAACTTGCAAACATGATATCAAAGAATATCCTAACACACACAAAAACAATCAAACTGAAAGGGATTTTGTTCCCCCTTTATAGCGGTTCAAAATATCTATATAGATGATGATAAAGTTAATTATATCAATTAATAAAGATTTTAATCACCCTAGAGGAATTATTTACTTTGGCTCCTATCTAAATGTGTATAGATGATGATAAATTTAATTGACATCCATTAATAAATGGTAATATATTTTCTTGTGGTTTGTGTTGTAATGCGAGGTAGGTCCTCGATCGTTGTCTATTCAAGAAAATATCTACTTTGTTTCATGATCCAAAAAGACTGAGTTCAATTCTACATTTACCTCTTGTGGATGTTGATATATCCGGCCATGCTCACGTGTTTCTAGTTCACTGTCCGCGCTGACATAGTCGAATTTGACTTTAGTTACACAACTGTCATCTCTTCCAATATATACTTTTCTTACACCACTGTGAACTCCATCGTCCCACATTCCTCCTCCTGGACCACCTTGCGCGGCAAGTTTCCTAGGCGGAGCCCAGTTCGATGATGATGAGTCCGGTGCAAAATGAGCTCCGATGGCATCTAGAGCGAAGCCGGATTTCCCATGGAACCCTACAAGCCTCCGACCATTATTCTTAAGCACGAATCCAGGGTTTCCGAATCTGGGAGATACTCTTCCCGTTGATGTCTTGAAGACAAGCGACGTTACGACAACAGCAGTACCGTAAGCACTAGCGTAAGTTCCTTCGACTGATGTGATGTATTCATTTGGATAGTCAACAACAAACTGCAATAATAAATCTTTTGGCTTAGTTTCCGTTTCAAAGTATATATCTACATTCGCAATTTTATATATATTCTGGCTATGAAGCTTTGCTTGTGTAAAAACAAAAACTTAAAGATTTATAACAATCATAAGCAATTTAGCCTGTTCTATGTCAATGTCAAAGATTGCGTCCGAAAAAGTAAAATATTTCGCTATCGACTACTTGGAATATATTTGCAGTATATCCACCAAAATAAACATAATCTTCGCTGAGGAAAAAAAAACATAATCTTCGGTATTGTGATCTATCGGTTATATAGAAAAGAGAGTTTTTGTAAGACCTCTTGTAGTTTGTGAACCTGAATACCATGCGCATGTGACTTCACCGTGCCATCACTGAAATATTCAACCTTGAGATAACTAATACAAGTGTCATCTCTTCCCACATAAATTTTCTTTACACCACTGTTAATGCCATGGTCCCAAAAAGATCCTCCCTTTCCTCCTTGTGCATCAACTCTCTGTGTCATACTTTTCTCTCTGCCTTGATTCGATTGATTATTAATTTTTTGTAGACAAATGATCAAAATTAGTCAGTTGTGAAAATTATCATAAAACAACAATGTACACGTACGACCCGTTATCAAGATCGTATTCTTTAATTACGAAGATTAATCAGAATAAACGACAAATCAAATCATCTGTTGCTAATCAGTAAACAAACATCGTAAATGAGAAATAAATAGAAAGAGGAACCTTTGGTTTTGAAGGGGCAGGAGCTGATGGAACTTTGTGGTGATCGTTGAGGGTACTTTTATAGTCACTAATAAGGTGTAGATGACTATGTTTCTTTGTAATTTCAATATGACTTTGTCTCCACAAAGCCGTATAACTTTCCAATCTTTTTAGTCTACTAGACTATCCAATAAGAGATAATGGGAGATGTACTTTATATTCATTTAGGCATTTGATTTGGCAAGTCTATGCTTTTACTTTTCGATTAATATTAACGGTCAGGCCGGCTCCTATAGGAGGAGGCAAGACGTGCCACGGTTGGGAGTCAAATATTGACCGAATCGTATTACCTTCTGAATCCGGATGAATGTATGAGGAACTTTCAATAAAGATTAAACTTTGATTTCTTTTTGAACCCAATCAACAAAGCATAAATATACTGAAACCAAAGCCAACTCTTAAATGTATTGACGGAGTTGCCAAACAAAGATTACATTGTAATTTTAAATCCATTTTTTGTTTAAACCTTTTCTCATGTATTTTTTACATGTGATGATAACTAGTATATAATTAAACTTCTGTATAACCCACTTTTACAATACCATTTTTAAGCAAATCATTTGTCAACTAATTGATATCAAACGATAGCCTTTTAGACCATCTCCAACCCCTCATGCCATATGTTATTGCAAATGGCAAAAATATAGCAATAGCATTGGGTTTTTCTCCAACCCCTCATGCCATATATCATGCTATAATTTTTTTCCAACTTATTATTAATTGTTAAAACTACTTGATTTCTTCAAATTTTACAAAGTGAATCATTTGTTTTTCTTTTTTTGCAAAAACAACCAGAATTATATTTTTTTTTATTATTATAATATTAAAACAAAATACATCATATTACATAAAAATTATAGAAAACAAAGATTTTAACCTATTGTTTTATGTTTTTTGAATTTCAGTATTTTTAAAAATAAAATTTGAAGTTTATTATGGTTATGTTTTTATATTTCTATGAAATAAATATTATTTATATTTTGAAAAAGTTATGAGTATTGTTTATTTATTTAAATAAATCATAATCAATATAATTAAACTGTTAAATTAAAAGTAATTACAAATTGAAGGACTATTTTATAAATAAAAAAGTTCAATGGCAAAATAGCATATTGCATAATCTCATGCCAAATATAGAAGCAAAAATAGCATGATGCTATTTTGCAATAGCATATGCAATTGGGTTGGAGCAAAAATTATGGCAAAATAGCATATATGTCATATTTAGCATGGGGTTGGAGATGCTCTTAGGGCTCATCGACGATGGCATATTCGTCTTCTGTGCAGGTGGCTGCAGTGTTCTACATGTTTTCTTTTGCTTCTTTTTCTACAGGGAAGGTTTAATTGGTCATGTGTTTCAAATACTCCGTTTGATCAGCGGATTGGATCAATTATGCCTTTGTACTTAGTGTTTGATTTGTTTTTTTAGTTAAAGGGTTTAGTGTTTGATTTGCTGGGTAATTTATTGACAGAGACATATGATCTATGCCAGGGATCTTGGCATCGCATGGTCAGACTACAGCGGGTATTGGTCATGGCTTCCACTCCGGTATGCATGTATTATTAAAGCATCTCCATTGGAAAGTTTTCAGATGGGTATCTCAAGTTGAATGTTTTAGTTATTTAATTATGTGAGTATCTCAAAAACTTGAGATACATATGCTGTAGCTCTCATTTGAGATATTTTGGAGTGAGAGTATTTCCTTTTTTTCTTTGATAAGTTGAAATACTTTTGCCACAACCCTTCAATAGAGATTCTATTATAAGAGTAAAAAAAAAAACATCAAACATGCAGCGCATAATTAGTACATGAAAAACCTTAGCTAAGGAAAAAGAGTGCAGCGCATAATTACTCCCCCTCATGAGAACACCGTCTAAATGTTTGAGACGACATAATCCAACAAGATGAACTAACTCCTTGAAAGTAGTCGCTGGAAACTCCTTGTTTAAAGAAATCTTCAAAATCTTCACTTGAATAATCTTTAGAATGTTGATATCGCCATTCTTCGTCAGTGCATGGATGTAGTTGATGATTCATCTTGAATCATTCTCTTTGTTTCATTTGACCTCATAAATAAATGACAAAGACTTTGGAAAAGGAGATAGACTATCATCTTTAGACTTCCTTTAGATGTTTCTCATTTGTGTGTTCTTTGTTGCCTCATTAAAACCTTTCATGGAAAAACCCAATGGGATAAAAACCATGATAAGGAAAAAGAGTACAACCACACATATCATCATATATCTCCCCTTGGAAGCATCTTCTTCAAGAGATGCATTCCAATAATCAATACCAACTTTTGGAGATTGCTATAAACTCAGTTAATAAACTCATATGATTATCTTATAATCTTCTAGGTCATTTAAACTTCTAGTCTATGATATTTTTTATAAGTGTATTCTTCAATATACTTCTATTATAAGTAATATTTCTTGGTCTATATTTGGACTTCGGCCAAACTTCCCTTCTACATAAATTCTTGTGAACATATATCTTGTATATATAAGTTATCTCATGCTCATTTTGCTTATCTTTGAAAGAGACCAACACATTTCTCAAACATAATTTAAAGTATGATACTTCAAGACCAAATGTGAGCATTCTTTATGTAAATCTTCTAAGGATCTTTTGAGATTACATCTTTTTGTTAAACTGTGAATATGAGATATCTTAAGACAAATTTGTCTTTCCAATATCTTTTATCTAATTTCAACAATTCTTCAGGAATTTCGATGATGTTTAGATTAAAGATCTCTTCTGATCCATAAATGTTTTATAAATATACATTGGGTAACACTTTTGTGATTGTACCCCAATGAGACGTATTTCTCTTCATTTGATCAAATAATTAGAGTTCTTTGGGAACATAGTTTTGATATCATTAATCCTTCAGGAATTATATCCTTCAGGGACTTTTATAAAAATGTCATTATTTAGTGGGTCTTAAGACTCAAGTTCTTCTTTCATTGCCACACTTAATGAACTTGAAAGTTGCATCCACCACATGCCTATTATAACCCACTTGTTTTACACTTTTAAGATGTAAGGACTTCTGGTCCAAATACATTTCTCTTTCTAAGAGATTTTAGTTTTGCGTCTATTGCTTCTTTTCGATTTGGCCAAATCATTACTTTGTGTACACAATGCAATAGACTTTGTTTCATGATCCTCTTTCTCATTCATAACATCAACTGCTATAATGCATGCAAATATTTTATTTACGACGTCGATTTGCTTTTATGGTTCCATTTTATTCCATACATGACATAATTAATTCTCGAGATCTCTTCTTTGTCTCAGGTACCTGAATTTCTTTCTTGTCATGTTTAATGTCTCTTCTTGAGATCATTTCAAAAACCTTTGTTTCCTCGGTTTAACCATTATCAATTTATGCTCATTTTACTTTACCGAGGTCTAATATTTGGAACCAACAAGTCTATCACACTTCATGCGTTCTTTAGACTTACTAGCAGTTTGATATTGTCCTTCTGGGAAATCAATTATTCTTAGAGCATTTACAGCTGGTAAGTGACTCAACACTATATTTGGGTCAGTAATTGTATCTGGCAATTGATACAGTAAGTTTTGTGAATGAATTATCTTTTGGAGACTTTTATTTCACATACTATCGTCTGAGGATCAATGATAATTCATTCTAACTTTAATCTTTCTCCAGCTGTTTTATTTTCTCCCCCTGATGTTGGAAAGACTGAATCACTAAAATGACAGTCTACAAATTGAGCCATATTTAAATCCTTCATGGATAGCTCTAAATATTATCATAGGAGATTAACATCCAACATACATTTACTATCCTTTCGAGGGTCCATCTTATATTGTTGTGGTGGAGCATTATGGATGTATTCTGCACATCCATAGATCTTTAGATGGAAAACTTTGGTTTCTGACCTAAACCAATTACGATGGGGAGAAATTTTAGTTATTCATTGGCTTTATGCGAATTAATGCTTTTGCATTATGTGTAATTATGAACATTTGCTACTGGATGTTCAACATTTATTCTTACAAACATGTTTTTCTCAACAAAGATTTAAGATGTGATTTCACTAGCACTACCAAGTAATCTCGCAAACTTCAGGTTGCAGATATGTAACATTGATACATACAACCAACTTGTTGATATATTTAAGAAACACCATAACATTTCTCTTACTGGATGATCAGTCCATATAATGGTTTATTAGACCACAAAAGTTTCTTATATTCTTTCTAGAAATTGGATACATTCCAAATCTATTTTGGCTAGTTGGTAATTGTATAATCATAATGTCTTATGATTAAACATCACATTATAGATAATTAAGAAGAATCTTCAAGTTCTTCAATAAATCTTTACATGATGTATTTTATTTCGCATAATTCTTGAACCGAAATGGTCTAACCAGCTCATGCCAAACTATGTTATATTCGGTAAACTTCTAGTTTACTACATAACATTTACATCTCCTATTTAATCTTTGTCTATGATGAGGCATTAGATAATGTATGTTATTTTTCAAAATAATTTTACACCATTGAGTTACATTATATATGATTCATCAGGATTATTTTTAGTGTGAACATAATCTTCTAGATGTTCCACTTTCTAGTGATTGAGGGATTCATCCATTCTCCCCCTCGAGATGATGTCACTTCAGGTTCATCAATCTCGAATGGAATCCTAGTATAAAATCAATAATATATCCAACTTGAATCATGTTTTATATCTTTGATTCTTTAAACTTTTTATATTTCTATTATGTGTTTGATTCTTTTCACTTCTGGGATTTCAAAGATATAATGCATCAAAAATTATTTACTATAAGCAAATATAAATTTATATACTCTTCTGGAGATGTGTATCTTTTATTTGCTGTCATCTTTATTTTCTCACTTCTTATGAGAATTTGAGTTCTTGAAATAAAACTCTTTAGTTTTGACCTTAACATGAACTATAAAAGATTCATATTCATGTCTATGATCATATCTTTAATCATTCATATCACATTCACTTCAGGGAATGGATCAAAACCAATTAGACAAGATTCAAGATTTTCATTAGTAACTCATTATTTTATCAAAATAATTTCTTAAACTTTCTTCAATAATATTTTGTCAGCTGGACAATATATGCCTTTTATCATCATTGATTTACATTATCTTCCAGATAAATAAAAATCATTTATAGACTTCAAGTCTTGTAATCTTAAATGCAAATACAAAATATTCATATAGAGGATAATTGAAAAATAAATAAATATTATCAAACATATATATAAACAAAATATAATAATATAATAAAATAATAATTAATATAAATAACATTACCTTTTTATTATCACTTCAAGTGACAAATTTAATTTTAAGAATTTATTTGCTATTGTGTCTACTGGACAACAATATTTTTAAAATATTCCTTAAATATATTTATGCTATTGTGTCTGCAGGACAACAATATTTTCATAATTTCTTCTTATACATTTTTATTAGTAATATATTTTCACTTATAAACTTCAAGTTTATATGGTCTGAGATGCTCTATCAGATCATATCACTTCAGATGATTGTTCATTTTCTTTAGATTGCTATATTAGATCACTTCTAGTGATCATGCCTTTCTTTTTACTCAATGGTAAAATTATTACATTTTAAAATCATGTAATGATAGATAAATACACTTATTAGTATATAATAATAATAATTGATTTGTTAAACCAAATCAAACCAATAAATAAAACAAATCAAGGGAATAATTATACATTTATTTATAATATTAAATCAGGATATGCAATAATATATATATATATTATTATTAGCAATGATCAAATGATAATTTAGCAATAATAAGCAATCTCAATAGCAATATACGAAGTTATGATGCAAAATCAAACAATATTATTTTAATAAAGCTGATCAAGATTCATTTTAACAACAGTCAACAATCATTAAATAATAATATTAATGATATATATTCAGAGTGATTTTAGCACTTTATTCAATTATAAATTCATGTGGTCAACAGGTCAACTTAAAAATTAATATGGTCAAGAATGTAATTAGGGGTGTCAAAATGGATAAAAGTTAATGGATCATTCAACCCATCCAATCCATTAGATTAAATGGGTTCAGAAATTGAATGCAAATGGATTCATGGGTCAATTGGATTGATGGATTAATTGGGTTGGGTTGAAATGGTTAAAATTATAATGGGTTGATGGATCTCAATGGTTAACCAATTTTAATTGTTACTTTACCAAAATCAGATTTCTTCTTCGATCTCTTTCTCCTTCGCAGAACACGATCTCTCCCTTTCAATCTCGCAAATCTCTATATCTCTAGGACTCTCTCGGGTTCTCCATCTCTTTCTCCTTGTATCTCTATCGCTCTCACATTCACTCTCAAACCGGAAGTTGTCGTCGGTATTCTCGCCGGAGTTTTTGATGCTTTCACAGGTACGGTGATAATGGGTTTTTGATTAGACTAAGCATTAGTATGTTTAATGGTTTCGGGTGTGATTGTTTCTCTAGAATTGGGGATTATCTAATTGAAGTTTATGGGTACTATGGTGTTCATCACTGTTTTCTGATTTGTGGGTTTCTGGATATTGATTTTGTGCGTTTTGGGAAGAAGGTATCGATATGGATTTTGTGGGTTTATGGATATGGATTTTGTGGGTTTTGCATAGCTTCTGCTTGTAGAGTGTTTAGTAGCATCCCTGAGCCTGATTTAGAATCACTACATTAACATTGATCGCTCCTGGTTTTCGTTTTCCGCCATGAGTGACTAATTATTTGCTTCGGAAGTCATGACTAGTGTGAATCCTCATATGTGTAGAGACTTGTTCGTTTGGTGTTGTGTGACTTGTTCGTTTTCCCTTTTTTAAAGTTGAAAGTCTCTTTGCTCTTGAATCAGTTGTGACTGCGTTAACATACATTGCTCTTGAATCAGTAGTGATTCATGCTTTTTCTTCTATAATAATATGTTGTGTGAATTGCTCAAGTTGCTTGCTTAGTGACTGCATAGTGTTTCTCAAAGCTTTTCGAATTTGATTAACATAACTTGGACCTTGTAACTATTTAGTAAGGTAATCTGTTTTTTGTTTGTTTGTGCAGATACCACTGCAAATCTACTGACCTCTGGACCATACAGCCTTATATTTGGACATTCTAGTTTCAAAGAGGTTTCAACGAGCTTCTACTATCTTCTTGGAAAAGATCCATGTATTGGTAGCTTTATTCTTGTATCGTTTGAACATCCTCGGCATCTGCAAGAAAAAAGGTTATATACCTTTCCATCCTTTGGTAGCTTTATTCATTGGCTCTTACATGAGCTTTTCTTATTGCTAGTGAACTCGTACAGTTTGTAGTTTTGATTTGCCTTCTTATGACCACCTGGCTTAAGTAGTTTGATATTGGCAGAATCTTAAAACCTGTTGAATTGTGTATCTTCTTTAGTTTCTCTCTCTCTCTCTCTCTATCTGGATATGGTTTATTGAAATGAGCTATTATTATTGTCGAGTATGAGTGAAATGGTCTGGTTTATGCACAATCTTTCAGAATGTTTTAAAAATTTACACGTTTTACTTAAATATTGGTTTATTGATACTTAACCTGATCCTGCTTAACGTTGTTGTCAAATTAGTCTTGTTTCACCAATGCTAAATGTTTTTTTGCTATTCTTCATGCATGCTTTTTCTACAACTATTGACTTCTCCTTACATGTTTTTGTGCTTTGTTTGTGGTTTAGGATTTCCCGTATTCTGATCCATGGAGGAATCTATACCCATGGAGAATGAAGAAAACAATCTTCATGTTGGTCCTGTGCAATCATCAACCGGTACATCACAACCCTCTGGTTCTGCGAAAAGGAGTAAGACATCTAGTGTCTGGAATTACTTTAGGTTAGACACAGATGACAATGGTGAAGAAAAAGCACACTGTGTGAAATGCTCAAAAAGTTATGTGCATACAGGAACTAGTGGAACATCAAATCTGAAACGTCATCTCAGTATATGTAGTGATGAAAGAAGAGTAGTGCATATCGATGAAAAAATTGCTAGGAAAAAATTCAGTCGAGTGATCATTAGGCACAATCTTCCTTTCCTTTGTGTTGAATATGAGGACCTTAGGGATTATCTTAGTTATTTGAACCCGGATTATAAGTGCTACACTAGAAACACTGCTGCTGCTGATGTTATTAAAACTTGGGAGAAGGAAAAACAGAAATTGAAGGTTGAGTTCGAAAAGATACCGAGTAGAGTGTGTTTGACTACTGATTGTTGGAGTGCACTTTCTGGAGATGGATATTTGGTTTTGACTGCTCATTATGTTGATTCCAAGTGGGTGTTAAATAGCAAGATTTTGTCATTCTGTGATATCCTTCCTCCTCACACTGGTGATGCTCTAGCTAGTAGGATCCATGAATGTTTGAAGGAGTGGGGAATCGAAAGAAAAGTCTTTACTTTGACTGTGGATAATGCTACTGCTAATGATAGCATGCAAGAAATATTGAAGGATCGGCTGAATTTAGATAAGAATTTGGTGTGTGAAGGAGATTATTTTCATGTTCGGTGTTGTGCACACATCTTAAACCTCATTGTGCAGGATGGTTTAGATGTTATTAGTGATGCGTTTGCTAAAATCAGAGACACTGTGAAGTACATCAAAGCTTCAACATCTAGAAGGATTGCACTGGCAGATTGTGTAAATATTGCGGGTGAAGTTGTTCTGTCTCTAGATGTTCAGAATAGGTGGAATTCAACGTATGTGATGCTTGAGAAAGCTTTGAAGTATCAGCGTGCTTTGAACAGGTTCAAAGTAGTTGACAAAAACTATAGGCATTGTCCCTCAAGTGAAGAATGGAAAAGAGCCAATATTATCTTTGAGATCTTGAAGCCTTTCTATAGTATAACGACTTTGATGTCAGGGAGAAGTTATTCTACTTCCAACTTATATTTTGCTCATATTTGGAAGATCCAGTGTGTGTTGGAAGTGAATAGAGGCCATGAAGATACTGTGATCAGAATGATGATTTCTAGGATGAGAGAAAAGTTTGATAAGTACTGGGAAGAGTATAGCGTTCTTCTGGCAATGGGAGCTGTTTTTGATCCAAGGATGAAACTGAAACTTTTGAAGAAATGTTATGATGAGCTTGATCCATTCACATCTCAGGAGAAGATAGATCATTTGGAGAGTAAGCTTAATGAGATCTTTGAAGAATATAAGAAAAAGTATCATTTGACTCCAGTTGTTCGTACAAGTTTCAACTCTCGTGTTTCTGGACAAGGAAGAGAAAGTTATGGTGTCTTAGATGTAAGTTTTTTAAATTACAGCTTGATGATCTAAATTTTCTTTATCGTTTTAGATTATAACTTGCCTGATTTTCAAATGATACAGGATTTGTTCGAGTTAGATGATATGCAAGACGTTATGGATGAAGGAAAATCGTTATTGGATGTGTACTTAGATGAGCCAAAATTAGATATGAGAAGTCGTCGGTTTGGGGCGTTAACATACATGGCAATGGACGTCCTCAGTGTTCCTATTACCATGGTAGCTTCTGAATCTTCTTTTAGTATTGGGGCTCATGTCATAAACAAATATCGGACTCGGCTTCTACCGAGCAATGTACAAGCGTTGTTGTCTACTCGCTCTTGGTTGTATGGCTACGTTATTGATGATGAAGGTACAAAACTTGATGACTTGTTTAAATGTAGTTTATGCCTCTATTAACATTTTCTCTTGTGAATTGTAGATGATAATGATCAAGGGGAAATGGTTACGATTCGAGCAGCAACACCAACTTCAATGGAACAGCAGATTTAAGGTTTGTTCTCATATCTAGAATTTAAAAGCTGATAAAGGTGTAGTCTTTGTGAGGTGAAAATTTGTTGCTCTGAGATTGTATTTGTGTTATGAATCGGTTGTTTCTGCTGGTTTGTTGCTGGCTTAAGTCTCTTCACCAAATTTGAATCAAAACAATCAAAGAATCTGAATTTCTTTTGTGTTTGGTTCACAAGAAAAATGGAAGAACGTTAGCTTTTCTCTGTTACCTGCAGGCTTGTAGTTATTTACTTTTATGACATTGCTTTATAGATAGAACGGCTTATTTCATGGTTTAGATTTGCTAATGAACAGCTTATTTCTTATCAGGGGTTTCAAAGTTTCAAGCAGATATATTATGAGAGATGAAGCTCAGATCAAGAAATTTTATGATGAGATCAGTTTGATGTAAACTTGAGTTACTCTTCTTTGTGTTATCTTGCATTTTGTGAAACTTTTGCATTTTTTTTTCAACTTATTGTGTAATCTCTAATATTAAACTATTTGATATAACAAGTATATTAAGTAAATTAGTATTTGGTTATGAGTTACCCATTGACCCATTTTATCCATGTAATTAAATGGGTAATGGATCAACCCAACCCATTACCCATAAATACATGGATAAAATGGGTGATGGGTCAAATGGGTTGGATTAACCATTTTGACACTCCTAGTTTATATATATAGAAAAGAGAGTTTTTGTAAGACCTCTTGTGGTTTGTGAATCTGGGCACCTTGCTCATGTGACTTCACCGTACCATCACTAAAGTATTCGACCTTGAGATAACTAATACAAGTGTTATCTCTTCCCACATATATTTTCTTTACACCACTGTTAATGCCATGGTCCCAAGAACCTCCTCCATTTCCTCCTTGTGCATCCACCCTTTGTGTCATGACTTTTCTCTCTGCCTTGATTCGCTTGATTATTAATCTTTTGCATACAAATGATCATAATTAGTTAATAGTAGATATTTCTTAACAAAAGCTCTCAAATAAATATGAATCTATATTATAATGAGAGGATAACTCTCTCCATATGAGTGACACCTCAACATCTTCATTTGCTTCTAAAAATGCCATGTGCCATCTCATTATTAAAAAAAAAAAAATTGTCCCAATGTTTTGACTTCGTGAGTGAAACGTAGCAGAAAACAGAAAGAGGAGATGAAGAGTTTCAAACACGTAAAAGAGAAGATAAAAGGTGATGATTCGAAGGAAGAGGAAACGACATGAACGATTAACGTGGAAGAAAGGCATACTTACCCAAAATTTTCAAGCATAGATTTTCATTGGATTTTCCTTTTCTCAAGTAAAAAAAGTGTACAAACTAAATGAGGATTCAACATCAATCACCAAAGAAGTGGTTAAACCATGAAACGCTAAATCACCAAATCGATCAAAGACAAAACAAGGGAAGCTCATAAGCAGAATGAATAAAGAGTACAAGCACATGAAATCACACAAACAATCCCAAGACAAAACACAATCCGTTTAAATGATAGTGTTAAAGAGGGCTTACATTGCTGATTTCAATCCAACCACGGAAGATATCCAAACACAATTGGCCCACATACTATGTGAGGACGCCAACCAAAATATTTGGATCCATCTTCATCAAGAAATTGTTTTTTCGCTGCAACATCTCCAAAAACTCTCACCTTGGAAAGACGTTGAAAGTGTTCTTCGTGATCGTCAACGAAGAAACTCCGTGAGGCAATCAATGAAATCACTATCCCAAAGGCGACGCGGCCATAGGAGAAGAATCACTATCACTATCCCAACGTCGTCGGACGTTGGCGGTCGGCAACGACAAGGAGAAGGTGGGAGGCGGAGGGCTTGGTGGAGAGCAGATCGCGGGGGCGAGGGAGAGGGATCCAGCAGACGGACGAAGGGGGAGAGGGCACTAGGAGGAGGAGGGAGAGGGATAGTGGAGACGAGTCGACGACGGAGATGGAGGAACCAGAGGCGAAGGCGAAGAGACCGAGGGACTAAGATCGGCGGAAGTTGTTGCGGCTTAGAGGACCAGAGAGAGTAGAATAGAATCCCATGTATCGACCGGTTTAATTAGGGTTAATGGTATAATTTACAATTAGGATTTTGGTTTAATTCAAACTATTCACCGGTTAATAGAGTAGTTGTACATGACACTTTATTTCAATTTTTTTAATTAATTTATCAAATTCAGTTACTACTTTAATGTGAATATTAAAACTTTCCTAAGAAATATTTGATCGATTTGGTGATTTTAATATTGTTACAAATAATTTGAAACTGTTCATATGTTATATTTAAAATAGTTATATAAAGTTATAATAATATACCTAACATTATATAATAACTTTATGTTCTTAATGTAAAACAATAACTTTAATTATTTTTTTAATTGAGTAAAACATTTCATAAACGATAATTAAAAATAAATAGAGAAAATAATTTAAAATGTATAATCTATACATTTTATGTTCATTTTTTATATGGAGAAATACAAATTTTTAATAATTATTTTAAATAAAATAAGGAACAATATAGAAGGAAAAAAAATAGATTAAAATGTTTAGAAATTAATGTATAAATTCAGATACAAGTAATAAATTTTTGTAATATTCATAACCCGCGCATCGAAGAATAAACTTTCATGCCGACTCGAAGAATGGAAGGAAGTCAAGAACAAGAGGATGTTTTCCATATCATTAAAGAGGAAGTTTTCCATCTCGCTAAAAGGAAAATATTCACCAAGGAGCCGACCTATCAACACTATATAATGAAGACCCCCCACTCATGGAAAGAGATGGGAGATCATCTAGAATCACTCACAAGAAATCTAGGCTTAGAATCCCTTTTGTTTTCCTCTTGTTCATCATTGTCTGTCTTGTCAAACCTGTTGACAAGGCTACTTCCTTTGTAACCTATTCGATATTCTTCAAGTTAATTAAGCACCCAGTTCCCTAAACTCACGCAGTTTACGAGTGCTACCTCAAATTCAACAGTAAATCTCCTAAAATAGCTTTTTTCGCCAAAGCCTCGGCACATTTATTTCTCGAGTTCGGTGACTGAATTTAATATGTTGGAACATATGAGTCCAGCCTTTTATTGTCGAGACATAGTGCTGCAACTTTAGATTTGTCGTTTTACCCAGAAGTATTTGATTGATTAACTGATTATCTCCTTCAAATTCCATTTGAGTATATCCCATCGACCATGCTGATTGTAATGCCCAAATGAGAGCTGTGAATTCTGCTTCTTCAGCCGCCTAGGAATTTTCCCATTCCACTCTTCATACAGTGATGAAGTTATGCTTGACTTGCTTTGAGTAAAATGTTTAGAGTTGAATCATCTTGTGAATGAATCAAATTAGAAATTTCTCTCTCCATGACTTGGTTTCACGCAAGTCATTCACTGTTCACATTCCAATAAATTTATCTTCTTAGGTATCGATCGTTGCTATATTACTTTCTACTTGATTATAGTTTCTTTATCTACCATGGTAGAAAACCCAACTCCTGACGCTAATCCAAACTTTCCTATCTAACTACTTAAACCTTTTGTCCTTGCTAAAGATGATAGGAAGATTTTAATAAGAGACTACCATATCGATTTTTTGTTTTATATAAATTATAAAGGTTGCAGCAAGTATCTTTTGGAGAGAACCCTTGTTACAAAACAAAAATATTTTGGAGTCTAGAATTTATATTAAATTTGTCAAGAAAAGGTATAGATCTTTGTATGATTTCTATATTCTTTGTACAAATATTTTGAGAAAGAAAAACAAAAAAAAACAAATGCTCGTCACACATAGGTCACTAATAATTTTTACTAATTTAAAGCAGTGGGGCTTCTCAGATCATTTGGCATACTCAGATTCTGAAATTATTTTCCAATTGATTTTAGGTATGCCCTCTGATCTTCTTCCTTCACTCGCGTTAAAACCTTTAGCCTTCCATTGACATAAACATTACTAAATAAAAGAATCAAAGATGCCAATAATATATATTTTAACTCTTCTTCATCTTCCACTTTCCTTTTCGCTATACATAAGAACAGAGGAACACAATTCAAGTAATGAATTATAAAAGCGGTTCATTGCCAACACTCTCTACGAATCAGCCTCGAAATTCTCACTCTCTGAAGATGTGCTTTTCGAATCAGTCTCTCTCGAATAATTCTATTGCGAGTAAATTAATTCTTATCTTTGTCTCTTCGTTTTCTTTAGTTAATGAGATCATGAAGTAAAGAGGAAAAAGAGAAATCATTAATAAGAGGAGAAAGAGAAAGGAAATTAAAGATTAAAGTTTTTTGTTTTTGTTCTTTTTTTTACTTTTAATAAAAATGGTTAAAATATTATAAATGCCATAACGTTTTGAGTCAACGTTTGTAATTAAGGACAAATATATATAAGTCCATTTTAGCAGTGACTTTCGATTTTGCAAGTTTGACTTGCATATTTTTTAAGTTGAGGGTTAGATTTGCACACAAAAAATAGTTCACGGATTTTTTTGCATAAAATCATTTTAAATTTTGTCTCAAATATAGAGATGTCTTATATTGCGGAGTTATTTTAACTTATGAGGTTTGATTTGCACAACTTTAAATTAAGGATTTGATTTGCAAAATGAATTTAGTTTGAGGGTTGTTTTATATATATATATATATATATATTGAATATAAATGCTAGGTGTTGTTAATTTTCTATACGTAGTTGTTGTTCATGGGCAATATGCCTATGCCTATGCCTCAATCCAATTAGACATGGGCAAAAAGATAACGATTCACAAAACTATCCCTAATTTAATCTTCTCTGTTGAATCCGAGATAGCACTCGTCAAGACGGGCTATCTAAGATGTGAGTTTAGGAAACTGGAAGCGCTTAATTCGACTCTTAGATTATCAAGAAGATTACAAGAGAGCAATCTCGCTAACAAGCCTAGCGAGATTATGATGGTGAACAAGAGGAGAGAAAAAAGCTAATGAAGCCTAGTGATTCTAGATGATTTCGGATCCCTTCTCCAATGGGGGGGTCTTCAATATATAGTGTTGATAAGTCGGCCGAATGATGAATATTCTCCTTCAGGCGAGATGGAAAACTTCCTCTTTTGCGATATGGAAAATTCCCTCTTGTTTTTGGATCTTTTCCATTCTTTAAGTCGGCATGAAGATTTATTTACATTTCTCCATGGATTGTGCCTTTCTCTTCAAGTCTTGCCTTTTTCTTGAAGATGTTAGGCCTAAAATCGGATTGGGCTTTTGACTTTACTAATGATGACGGGCTCAGGGAAATGTGCTAATTTCTCCTCTAACAATAAGTCCCCCCGCCAGCTCGGCAGGTCAAATGTAGTTTGATCTCGGCGAGCTTCATGAATAGAGGACGAGCTTGAGAATCATTAGTAAAATACATCACTTCAATCGGATCTTAGTGCCTAGGTGCATGCTGAATGTAGATTCGTGCCGCCTCATTAAAACCTTGGTACGGAAAAACCCAATTGGGACAAAAACCATAAAAAGGAAAAAGAGTACGTTGACGTCATCTAATTCATGAGTAATTGCTTCGAATGATTTTTGCCGCGACCAAAAATGCTTTCTTGGTTCGAATGGCGACGGGTTCGGTTTTCAGCTGTGACTGGGCGATTTTGCCACGTCACTGCCCAGGGACTGTTTGCAATTGCGTGGGCTGAGTCCGATAGTCGATTAAATCGCGCGGAGGCCCAAGCCCATTAGTGCTTTTCCATTGAGCGGGAAAGAAATGAATAAAAAATTCATAAGGGCAGTTGTGTCCCTTGGAAGTCGCGCGATCTCTATTAAGAGACCGTTCGAATTTCCTTTATTCATTTTTGCTTCTTTTCTTCTTCTCACTCAACCGTCCCGACGAATCAAAGGTAACTTCCGCAATCCGACTTCAAATCTTCTCGATTGATTTCTCGAATCGATTTTGCGGGATTTAGGACTAGGGAATTACGAATTGCTCGGATCTAGTTAGGTTGCGCTCCGATTTCGTCTTCTCATCCGCCGATTCGGGTTTTAGGGTTTTCGATTCGTCAAATATTTCGTCTCGGTCGTCGAGTTTTTCCGATCCTTCATTCAATTGAGATGAATCCAAAAGACAGAAAGGGAAAGGGCATCGCCATGGATGACGGCGATGAGACGATTGCTTCGATTGCGCGTCAGACGCGATCCTCCGCTCGTCCGGAGAGGCTTCTTGGTGGAGCCATCCAAGCGGATGCGGCGGAGCGTCGCAGGAAGACGGTGGCGGATGAAGCGACGGCTGCTGCCGAGGCCGAGAAGGTGGTCGAGATGACGAGATGGAGGAGCGGCGAGAGTCGCCGCCGAAGCCGAGCGTCGGGAAGAGGCTGAGAGAGTGACAGAGGGGAGAAGAGCATGACTCCGGTGACGAAACCGACTCTGATGAAGACGAAGGAGCGGGGCCGTCAGGCCAAGCGAGACTCGAGGGCATCCCGGATGTAATCAAGATGCCGAGTCGTACGCCGCCTACGGGCCTAATCCACGATGGGAGGTCGTGGATGACGGAGGAGATCCTTCGAGACCTCATAGCGGAGGCCAGTTCCCTGACTCCGTGGAGTTTCGTATCCCTGGCCATCTTGAAAGGCCCTACGATGCTCCGGCTGGGTGGATGTGCGTTTACGAGTGTATGTTCACCGAATTTGGGATGAACTTCCCTCTGTCTCCTCTATTTTTGCAATTTGCGGCTGATCGTGGCGTTCCTACGAGTCAACTGACCCACGGCGTGGTTCGCCACATCGTTTTTACCGAGGCCCTGGCTAGAGCCGCCGGAGTTGTATTCGACCGCCTCTTTTCGAGCACGTTACTGATCTCCGGGCTTCGTCGCGAGAGGGAAACTTCAAGCGGTTTCACACCACGATGAAGTATGATATTGTTTTCGGGGATTACCGAAACAAGATTCATTGGTGGAAGAAATATTTCTTCTTTGTGAAGATAAACCGAGCCTCAGTCGGGAAGATCAAAGCTGATCAGATTAGGACAGAATGGGTTAAATCACCGGGTAGAATTCTTGATTAGAATTGCTATCATGCTGCTGAGTTTGCGTTTTCTGATGTTGTTTGTTGTCTTTCGCAGGACCGTCCAGGCGAGCGAGACCGAACGCGAACTCAAGGAGAAGTTCAGGCTGCTGAAGGAGCTTAGCCATCGATTGTGGCCTGAGGTAGTGGCGGCGCTTGAGAAGAAGAAGCAAGAGAGGAAAGATAAGAGGGAGGGAAAAACAAATCTGCCATCCCTGCGACTCCGATATCTAGTAAGCGTTTTTCTTTTTTTTTTCTTTTCTTGGTTCGTCTTAACGTTTTGTTTTTGTAGCAGCGAAGCCATCCCGTTCTAAGAAGAAATCGATGGGTCTTAGGAAGAGAGCGGCCGTGCCTATTGACGACGTTGTCGTTGCTTCCGAGCCGGCCCTAAAAAGAAAAGGGTCGAGTCCCCCAGACTGAGGGATTCTCCTCCTTCTCCCCTTCGGAGCTCTTCCATTGCGTCGCGTACGAGGTAAGTCGCCTATCGATGGATTCAGGAGATAGGAATTCCGATGTTAATCGTAGACGTTCTTTGCAGGGCTTCGACGAGGAAAGCCTCGACTTCTGTTCCTGAGGGCGTTCCGGAGCAAGTGATCGAGCTTGACTCTCCTCCTTCCTCGGACCATGACGAGTCTTCCCATCACGATGAGAGTGCTTCTCATCACGATGATGGTTTGAGGACTCCGGCGCGTGGTGGTTCGCCTTCTAAGGGGGACGAGTTCCTCACCCCTGGTGGCGGCGTTCCCTCCTCTGACCGGCGTGATCGTGGTGGTTTCGAAGGAGGGGAATCATCTCGGCGTCCAGGTGAGAATGATGAGGCGGCGTCTCGTCACTCGGAGGCGGGTGGTTTTGCTCCTGGCTCGAACCTCGGTGCTGAGGGTGACGCCGGAATTCCAAAGGATGGTCCTGAGGGCTATAATCCTCACGCGTTCAAGACGTGGTGGAATGGCGGGAGTCCTCTTATGGAGGACCAGGATGCTTGCGGAGGGGCGACTTGGATGTCTAAAGTTCATCCCGGCTTGGGGATTCCGCGTGAGGAGCTCACCTTTAGGACCGATTTCGACGAAGCTGCTCAACATCATATTATGTCTGGCGGGAAGTTCACCGCGTTGGTCCAGAAGTACGAGACGGCGCTTCGGGCAGCTAAGGACGAAGCCTTTGTGTTGCGGCGGAGCAGGAGATGGCCAAGGATGTCGATACGATGGTGGCTGATTAGCAGGATAAACTGGTGCTTGAGTCGAAGGTCGCGGCGCTGAACAGGGAGATAGTGAAGACTCTCGGACTCCAGGAGGTAGCAGACAAGCTGAGGGCTCAAGTGAGTGATCTGGAGGAGAAGGCGCGTCGGGATGCAGAGGCTTCTGCTGCTGAGATGGAGCGTCTCCGACGGTCTCGTCGAGAATCGGTCGAGGCGGCTGTGACTCAGGTCTTCGACTCGGTGAATGACTGGTATGCTCCTCGTCTCCATCGCTTGTCGGAGTTCGTCGCGCAGCGGGACATGGTTGAAGCCGCTGTGGGGAGGAGGCAAGTCGACGAAGCTCTCCTCAACTTCGTGAAGAAGATTCGGGGAGTGGATCTGAACTTCGACGCGATGGAGGAGAAGCTCGCGGCTAAGCTGGCGAAGAGCATCGCGGATGGGGATGCGATTGACGAAGTTGTTATCGATGATGATGACTTCGCTCCGCCTAACAGGTAATTTTTGCTTCTTCTTTTTGTTATGTCGTGCTTTGCGTAACGTTGTTTGCTTATGTTTTTCTGCTTTTGTAGCCTTAAACGGCTGGTGCTGCCGGGATCTCCTTCTCGTCGAGATGGTGATGGTGCGGATCCGGGTGCGGGACCCTCTACTTCTGGGGCCAAGTCTGCTTAGGCCCCATTTGTTTTAAGACTTTTTGGCTGCGGCCTTTTGTTGTTGTAATAACATTGCCTGGGAAGGTTTTTATCCGTATGCTTTAGGATTTGTGCTTTTATGCTAGATACTTAAAGTACTTTAAGTATGATTTTTTATTTTGCTTTTTTTGCTTGCGTGTTCTGCGTGTCACGGCTTTTAGACATAATTGATTAGTTCGCAGCGCAACGAAAGTAATCCGGCTTTTGGTTATGTCTTTTAATAAAGGACGATGGTGTCGTCAACCGCATAAAATGAATTAAGTACTTGGTCGTCACCGAGTAGGAAATTCGATTATCGGGATGACTCGTTACCTTTAAGTGTATCACGACATGGTGCGCGTGATGGTGCTAGTGCGTCATGACTAGACGCGATGCTTTCGGGTTTCGTCATGACTTCTCATTCGAGACACCGACCGGCGCGTATTAGGTCTGTGTGCTTAGGATGTTAAACCTACTTTCAGCGACGAGCTCTAGAAACTCGATTTATGCTTCCGACTTCAAAGCTTCGTGCGGGTGACGAGGTAGCGGTTTTTCGCTCGTCCGACGAACTGAGAGCCGTGCGAGGTGCGTGCTCTCGGCTTAATGAATGGGTGATCAGTCCATGTTTTTAGGGTGCAAAGTGCAAGTGCTTATTGAGTTTGCCTCAATAACTTGGTTTGACGTCAAACGGGTGCGTGCTGGGTGTCGACAAGTTTCAGCTTATGCCAGAATGAGGCGCGCTTGTCGAGAAAAAGGTTTTAATAAAATTAAAATTTTATTAAGTATTATAGCTGCGCCCTTAAAAAGGCTGCCTACGTACCCGTGCCGGGATCAAGCCATTCGTAGTTCGTTACAAATGTTCATGCATGGACATGTCTTTTTTTTTTTTTTCTAGCGCGGTGCTTCGCGTCTAGTCATGGAACTTGCGCAGATCCGACGAGCTCCAGAGGCGATCGGACGTGATGCCTAGGTTGTCTTCTAGCTGATAGACTCCTGGTTTGACGACTTTCGCGATGCGGAATGGTCCTTCCCAGTCGGCCGAATTTGCCGAGACCATAGATCGTATCATCATCGGTTTTGCAAAAGACGAGGTCGTCTAGTGCGAAACGGAGGTGTTGCTTTAGGAAAGCGGCTGCTAGATCGTCGAAGCTGTCGATGGAGTCGGCACGGAGGTTGCTGAACCATGTTAGGGCGTCGCCGCGCAAGTGTTCGGCGAGGGCTTGGCAGAAGTGCGCGCTTTGTTCTTCCGGCGATGTGTATTTCTGTCTTCTCATGGCGTCATGAAGGACGTGATCCACTGCTTGGGATCTTCTCGGCCGTCGTAGAAGTTTAGGTGTAGTGAAGCGCGCTTCTTCAGTGGTACCTCGGATAGGCGGCTTGTCAGGGGAGTTCTTCGAATATCGGCAATGATCTCGAATATCTCCTGATCGAGAATGAGCATTGCGGAGATGCATGGCGATCAGTCTTCGCATGATTCCCATGATTCTCCGATCTCGTCGTCGTAGATAGGGGTGTCTCGGCGAGGGGAGATTCGTGATAGCATCTTGGTGCTTTATGCGTGGACTTTCCGGGCGGAGGGATGATGACCTTTCTCTTGTTTCTTAACCGGGTTCGAGGATCTTCGGTCGGTAGCTGCGGGATGTCCTCTCGAGGCGATGTAAGTTTTCAGCGCGAAGGAAGACATCCTTCAGTGTCGGAAGGATCGAATGTAGAATCTTCAGAAACTTAGATCGATACCAAGCCCCATTGGAGGCTTGGATGAGCGGTTCTGCGATTGGGGGCTCCCGGGTCTCGTCAGGTCGAGGAGCGCGCTTTTGAATCTGTCAGGTAGCTCGTAGCGGTTCGTCCTCGAGTTGCTTTATCTCGAATAGATTGGAGAGTTCTTGGTGTTAAGGCTGGACCTTAAGTCGGATTTCCAGGCGGGTTCGGCGTTTGCCTTTGCCGATGGCGGTGCTTCTCCCAGCGTCGTGGCGATGTATCGTATCGAGTCCGTCGGTCTCGTCGTACAATACTGGCTCGATCTTCGCGAGGTTTGGTTTGAGGGTTCGGCTATCATAAAGGATGATGCGGTGCGGAGCTTGCGCTCGCGAAGGAAGCATGATCGCGTCACTCTTTGATCTCCACGCAAGGTGAAAATTCCGGAGGCGTATCGGAATTTCACGCACTGGTGGAAAGTCGAGATGACGGCTTCATTTCGTGGAGCCAGGGGGTGCCGAGTATTGCGTTATAGATGGCCGGTTTGTCCATGACAATGAACTTCAAGAGCTTTGAAATTCCGCCGACATAAACGGGGAGCCGAACTGTTCCGCAGCTGTAGGTGTATTCGGCGGTGAACCGGTGAGGGGACGGGATGTAGGTTTGATGGATCCTGTTCCACTCCCATGCGGATCCAGTGTCTCTAGGAAGATGAGGTTCACCGTGCTCCCGGTATCAACCAGACCTTCGCGACGTCACAGTCGTGAATCTGCAAGTGACCACGAGGGGTCGAGGTGAGGGATGTCCAGCCGCTTGCGTCCTTATCCATAAAGGAGATTAGGGATCCCTTTATGGATATACGGGTAGCGTTGTGCCGCGACGGCCTTTCGCTCGTATTCCTTGATCGCCGATATGGAATCGTCGTTATCCAGGAGGCCTCCCATGATCATGCTGACTTGTCGCTTCGGTGGTGGAGGTAGGTCGTCGTGGTCGTCACGATTCCTTTTCCCGCGGGGCTTCCGCCTTTTCTGCATCCTTCTCGGACGGGGTTGTCGTCCGCGCTTCTCCTGTTGCCCAGATTTTGGTGGTCTCGGCGGGAAGCTTTTTCCTTGGGACCTATCGCCGTCCATTGGCGGGATTTCTCCTCGATGGTACATGCGCATGAGGTTGCTCATTAGGTGTTTGCAGTTTTCAGTGGCGTGGCCAGTTCCCCGTGGAACTTGCAGAAAGCTTTGGTATCGTTGTCATCTCCGAGCGAGTTGATGTCTTGTGGCATCGAAACGGCTGCGCGTGTTCTTGCTCGTTCTTCGCTCGGCTCATCGTCGGCTGCTGCGAACGCTGCGAGGAGAGACCTCTTCGGATCGTGTCTTCTTCGTGCCTCCATGGGTTCTCTCTGGGTTTCGACGAGGTTGCCCTCCTATCTCCATGCTTCTCGGCGTAGAAGCGCTGGTCTTCCTCGAGGAAGATGTAGTTCCGAGAGCGGTGGAACGCGTCCTCCAGAGTCGCAGGGGGTTTTAGTGACAAATCCTCCTTAAACTTGGAGTCGTACCAGAGGCCGTTGCGGAGTGCTTCCAGCGGGACGCTATCGGGCATGTCGCCAGTATCGCGAGCTGCTTGTTTGAACCTTTCCATAAAGCTGCGCAATGGTTCGCCTTGGGTTTGCGTTGTGGTGAACATGTTCCGAGTGATTCGGGTCATGTGCATGGAGTAATGCTTCAGAAAAGCATTGGTTAGGTCGTCGAAGTTATCGATCGACTCGGCGGGGAGGTTAGAGAACCAGGTCAAGGCATCTTTCGCCATGTGCTCGACGAATACTTGACAGTAGTTGGCCTCCCTTTCATCGTAAGATTTGTATTTCTCCCTCCTCATGGCGAGGTTGAACGCGGTTAGCCACTTCTTGGGGTCTTCTTCGCCGGTGTAAGAGTCGATTTTGAGTCTCTTTCGTGCAGTTCGATCTGGCGGAGCCTGCGGGTGAGCGGGCTTCTTCGGGTGTCGGCGAGTGCTTTCGTCAATTCCGGAGCTGAGCTGGTGGCGCGATGAACTTTCGAATCGACCTCGTCGAGGCGACGATTCATCCGTTCGAGCTCTTGGTGGTAAGTCGCCTGAAGTGCGCGGGACGGGGGGTTGTTCCGTCAGTGGGACTTGACGGATCTTCATCGTCTTCTCGTGCTAGGGCTTCCACCTGTTCCTGAGTCTTTTTCTGCTGTGCTCGCATTGACTCGAAACCGTCGGCGAGTGGCTTGACGAGATTCTCCATGAGTTTGAGGATCTTCTCGCTCGAGGAGGATTTCTTCGAGCTGCGGGGTTTGTCGCTCGAGGAAGATTTTCTCGAGCGGCGTGGTGCGGACGGAGGGGGGCTCTCGTCCTTTCTTGGCGGAGGGGATCGTTGCGGCGAAGTAGATCTTCGCGGCGGACAGATCTTCGCGGCGAGACGGATCTCTGCGGCGAGAGATGGTTTTTGTGGGAGCAGGCTTGTCCCTGCCTTCAGCGGGTAGCGACTTGTCTATCGTGCGTGGTAGACTGTCGCTTAAGTTTTCTTCTGAGGGAGACGGGCTCCCGGTGGGAGTGTTCTCTTTCGAGTTACCATCGTTGCTAGTTCGTGAAAATCTAGATATCTTCGAGATGAATAGCGAGAAGCGTTTCCAGCCCCACGGTGGGCGCCAATTGTTGAATCCGAGATAGCACTCGTCAAGACGGGCTATCAAGATGTGAGTTTAGGAAACTGGAACGCTTAATTCGACTCTTAGATTATCAAGAAGATTACAAGAGAGCAATCTCGCTAACAAGCCTAGCGAGATTATGATGGTGAACAAGAGGATAGAGAAAAGCTAATGTGAAAGCCTAGTGATTCTAGATGATTTCGGATCCCTTTCTCCCCAATGGGGGGTCTTCAATATATAGTGTTGATAAGTCGGCCGAATGATGAATATTCTCCTTCAGGCGAGATGGAAAACTTCCTCTTTTGCGATATGGAAAATTCCCTCTTGTTTTTGGATCTTTTCCATTCTTTAAGTCGGCATGAAGATTTATTTACATTTCTCCATGGATTGTGCCTTTCTCTTCAAGTCTTGCCTTTTTCTTGAAGATGTTAGGCCTAAAATCGGATTGGGCTTTGTGATTTACTAATGATGACGGGCTCAGGGAAATGTGCTAATTTCTCCTCTAACATTCTCTATTTATCATTCATGAGTATATTTTGATTTCTTCTAAAATCCAACAAATACAAAAATCACACATAGGCATGCACATAGCAAATAACTGATCATAGAATTATTTTTTCAAGATAAACATTACTAGATTAGGCAAAATAATAAAAGTGGTTTTAAGATATTTTCCAAAATGTAAGCTTAGGATTGAATTTGTCTCCCTTCAAGAGAAAAAGAAAAAACCCTAGAGTAAAGAGGAGGAGATGAAAATAAACTTGGGAAAAGCCGGATAAAATGCTGAGGTGTCACTGAAAAATAATATCGTCTCATTATATATAAGATTGGTTTCACAGCTACATTTTACACTCATTAACTCTAGATCAGGCCCTATGATTGATTCATGGTTAGTGCTTGGTTCGATTGTTTCCAAATCTATGCTTATTGAAATCAAACCGAATTTGATCATGTTCGTGTATTGAATACAAGATATTTGATTTGGGGCTAAGATTTCGCTAGATAAAAAATCGGAATAAAAAAAAATAGGCCATAAAATTATCGTTTGAGCTGCAATTGTTTTAGGGGGTTTACAGGGTTAATTTAGGCTTAAGCTTTATCATATTTTTATTGGACTATTGTAGATCGAATATTATGTTTGAGGTTTTTCTTCTTTACTTGGAGAAAGAATGTATATATAGAAATTATACACTTTTTTTTTTCACAAAGGACGGAGAAACTTTTGATGTTGCAGTACAAAAGGGATTTGGAAAGATATAAACAAAAAATAAAAATGGAAACTCGAATTTGGGCAACCTATGTGGTCGATCTTTATAATAGAGTTTGGATATTAGCCACATTATGGTTCAGGTCTGCCTTGTTCCTGCAGGTGATGCATCTTTCTTTCATGCTTTGCTGCACTCTGTTTTAATGAGTTTATATCAAAAAGATAAACCATATACAGTAGAAACTCTATAAATTAATAATGTCGGGATTTTGATATTTTATTAATGTATAGAGTTATTAATATATAGGTTTTGATAAAATAAAAAATTTCAAAAAAAAAGAAAGTTTAATATTTTTAATCTTTTAAGTTTTCATTCAAATTAAATAAGAACTTTCATTTATAGTATATTTTCTTAAAATGTTTTGATATTTCTATATTTAATTTATTGTTTACATTTTTTCATACTTGTCATATTGTTTTAAATTCTATTTTTCTTTTCATTTCCATATTTGTTTGGTGTGTGAGAGATTCATATTTTAATAGCTAGATATTTTAATTATATATATAATTTTTTATATGATGATTATTAATTTATGATATTATTGGGACCATATTTTACATAGAAGTTTCAAAAACATTATTATCTTATTATCTTATCGAATTGTTTCATATTTTACACCGGCCTGACTCGGGACCGGAAGATTTTATCAATTTATCTTGTTTAATTATTAATTTATCAAGTATTAATTTATAGAGTTTCTACTGTAATGCTAATAACATGCAGTGAACAACAAGTACTAACATTTACAAAATTTTAGAATACAAAATTAATTACCATCTGTGCCATCATATTCATGGTTTGTGAATCATTCAACTGAAGTGTGATTTTCAGCTGATGCATCTCTCTTTCATGTGCTGCATCACTCATTTTCAACGCATTCTCTACCTAAAATATAACCACAAAAATACTAAATTAACTGCATGCATGCAATGAAGAATAAGTATTCACGTTTGCAATATTTATGAACACAATTTTACCATCTTTTTTATTATGTTCATGGTTTCTTTGTTAAACAGCTGAAGTTCAAGATTCAGCTGTTGAGGTACTTCATTTGTATGTACTTCATTTATTGTGGTACCTCTTACAAACCCTTTCTGAAACTGCAAGATACCCAGATACTACAAAATTAACTGATTGCATAGAAGAATAAGTATTTAAATTTACAAAGTTTATGAATAGAAATTTACCATATCTGCCACCAGGTTCACGGTTTTAGTTTCCTGTAGCTGTTTCAGATGATGCATCTCTCTTTTCTGTGATGCTGCATTCAGTTTTAAATCATTCTCCACCTGTAAGATAACCAGAATATACTTAATTGATAGCATGCAATAAAGAACAAGTACACATATTTACAGAGCTTACAGATACGAATTATACAATATGTGCCATCATGATCTTGTTCATGGTTCGTTCATGCTCCACTTGTAACGTTTCCTTCATCGCTGATATGTATGCTTCCGTAAGGTTTTTAGCTTCAATTTCTGTTTCTTGTTCCATGAACTTATCATTCACTTCCTGAATTACCGTTTTCTTGAATACATTTTAATTAAAAATAGTATATGTTAGTGTTGTGCTGAATGCAACTATGGCAATCGATCCAAGATGAAATTCACATGACTTACAAAGTAATATAGCTAGATAAACACACAAGAAACAAATGAAAAAACATAGACACACAAGCATTTAACAAGTTTGAAATAATTTATTTCCTAAATATACAAACAAACTTTATGCAAATCTAACAAATCTCAGCAAATTTATCAAATCTTTCAACTTTTAAAATCAACAAATTCAGATTAATTCAAACAGCTTCCGGCTCATTTCGCATAGTTCAGATTGAATGCTTATGATAAAGTTTAAACTTGAAACACACTTTTTTTTACCTTTATATTTCGGCGTAACTTATTGGTATACGGTGCCCACCGTTTTTCTTTCCAATATATGCTACATGAGAAAGAAGCTGCTTGATTTGCTCAGCCTTTTTGTCTTCATCGTTAGTCCTGTTATCAAACAGGACCTTTCGACCGCCACAGAGACGGAGGATTCTTGATAAGTAGGATTTTTGTATCAACTACTCTCAATCCATACCACTCATGTCATTGTAGTACTTGAGATGTCAATCCAATGGAGATTTAAACTATCGAAATAAAGAAAAGGCAAAGATCAAGTTTTGATAAAAGATTGGGTTTTGTTTTGTAAAGATCTATGCTTTAAGCTAACAAGATGAAAGAAAGATTTAAACTTTAACAATAAAGATAAAGGAGGCGTCTTGGGTGAGATTAGTTGGGATCAAACGAGCTCAACCTTCCTTTCTCAACACACCAAGACTCAAGCTTTGTGCTTAGACTTTGGGTAAATCCGCCACTCTCGTGGTCAGATCGCTTTGCAAGCTGAGAATCCAAAGCTAGCTCTCACTAGTGGACTCAAAGTTACAAGCTTTCACAAGATCTAGTCTAAAAGTGCACAAGATACATCCCAACAACCAATCTCTTAGGTTGGGAATGTTTCTCTCTATCGCTAGCTCTCTTAGGCATTAACGCAAACACCTTCTAGGTGTACTAGCCTAGATTCGCGACTTCAAGTGATCAAGAAGAAGCCGAGATATAAAGCTCTAGCTAAAGAAAAGCTGGTCAAGGGAGATTAAGGAAGAGGTTAACAGGAAGCTAAAGCTCTGACCTTTCCTAATCTCACCCTCGAAACCTCTAAAGAACTACTCGCTACTCATACTCGAACCGAAAGCAAAGAGGTAAAGAAAGCTAGAAATCATCATTAAGACAAGATTAGCAAACTAAGTACTTCTTAAACTTAAAAGATTCAAAGTAAAAGCTTACAAAAGATCTCCAAGAACAAACTGTTTTTCTTGGAGAGAAACTGGTTACAAGATAAAGATTGCCTAAAAATTAGGTCTTAAAGGTTTATATAGAGAAGGGAAAAGTGTATCCTTGGTCAACATTTTTGCTTTGACTTCACAGCTGCGCGTAGCTTGAGCAACTTCCTCAAGCACTCTGTTTCCTTTTGCTCAAGGCTCTGTTCCGTCTTGCTTGTTTTGCCATCCGATTACTCCGATCTCCTTCTGGTCCATCTCCGATCATCACCTCCGGTCCCTCCTTCGCCATAAGCTCCGAATACCTGATAAATGCACCCCAAATGCAATGGAAATGCAAAATGCTATCCTAAAGGCTAAATGATCCTAAGTAGACTAAAGCTACTCTAAATGTTATGAAATGGGACTCAATTATACACAGAACTATGCAGTATGAGAGGCTAAATGTATGCAAATGTTGAGTACATCAACACCCCCACACTTAGTCTTTGCTTGCCCTCAAGCAAACATCAACCAAGCATAAGAGTGTTCTCTGAGCAATAGAGTAAGTGAAAGCCGAGAAGAGAATTAAATCAACAACCTAGTTCCAAGGTCTAAAGCGCAAAAGATGTTCTCTACTTCAAAAATCTTAGCCGCACCTTCATAATACAATCAATGACCACTAGCTCAACCTAAACATGCATTCAAATCCTCTACTCCTTTTAACATTCATTAAAGCTCAAAACAGTGAATCAAAACACATGCAAGTCAAGTTAACTCGTTTGGTCAATAGAAAGAGAGAGAGCAAATCACAATGCAAGCTCATGTCAAATGACAAAGGAAGGGTTCTCTCAAGAAGAAGTGAAACAGCTTCGGCATAATGCTAAAGGCGAGAACCAATTGGGAGGTACAAGGACAAATGATCATCTACCCGAAACCCCAAGTACCTTTTGGTGACTCTCAAATCCGAAACTTCCTATTTCTACCCTTTCCCTTTGGGTTTTTCTTTTCTTCTCCTTTTCTTAGAGCTTTTGAAACTTTTAGCGAATTTTCTAAGGCTTTTTGAAAGACAAACTCGAGAGACTTGGTCTAAACTCTTGCCCTAACCCATCTTTTCCTTTTCCTTTTCTTTGCTCTTTTTTTTTTTATTTATTTTCTGATGGGGGCTTTCTTAAACTCACAGACCAAGCTCTTAATCTACCTCAGCTAAAACGCCTTCTTTTCTTTTTGCTTACAAGCTCTTTCTTTCTTTTTCTTTTTGAATCCCACCCCAAGACATTCCCAAACCCAGTCCTAACCTAGTCTGGCCCAAAAAGCGTGGACCAGAATCTACATGATCACCTATCCTTGTCGGCTCAAGACCTAACACTTTATGCCAAGCTTTTTCCAAAGGCCTCACAACACACAAGAACAACATTTGGTTTGAAAGGAAGGGTTGGTTAAGGGCAGGGAGTTCTACTTGAATCAACAAAGAAGGATGAACAATAATGCAAAGATGATTCAAGTATGTGTAATCCACGAGTTGAACTTAACAAGCATGAGCATGATAATTAAAGATCAGGTTCAGGTTTCACTTAGACAAGGAGCAGATTCAAATCGCAGCAATGCATTCGGTTTTACTAAGACAGTCATGATGCTTTTTGATGATGCGGTTCTACCTTAACTTCAAGAACTATCAAATGCGCCAAACAACTTAGAACTAGGGCACTGAAGCAATTCCGCAACTCAATCAATCAGCTCAACAAACATTGCTCAGATGCAAATGAAATGATCTTAACTACATGCTCTGTTTTTGGATTTTTTTTTTTAGCAATGCAAAAATGAAAATTTTACATGATTTTCGGGTGAGATGCAAATGCATGAGACTCAAGAATGCTAAATGAAAATAAGAACACAAAACACTTGGTCAAATACCATTGACCCTCTCCCCCACACTTAGTTCACACGGTCCCTTGTGTGATAAGAAGGCGGAAGAGAGAATCAAAGCAAAAGATAAGTGAAAATAAAAAGAAAAATGCATGCTATTTACATGGTTGGGGTTCATACCTCTCAGAAAGATTCTGAGGAGGAGGATGATGTGGAATCACCCTTTGTGCTCGCTTGAGGTGACTTCGAGGCCTTTCCTCTTCCTGGTTGAGGTTTCCTGCGGTTTGGAACTTTGAGTTGCCCTCTTCATCGTTTTCGGAGTCCTCGACTACGTCGTCGTCATGATAGGAACCGAAGGTGTATCGGAGGAGTGTGAGTGGAGTCACGGCTTGGGGACTTGCTCTTGCTCTTGGTAGCTCCTTGATGCGCTTCCCCATCTTCTTCACGGTCTTGAGGAGGGACTTGATCGCTTTATCTTGGAACTGGTTCCAAGCCTTGAGCGTGTTGATGCTCTCAAAGTGCGGTGTTAGCCGCTGATTTCCTCCCTTTTATCTCATGATCCTTGAAGTGGAAGCCTCCGGTCTTGTAGTCCAGGTCGATTGCTTCGTCGCCTGAGCTCTCATCCAGCTGCTCCTGGGTGAGCGTATTCTTCCTCCTCTTGGCCTTGCTCGAGAATGGTCTCGATAGGAGGCTCAAAGTCGATGTTCTCCATGACCGTGATGTAGGTCAACGGTGGGTTTGCAGGAAGAAACTCGCCAGCCCGTACTCAAACTGCCTATAGGCGAACTGATAGTTGTGGTCGTCCGCTGATGGGTTGGCCGCGAAGGTAGGTGCTCTTGCGGAGGTACTGGATGTTTATCGCCAGAGGATCAACCGGCTTCTCAAGCGTGATTCCACAGTTATGAGGATCGGAGTTATGAGACCTCCACCTTGTTGAGAGAGAGAGCATACTCTCTGTAGCTGAGGAAGCTCTTGAGAAGATACGTCGCCACGCTGTTCCCTGTTCTGTCCCCGACCATCTCAGTTCCATCCGGCAATGTGCGAATCACCCTCTTCATCCCTTCGTTCAAGAAGAAGAGCTCCTTCTCTGTGACACCAGTCACGTCGCGCCTCGCATAGATGGTGTGAGCGAGGGCCTTGTGGACGTATCTGAGCACGGGTTCCTGATGTGGTGCTCTTGGCAGTGCTACATGTACTCGCCAATCCGATCATTGCCCAGAAGGCTTGAAGCTCTCCTTGTGGCGTTCCCGGCTCTGTCTCTCCCATTCTTGTGTTCAAAGTGAAACACATCCTCAAGCTCCTGAAACTCATCCGGTACTTCCTCTTGTTGATCCGGAAGGAAATTTTCCGCTTCCGTTGCCCTCGGGGACGAATTCGTCGGGTTCGTAGAAGTTAACCCGGAGAGTGAGAGGAACTCGATGGTTTCCTTCTTGTAGGCAGGGAGAGGGTTCATCATCAGCCTCGCAAGCTGCATCTCCTCGAAGATGTAGTGGCAATCCTGAGAGATCCCGAGCTCTGTCATCGTCGTCAGGTCAGGGTATCTCGTCCCCACAAAAGACATCTTGTCGAAGATCTCGGCATAGTCCCTTGCCTTCATGACTCCGGATCCGCTTTTTCTACTGCCTGAGCCTTCCTCCGCCGCCGGTTTCTTTCCTTCCGCCTTCTCAGCCGCGGCTCTCGAGAGCGTTCCTCTGGTCGTGGACACCATTGTTCCTGTGAAATAACCAAACCTCACAAACAGAGTAAGTATCTCAGCCAAACAATGTCAACATGCAAGGCTTTAGAGAAATAGCATATCAAGCAAGTTGAGATTCGAGATAAAAATCAAAGCTTTTAGACAGATCTCAACTAAAAAGGTCGATTAAAACCGGCGGGTGAACTCAAATCTCGGAAAAACAAAGAGATGCAAAACAGTTTTCGAAAATCCAAACTCAAAATCTCTCTTTCAACCTAAACCCGAAGCAAATCTACTCTCTACTAAGCAGAAATCAAAGCAAAATCTAACTAAAGTCGGAGGAATTACCGGTTGAGCGCAGAAAACGGTTTGAAAGTGAAGGAGAAAGAGCGAAAAAGTAGAGAGAAAGATGGAGGTTTTTCTTTTCACAAATCGGGAAAAAGTTGGAAGAATGAAAGAGAGAGGTTTGGCGTGTCTCGGTTCTTTAAAAGGTAAAGGAGGAGAGAGATAGGGTTGCGGAAAAATCGGGAGGGGATTGGGACTGAACCGCTGTCCAATCAAAACTGCCCCAATTGACCACTTTCTCTCTCCCATGTTCTCTTTTCTCTCCTTTTCTTTTTCTTTTCAAACCGAGATAAAATTCCGGATAAAACTCGATGAAAAACTGTTTTAAATTGGGCCTTGTAAACAGGAATGGGCTTACCTGGCAACGAATTTTGAGAAAAAACCTAAGTCCTTTTCAAAAATTGTTGCGTTGTTCTTCTTGGTCAGTTTGCTCAAGCTCATCGTCAAGCTGACTGAACACTTCCTTCATCTATACACCTGAGCACTTGTAAGAATTAAAACAAGAAAGGTTAAGCAAAAATAAATATATACAAAGATAACCATGGGACTTCCTCCCAAGTGAGCTTGTTTTGAGTCTCATAGCTTGACTTTCATAACCTTTTAGGCTAAGGGAGCATCCGGAAGAGGAGTTGAGACTCCTTCTCCTTGAATGCATTGGCCCAAATACGGTTTGAGCTTGTGGCCATTCACTGTGAACTCCTCGCCATTCTGGTTGAGCAAAGTGACGGCTCCATAAGGAAGGACTTCCTTAATCTCAAACGGGCCTGACCACTTGGACTTGAGCTTCCCATGGAACAACTTAGCTCGTGAGTTGAAAAGCAGCGCATATTCTCCAACTTTGAAGACCTTAGGCACAATTTTCTTGTCGTGAAATGCCTTAGTCCGTTCTTTGTAAATCTTGGAGCTCTCATATGCATCCAGCCTGATCTCTTCCAACTCATGTAAGTCGAAACCCCTCTTCTCTTGAGCGGACCCGATATCGAAGTTGAGCAGTTTGATTGCCCAAAGCGCTCTGTACTCAATCTCCACCTTTATCTGCTTGTTCGACACTTCCACCTGACCACTTGTCTGAGGATGGTATGGTGTCGCGACCTTATGCTTGACTCCTGATATACTCATATCTTTCATGTTTTTATCAAGGTTTTCACTATGTTTTTAATACAAATAATGTGGTTTTTATGCCCAAGAGGTAGTTTTCTTGTATATTCTGGTTTTGAGCATCATTCAGGTCAAAATAGCAAAGAAGAGTCCAAAATGGAGCAAAAAGAGTCAAATCACCAAGTTCCCAAGTCTAGAGCACCAAATCTACATTTCTCGCTAAAGACCAAACCGGAGCATCCGAAGTACGACCGCATATTCATGCCTTCCCGACGTCCAAAAGTCATGTTTCTTATATGGAAAGATAGATATTTGAGTCATGACCCGCGGCGAAGTGGAAAGAGGTCATTTGGATCACTCGTTGGACCGGAACTTATTTTCTACCAAGACATGTCCGACGAGCGCCTAAGTAGAGCCCATGGAGACTTTGATGGATCAAGAGGCCCGAGATACCGCGCCCAAGGCCTTGGCTCATCTTGACACTAGCATAACTCAATCCAGAAGCTTCCATTGGCCTGAACGCGGCCCATTCAAGAACTTGGAGAGCAAGCTCAAGCGGCTAAAGAGAAATGGAAACTTTCCTCTTCTGCGCGCGCTCAACTTTGCCGACCTAGACCCGCTCTCTACCTATATATACTTGCTTTTAGCCTCTTGTAATAAGAATCACCAGCCGCATAACAAGAAACACTTATTCAATAAAGTTCGGAGCCACTTAGGTGGTCTCCTTCTTCTTTCTTTTCTTCTTTTGCATTTGTATATAGCTTGCATGTTTCAATTTATATAGTCTAGAAGTAGAGATTTCTCCCTAAGGGTGAGGCGTGGTTTAGTCCATATTCCGCCGCCTCTCTCTCTAAGGATTCATGAGACTTCATCTACTATCTAAGACTCATTGTTGAATTATGGATCCTTCCAATGAGGACGTGATATAATGGCCATCTTGAAAATCGATTGTTAAAAGGGGAAACCCTATGGTTCTCCATCTTTATTTATGCTTAATGCTTGTTGCTAGAGTAGCTAACTAGTGACTTGATTTTAGGTTGATATACTCTCCAAAAGCTTGTTATATCTCCGGATACAATATTTGATGGGCAAATCGTTTTAGGCTACGAAAGTAGACCTAAAGAGTTTTGTGAACAATCATTACTTGGATGTAATGCATGTCTCACTCTACAATGACCAACGAAAGCTGAGCCCATTGGTTTAAGAGACATAGGGGATTGGAACCACGAAAGTGGAATAATCCTTCCTTAGTGTTTTGAGTTCAAAAGAATCGGATTTTAACAAACTTTTCAATCGACTTGGCTCATGTTTTCAAAAGAGTTTTCAATAGTTCAATAATGTTGCTTGTATAGAATTGCATTGTTATTTCTTTTGCGTGTTCTAAACAAACACAAACCCTTGCATCTTTTGATTTAGCTTAGTCATTTAAACTCTATGATTATGTAATGTGTGAAATCCAATCCCTTGTGGTTCGACCCCTAAATACTACAATTATATGTTGTGCACTTGCAACACTAGTTGTCTTAGGGAATTATCACTTGTCTCATCCCTTAGATGTAGCGATCAACTCCATACTTCTTCAACAAGTTCTCGAAGACTTTGTTGATAAAGTGGCTTCCTCCATCGCTTATCTCGGGAAGATGATGCTTTTGAACAGCTTGAGCACAACCTTGGCATCGTTCGTTGGGGAAGCGATTGCCTCGACCCACTTGGACACATAGTCAACTGCCACTAGGATGTATCTATTCCCATGAGAAGGTGGCTCAAAGGGGCCCATGAAGTCGATGCCCCATACATCAAACACTTCCACCTCAAGTATCGGGTTTTGTGGCATTTCATTGCGCTTGGAAATGCTCCCTTCTCGTTGGCATCTATCACACCTTGCAATGAAGTCGTGAGTGTCTTTGAAAAGGCTTGGCCACCAGAATCCGGCTTGAAGAACTTTGGAAGCTGTTTTGAAAGTCGCAAAGTGACCTCCGTAGCTCGATCCGTGACAATGCTCGAGTATTCCTTCTACTTCCTCCTGAGCTATGCACCTCCTAAACAGACCATCTGATCCTCTCTTGAACAGGTATGGTTCGTCCCAAAAGAAGTGTGAGATGTCCCTGAAGAACTTCTTCTTCTGGTAAGGAGATAGATCGGCTGGACCTCTCCACACACCAAGTAGTTGGCGTAATCTGCATACCAAGGCGCTTCCTTTTCCTCAACTGCCTTCAACTGCTCTAACCGAACTGCCAAACCTACGCTTTTCCCAGACTTTCCACCAAGAGTAACTGTTCCTCAGGCAGAGTATCGTCGATAGGTGCTGGTCCATTGACTCTCATCCTTGAGAGATGATCCGCAACTCCGTTCTCAACCCCTTTCTTATCCAAAATCTCGAGATCGAATTCCTGGAGAAGAAGTATCCATCTCAGGAGCCTTGGCTTGGTGTCCTTCTTTGCCAACAGATGTCTTAAGGCTGCATGATCAGTGTAGACTATCACCTTTGAACCCACGAGATAACTTCTGAACTTCTCGAACGCAAAGACTACTGCCAAGAGCTCTTTCTCAGTTGTTGCGTATCGTCCTTGGGCATCGTCCATGGTTCTGCTTGCGTAATATATCACGTGGAGCTTTCTTGTCTATCCTCTGGCCAAGCACAGCTCCCACGGCGTAGTCACTAGCATCACACATGATCTCGAAAGGGTAGTCCCAGTTTGGTGCTTGCACAATCGGGGCCGTGACCAAGGCAGTCTTGATCATCTCAAATGCCTTAAGGCACTCCTCGTCAAACAGGAACTCAGTCTCCTTGCACAAGAGGCGTGTCAAAGGACGAGCTATTTTGGAGAAGTCCTTGATAAATCTCCGATAGAAACCGGGTGCCCAAGGAAACTTCTCACGTCCTTGACTGTCTTTGGTGGAGCAAGCTGACTCATCACCTCAATCTTTGCTTGATCAACCTCTATCCCCTTTTCTGATATCTTGTGTCCCAAGACGATCCCTTCCCTGACCATAAAGTGACACTTCTCCCAATTGAGCACTAGGTTCGTCTCCTCGCAGCGCTTGAGAACCCTGCACAAGTTGGACAAACAAGACACAAAGGAACTGCCATAGACAGAAAGTCATCCATAAACACTTCAACAGTGTCCTCAATCAAATCCGAAAAGATCGACGTCATGCATCTTTGGAAAGTCGCCGGAGCGTTACACAATCCAAAGGGCATACGTTTATAGGCAAAAGTTCCATAGGGACATGTGAAGGTGTTTTCTCTTGGTCATTAGGGTGGATGGGGATTTGAAAGAATCCCGAATAGCCATCAAGGAAGCAATAGAAAGGATGGTTCGCCAACCGCTCAAGCATCTGATCGATGAAAGGCAGTGGAAAATGATCCTTCCTAGTCGCCGCATTGAGCTTTCGGTAATCTATGCACATTCGGTGACCGGTTATGGTTCTGGTTGGGATCATTTCGTCTTTTTCGTTCTTGACTACTGTGATTCCACCTTTCTTGGGCACACAGTGTACCGGCGAGACCCAAGTACTATCCGAGATAGGGTAGATCACGCCGGCGTCAAGCAACTTAAGGATTTCCTTTTTCACCACCTCTTTGAGGTTGGGATTTAAGCGTCTTTGGTGTTCAATAGATCCCTTAGATTCGTTATCAAGGTGAATGCGATGAGTACAAAGCTCAGGAGATATGCCTTTGATGTCCTCTAAAGAGTAACCAATTGCTCTCCTGAACTTCCTCAACTCATTAAGGAGGGAGGTTAATTGGGGTGGGGTAAGTTCTTGGTTCACAATTACGGGATAAGTTGAATTTGGTCCAAGAAATGCGTACCTTAGCCCATCTGGTAAGGTCTTGAGGTCCACCTTTGGGGCTTTGAGCTCGCTCCAGTCATCGTCTGAAGGTTGCTCGAGGTCGTGCTCTGCCTCTACCTTGTGGATTTCCTCAACTCTCACGGAGCGTCCTATGATTTCCTCAACCACGTCATTGGGAACAGTCCCTCTGTGGGAGTCTAAGAGTCGAGCATACTCCAAGGATTCGGTGTTGAAGTAGCTCTTTTCCTCCGCTTTCTCAGTCAAGGTTAGCTGAAGCTGGTCCTCTGTGGCTAACTCCTCTAGATACTCGTCTGCCAACTGATCCAAAGTCTCTACCCAGAAGAGCTGTCCATCAATGGTTGGTTTCTTCATCGATCTCTTGATGTCGAAGCTGAGCTTGAAGTCATCTCCAAAGTTTAGCTCAATCTTCCCTCTCTGAACATCGATGATAGCTCCAGCGGTTGCCAAAAAGGGCCTTCCCAAGATCAGCGGATCCTTGGGTTCTTCGTCCATCTCAAGGATAACAAAGTCAGTGGGTATCTCCACGTTTCCTACTCGCACAGGCAAGTCCTCGAGCATACCCACTGGGATGCGTACTGATCTATCCGCAAGTACCAAGGAAACGTCGCACTTTTGATACTTCTCGAACCCAAGCCTCTTAGCTACTGTGAGTGGCATTACAGACACGCCTGCTCCAAGATCACATAAGCTTCGGTTGAATGCCAGAGGACCAATAGAACAAGGGAGAGTGAAACTGCCTGGATCTTCAAACTTCTTCCCAACCACTTTCCTAGTGATGATTGCACTACATTCCTGAGAAAGAACGACCATGCCCTGAACCTCTTTTCTTCTCTCGGTTACAGCGTCCTTGAGAAATTTCTGATAGGGAGGGATGAGCATACATGCGTCCAAGAAGGGCATTGTAATATCAATCTCCTTTATTTGCTTATCAAACAGAGGCTCTAGCTTTCTCAAGCTGTTGTTTCTTGAATCGAAGGAAAGGGAAGTTGCGGTTTGTAAGGAGGAGGAACGAAAGCTGGGGCTTTCTTCTTCTTTTGCACTTCCTCTGGTGCTTTCTCTTTCTCTTGAACTGGTGGTTCCTCTTCAGTCACAGGTGCCGTGGCTTCAGTTTCAACTGAAATCTCCTCCTCTTGTTCCTCAATGTCCTCATTGACTGGTGCGGGTCCTGTTCTTGGAGGTAAAGCGCGTCCACTTCTCAATGTAATTGCTTGTACGTATTCCTTGGGATTCTGCTCTGCTTTACCCGGAAGTTGACCTTGCGTTCTGGATGAGGAAGCTGTTCCGCCTTTGTGTTCAAGCTGATGGATTCTACTTGTGAGAGCTTCAATCTTAGTCTGAAGGTCGTGGTGCGAGAAGTCGATTCTCCCATTGATCTCAGATAGTCGCTTGTTGAGATCCACGTTTCCGGTAGACTGTCCTGAAGTAGTTGCTGAAGCATCTGCTTGACTCCAGGTTCTTGCGGACCTTGCTTAGCCTCGAATCCAGGTGGAACAGAGGTGTTTTTCTGATAGCCTCCTTGGAAATTTTTGTTGTACCCATCACGTGGTTTAGTTGGGTACATCTTTCCTTGACCAGACGTGTTGGCTTGAGGAGGATAGACTTGGTCCTGGGGGTTCTCTACATTCGTGCTTCGATAGGACATATTGGGGTTGTTCTTGTAGTAACCCTGGCTATGAATGTAGTTGACGTCCTCAGTGTAAAACTCCTCCTCTTGATCGTCATCGCGTTCCTCCAGCATGTGTACCGACTGTTTTTGCTGGACTATAAGCAGTTTGTCAAGCTTGTCGTTCAGCACCTTTCAGTTCCTTCTTGTGCTTTTCCTCTGCTTCGACGGATCCTCTGTTTGTGCGGTCATGATCTTCGCCGTATGTACCATTGCTCATTGCCATGTTTTCCACCAAAACAGACCGTCGTCGACGTCTCTGGCCAAGAAGTTGCCTTGGCTTGCTGTGTCAAGCATCTGCCTAAACGAGGCAGTACACCACGGTATAGAGTGCTTAAGAGTGACTCTTGAGAGAAACCGTGGTGTGGGCACTTCGACTGATATCCTTTGAAGCGTTCCCAGGCGTCTGTGAAACTCTCGCCGTGCTTTTGTGCGAAGCTTGAGATGTTGGTTCTGAAGCTTGCAGTTCTGACTGAGGAGAAGAACTTAGCCAAGAAGGCTTTCTTGCACTGATCCCAGCTTGTTATGGACCCTCGAGGTATCGTCTTTTCCCATTGGCGAGCTTTGCCATCAAGTGAGAATGGGAATAAACGAAGTTTGGTTGCGTCTTCGCTTACCCCATTCTGTGTGATCAAATCACATGCTCTGTCAAACTCGTCAAGATGGTCCAACGGGTCTTCCTCAGGTAGACCGTGATAGATCTTTTGTTGGACTTGATGCAGAATGTGCGGTTTGATTTCGAAGTTGTTGTGCACATTCGGCGGGGCTATGCCTTGACGGTTTTCGTGAGTGTTAGGTGCATCGCCGGCACCTATTTGACGGTGAGGTCGCAGAGGTGGGTTGTTTCGCTGACCACCTTGTTGTTCCGGTCCGGGTGGGAATCCTTCCTGTTGGGGTTGGGCTGCCATGTCCGGAACCTCTTGTCTTCTGGTTCGCGAAGTAACTCTGCGTGACCGTTTGTTTTGCTCTGCTTTGTCAAGATCGCTTGTACTTAGGAGGTTGTCTCGTCCTTTGGATCTGGTGTGCATACACCTGAGGTCAAAGATGAGAGGTTTCACAGAAAGTTAGCGACTTTAGGCAAGATAGAGCAAAACCGACTTAATCTAAGGTTTTTCTTGAAAACGAAATGCTTAAAAGTCTCCACTTTGGCAACGGCGCCAAGTTGATAAGTAGGATTTTTGTATCAACTACTCTCAATCCATACCACTCATGTCATTGTAGTACTTGAGATGTCAATCCAAGTGGAGATTTAAACTATCGAAATAAAGAAAAGGCAAAGATCAAGTTTTGATAAAAGATTGGGTTTTGTTTTGTAAAGATCTATGCTTTAAGCTAACAAGATGAAATAAAGATTTAAACTTTAACAATAAAAGATAAAGGAGGCGTCTTGGGTGAGACTTAGTTGGGATCAAACGAGCTCAACCTTCCTTTCTCAACACACCAAGACTCAAGCTTTGTGCTTAGACTTTGGGTAAATCTGCCACTCTCGTGGTCAGATCGCTTTGCAAGCTGAGAATCCAAAGCTAGCTCTCACTAGTGGACTCAAAGTTACAAGCTTTCACAAGATCTAGTCTAAAAGTGCACAAGATACATCCCAACAACCAATCTCTTAGGTTGGGAATGTTTCTCTCTATCGCTAGCTCTCTTAGGCATTAACGCAAACACCTTCTAGGTGTACTAGCCTAGATTCGCGACTTCAAGTGATCAAGAAGAAGCCGAGATATAAAGCTCTAGCTAAAGAAAAGCTGGTCAAGGGAGATTAAGGAAGAGGTTAACAGGAAGCTAAAGCTCTGACCTTTCCTAATCTCACCCTCGAAACCTCTAAAGAACTACTCGCTACTCATACTCGAACCGAAAGCAAAGAGGTAAAGAAAGCTAGAAATCATCATTAAGACAAGATTAGCAAACTAAGTACTTCTTAAACTTAAAAGATTCAAAGTAAAAGCTTACAAAAGATCTCCAAGAACAAACTGTTTTTCTTGGAGAGAAACTGGTTACAAGATAAAGATTGCCTAAAAATTAGGTCTTAAAGGTTTATATAGAGAAGGGAAAAGTGTATCCTTTGGTCAACGTTTTTGCTTTGACTTCACAGATGCGCGCAGCTTGAGCAACTTCCTCAAGCACTCTGTTTCCTTTTGCTCAAGGCTCTGTTCCGTCTTGCTTGTTTTGCCATCCGATTACTCCGATCTCCTTCTGGTCCATCTCCGATCATCACCTCCGGTCCTCCTTCGCCATAAGCTCCGAATACCTGATAAATGCACCCCAAATGCAATGGAAATGCAAAATGCTATCCTAAAGGCTAAATGATCCTAAGTAGACTAAAGCTACTCTAAATGTTATGAAATGGACTCAATTATACACAGAACTATGCAGTATGAGAGGCTAAATGTATGCAAATGTTGAGTACATCAATTCTCTGAAATATCGTTACTAATCCAATTAAAATAAAAACGAGATGTGTAGAAACACTAAAAATCGTAATGAAAGCAAACAAACCGCCAAAAAATTAGGACAACTGTCACGCAAATAATCGTCCAATGTGTAGTTGTCCTCTTCCAACTCGTCACCGCCAGTAAACACAACAATGAAATAGTCAACAATTTTACCCTCGAATATGCGCTGCAAGGTTTAAAATGTGGACTCTTCCTCCTGTGAAATCCGACCCTTCAGAGATAGAACAAACAGCACAGCATGTATTCCTTCTTCAGGCATAGTTAAGCAGTTGATGATTTCTTTATTGGGATAGTCGAAAGAATCATAATTGATCGAATCTGTTTAATATACAATTTTAATATCTTTGCTATTGGTAAGGCTCTATAGCCTCTATATAATTCCCGAGTTACAACTTCACTTTGGCTATTATTATTCCTTACAGTCTTTCAATAGTGTGATACGCTAATTCTGAATTATAGAATGGAGGACTTACCAATACCAGGAGTGTCAATGACATTGATTATTGGGCCATCTTGTATAGCAGCTCTATACATCTTACATCTTGTGGTAACACTTCCTCCCCATATTTTGGAGATGAACAGTTTTTCACCAAGCAGGCTGTTCCCAGTGGCGCTTTTCCATTACCAGTACTTCCCACCAGAACTATGTTTGTAATGGGCTCAGGCGCGGAGTGAAATTCACTACCAGCCATATTCTGATCACAAACAATTCCTTGTTAAATTCCTGCACACACAAACGTTGAACAAACAAAAAACCACGAGATGGTACATACTCAAAACTCAAAAGGATAATGAAGAAATGACAGAAGTTGATTAGAATGGTCTAACAAATGGTAACTCACGAGCTTTCTTGACCTTTAGAGTGAGAAACACAAGTTAATCGAAACTATTGATGTTTTAATATAAGATCACTTGCCCGAAATTAGTTGGAAGCAATTATTATTTGTATTTGTACCATTTGGGTTTTTTAAAAGAGCCTATAGATGGCGACACGAACGGCGATACAGCGGTTTATCACCAAATTGGTGACGGTTTTTGAGATTTTCGTCGGCGTAGTGGGAGATTGGGAGGAGTTGCTCCACTACTCGACGGTTTTCCCCACGATGGGTTCCTCTTCCCAACGTGATGCAGTTATCCGAACGATTAGGGCGAAGGAGCGCCTATATACTGATTGGATTGTAAAGTTGATTTCTTCATCGTTTGCAAGCAATCTCTTTGCAATACTTCAGTATCCTTTCAGGTTTTACAATTCCCTTCTCAAAATGGGTGATAACATTCGTCGCCAAATCCAAGACCTCGATTTGGGGGCTCTCGATCCACCAATCCTACTATCGGTGGATGTCGTAGAACAAGCGGCGGCTGAAAACCGATTCATTCTGGTGGGTCGTCCAACCATTCCTCGCCGTCAGAACCTAAGGTCATTGATTGCAGTCTTGCCACGGATCTGGAACATGCCCAATGTTCACGGTCGTATCATTGAAGGAGGGCGGTTTCAATTCATTTTCCCTTCGGAGGAATCGATGGAGACGGTTCTGCGGAGAGGTCCATGGGCCTTTGCGGAGAGGATGGTGGTCTTGCAAAGATGGTCCCCATACATCATGGCGGACATGTTGAATTTCATTCCTTTCTGGATTCAAATCCGTGGGATTCCGCTCCAATACATGACCCAAGATGTGATTGCTCACATTGGTTGTGCAATGGGTCTCCTGATGGATGTCGATTACAATGCCGAGGCGATAGAGAGAGTCGAGTACTCTCGGGTGCATCTGAACATGGACATCTCGGAACCACTGCGTTTCCAGAGGTATTTCCAATTCTCTCAAGGGGTCAATATGCTGCTCCGGTTCAGATACGAGAGGCTGAGGGGCTTCTGTGAAGTCTGTGGAATGCTTACACACGACAATGGTGCGTGTGTGCTTCGCAATGGTGGTCCACGACCTCACTCTGATGATGAGGATGATGATGACGATCTCATCGGGGATGAGGTTCCGATGAATGATGGTCTTGCCAATGGAGTCCCTAGACAAGTGAATGTTGCTGGTAACGTTCAGAGGAACGAAGTTGGAGACCAGAATGCTCAGGGTGCTAGAATTGAGGAGATCGTGGAGGAAGATGAAGGCAACTCAGATTTAGAAGCGTCTGAGGATTCTATCGATGCCCCAAGTGGAGAAATGGATTCTGATGGGTGCTTTCCGGGGGAAATACTGATTTCCAGTCTACCATCATACGACATGTTTGTGAGAGAGTCTGATCCAACACTGGTCCGGTACCTATATGATGAAGACGAAGCGGAGGCTCGAGATGCCAAGGAGGAGGAACTTAGGAATGCAATTGTCCCGGTCCAGGAGACACTCAAGCGGAAGTCTATGGAGCCGGAATCTGACGAGAATCACTTTCAGAATATGCAGAGGGGAGAAGGCAGCGGGAGCAACAAGAAGAAGGTTTCTGCAGAGGAACGTGTGTGTGGCGTGGTGGGCCCTCAACCACCAGAGCCGCCATGAGGACAGCCTGCTGGAACTGTCGAGGTCTAGGCAATGACTCGGCGGTTCGACGCCTTAAAGAGATACATAAAAAATATCTCTTGGACATTATCTGCCTATCAGAAACGAAGCAACATGATGATTATATTTTCGGGATCTAGGTTGTGATTTGGGGTTTCTAAACTATGTAACAGTCCCTCCGGTTGGACTTAGTGGTGGGTTAGCTTTTTTTTGGAAGCAGTCAGTTTCCCTTTCAGTTTTATTCTCTTCAGCAAATCTTGTAGATTGTTTCGTGCAATGCAATGGTTCCAGTTTCTACTTGTCATTTGTGTATGGTCATCCAGAGACTAATCGCCGAAATGAACTTTGGGAGAGATTGGAAAGATATAGTACTTCTAGAAGGGAGCCATGGTTCATCCTAGGTGATTTTAACGAGATTCTAGGGAACAATGAGAAGTTTGGTGGTAGACAAAGAATAGAAGCATCGTTTCAGGACTTCAGACGGATGACTCAGACTTGTTCATTTACAGATCTGAAGAATATCGGTTATCGATTTTCATGGGCAGGACAAAGAGGAACTCACTATGTCTCTTGTTGTTTGGATCAAACAATGGCAAACAGTGAATGGCACTCTCAATATCCTACATCGGAAACCCATTTTCTGGAGATGGGAGAGTATGACCATCGACCTTTAGTTACTTTTATCTCGGCTACAAGTGAAGAGCGAAGGAGTCATTTCATGTATGATTCACGAATGTTTCAGAAGGAAGGTTTCAAAGATGCAGTTTTGAAGGGATGGAGAGGCAACAAACAGTTAGCGAATGAGGAGAGAAATCTAGCTTCACGGATAAGTCAGAGTCGGAAAGAGATATCTATTTGGAAGAAGAAGAATCGGTGTAATTCTCATGAGAGGATCACATTACTCAGACACCAATTAGACAAAGCTATGAGATCATCTCTATCTTCTACTCAAGAACGCAATAGGTTACGTGAGGAATTGAATCAAGCTTACAAAGAGGAGGAGATTTTCTTGAAGCAAAAAAGCTGCAACCAATGGCTTCGATCTGGTGATAGAAACACAAAATATTTCCATTCAGTGGCTAGGACTCGCAGACAACGGAATCAGCTCAAGGTTATTTTGGATGAGAATGGAACTGTGCATAGAGGAGATAATGCTATTGGGGATGTTGCTGAAAGTTATTTTCAACAACTATTCAGTTCTCAAGTGGTGAATTCGGAGACTTTTGATAAAGTGTTTGAAGGCTTTCAACCAAGAGTGTCTAATGCAACTAATTTGGATCTTACACGAGAAGTGTCAATGAAAGAAATAGAGGATGCAGTGTTTTCAGTTGGACCTCATAGAGCACCGGAACCAGATGGTTTTTCTGGTGTGTTTTATCATCAATTTTGGGATGAGATTAAAGCTCCAATTTTGCAAGAGATACAGGGATTCTTTCAACGAGGTGTTCTGGATCCAAGTCACAATCAGACGAACATCTGCCTAATTCCAAAGGTGACACAACCAGACTCTATGGTGGATTTTCGTCCTATATCCTTATGTAATGTGAGTTACAAGATCATTTCGAAGATTCTAGTCAACAGACTCAAGACACATCTTTCTGGCATAATATCAGAAAACCAAGCTGCTTTTATACCGCGTAGGATGATTACAGATAATGTAATCATTGCTCATGAGATGTTCTATGCACTTAAATCAAGGAAGAGACAGGCCAAGTCGTATATGGCACTGAAGACGGACATGACAAAAGCGTATGATCGCCTGGAATGGAGTATCTTAGAGGAAACTATGAAACATATGGGTTTCGATCAGAAATGGATTCAGTGGATAATGACAGCAGTGTCTTCAGTTCAGTTTCAAGTGCTTATCAATGGCTCTCCGAAAGGTTTGATAAATCCAGAACGTGGGATAAGACAAGGAGATCCCCTATCTCCGTACTTATTCATATTGTGCGCAAAAGTTCTCTCCCATATGATGCATCAAGCCGGAATTCACCATGAGATCCCTGGTCTTCAAATTGATCAAGGGTGCCCGAAGATTAATCATCTGCTCTTTGCTGATGATTCTCTATTCTTTTCATTAGCAAACATCAAATCAGCAAAGGCAATCAAAGAAGTCCTTACGCTGTACGAGAACGCTTCTGGACAAGCAGTTAATCTCCGAAAGTCATCTATCACCTTTGGAAGTCAAGTTAAGCCTCACGTCAACACACATATGAGAAGACTCCTTGGAATTCATAATGAAGGTGCCAATGGGAAATACTTGGAAGTACCAGAGCAGTTTGGAAATAAGAAAACAGAGATGTTTCATTATATTGTGGATAAGGTCAAGGAGCGAACACAAGGTTGGCATAAGCAATCCTTATCGACGGGTGGTAAAGAGGTACTCCTGAAATCTATTGCTATCGCATTGCCTGTCTACTCGATGAATGTTTTTAAGCTACCTACTGGAATATGTGAAGAGATAAATAGTGTACTAGCCAAATTCTGGTGGAACACGAATGAGGAGAGAAAAGGAATGCACTGGTTTGCTTGGAAACGATTGTGTTTATCGAAGAAAGAAGGAGGTTTGGGATTTAGAGATATTGAGAGGTTCAATTTAGCACTGTTGGGGAAGCAAGCTTGGAGAATGTTACAACACCCGAACTGCTTGATGGCTAGAGTAATGAGAGGGAGATACTTTCGAGATGGCAACATACTTACAGCTACGGCCACAAAGAAAAACTCTTTTGCTTGGAGATCAATCCTACAAGTTCGGGACTTAATGCGGAGGGAATGAGATTTGTTGTGGGAGATAGCAGTATCATTAGTGCTTGGACTGATCCATGGTTATCAACACATCCACCATGAGCTCCAAGACCACGACACGCGGAGGCACAGCATTGTTTGCTCAAAGATTGGTTCGAAATTCTAAAACAGGATGGAATGAAGATCGGGTTCATGAACTGGTTTGCGATGAAGACGTTCCTTTGGTTCTGTCTACAACAATCAGTTCTCGAGCGACACACGATATGATAGGGTGGCATTACAACATGAATGGGATTTACTCAGTGAAATCGGCTTATTGGTTAGCTACTCATTTGCCAGAGAATGATGAAATCGTCACTCCATCACCTAATGTGGCGCTTAATAATCTCATCTGGAAACTGCAAACTGCACCGAAGATTAAACACTTTCTCTGGAAGGTTATTTCCTGTTCTTTACCAACATGGGAGATATTGAAACGACATCATATAAGTCGGAATTCGCTGTGTGTGCGGTGTTGTCAATCGGAAGAATCTGCTGGACATATACTTTTTGAATGTCCGTATGCCCAACAAGTATGGAGAGCCATTGGAGTCACAAATCCCATTTTTTTCAGACTCTACTATTTCTGTGGAAATGAAACTGGAGTCATTGCTATCAATCCCGGGTTTGAACATGTGATATACTCAACATTTGCATACATTTAGCCTCTCATACTGCATAGTTCTGTGTATAATTGAGTCCCATTTCATAACATTTAGTGTAGCTTTAGTCTACTTAGGATCATTTAGCCTTTAGGATAGCATTTTGCATTTCCATTGCATTTGGGGTGCATTTATCAGGTATTCGGAGCTTATGGCGAAGGAGGACCGGAGGTGATGATCGGAGATGGACCAGAAGGAGATCGGAGTAATCGGATGGCAAAACAAGCAAGACGGAACAGAGCCTTGAGCAAAAGGAAACAGAGTGCTTGAGGAAGTTGCTCAAGCTGCGCGCATCTGTGAAGTCAAAGCAAAAACGTTGACCAAAGGATACACTTTTCCCTTCTCTATATAAACCTTTAAGACCTAATTTTTAGGCAATCTTTATCTTGTAACCAGTTTCTCTCCAAGAAAAACAGTTTGTTCTTGGAGATCTTTTGTAAGCTTTTACTTTGAATCTTTTAAGTTTAAGAAGTACTTAGTTTGCTAATCTTGTCTTAATGATGATTTCTAGCTTTCTTTACCTCTTTGCTTTCGGTTCGAGTATGAGTAGCGAGTAGTTCTTTAGAGGTTTCGAGGGTGAGATTAGGAAAGGTCAGAGCTTTAGCTTCCTTAACCTCTTCCTTAATCTCCCTTGACCAGCTTTTCTTTAGCTAGAGCTTTATATCTCGGCTTCTTCTTGATCACTTGAAGTCGCGAATCTAGGCTAGTACACCTAGAAGGTGTTTGCGTTAATGCCTAAGAGAGCTAGCGATAGAGAGAAACATTCCCAACCTAAGAGATTGGTTGTTGGGATGTATCTTGTGCACTTTTAGACTAGATCTTGTGAAAGCTTGTAACTTTGAGTCCACTAGTGAGAGCTAGCTTTGGATTCTCAGCTTGCAAAGCGATCTGACCACGAGAGTGGCGGATTTACCCAAAGTCTAAGCACAAAGCTTGAGTCTTGGTGTGTTGAGAAAGGAAGGTTGAGCTCGTTTGATCCCAACTAATCTCACCCAAGACGCCTCCTTTATCTTTATTGTTAAAGTTTAAATCTTTATTTCATCTTGTTAGCTTAAAGCATAGATCTTTACAAAACAAAACCCAATCTTTTATCAAAACTTGATCTTTGCCTTTTCTTTATTTCGATAGTTTGAATCTCCACTTGGATTGACATCTCAAGTACTACAATGACATGAGTGGTATGGATTGAGAGTAGTTGATACAAAAATCCTACTTATCAACATGTCAAAGGAAATGAGTCAGACTATTGTTTGGATGCTCTGGAGATTATGGAAGAGCAGAAATATGTTACTCTTTCAGAGGAAAACAAGTCATTGGAGAACGCTGGTGCGTTATGGCAAACAGGACGCCCTCGAATATCTGCAAGCTCAAAACACAGAACCCCAACAACATACAATCATGTCAGGGACTGGAAACAGGAATTTCAGATGGACAAGACCACCCCAGGGATGGATGAAGTGCAACTTTAATGCCGGAAATGCAAACTCGAATGCAGGATGGATCATACGAGATAGTAATGGTGTTTTTAAAGGATGTGGTTATGCACGGAATGATAAACCAACGTCAGCTTTGGAAGGAGAACTTCAGGCGCTAATCGTAGCAATGCAGAGCACGTGGAGGAGGGGTTACAGAAAGATTATATTTGAAGGAGATTGCAAACAATTAGTGGACCTTATGAATAAGGATTCATTACATTTTGGTCTCTACAATTGGTTGGTGGAAGCCTGGTTTTGGAAAACGAAATTTGAAGAAGCAAGGATTGCCTGGGTCCCAAGGGAAGCAAATAGAGTGGCTGATAAATTAGCTAAGCAAAATATACCTTCATCTTCAATGTTTACTTTTCTTTCTTTTCCTCCTTCTTGTATTTCAGATGTATTACACAGTGACCAGGTCTCATCATTCTAATAAAATTTCAGTTGATAAAAAAAAAAAAAAAAGGTTTTTGTGCTAGTGTGGTTATTATACATATTTAGTGAGACGACTATTGAGGATTGACTATAGTTACGAGCCGGTGGCCACCATGTTCGGTAACTGGCTGTTACAAATGGAAACTCACGAGGTTTTCTTTCTTTTTTGTGGGCGAAGAAAAAGAAAGAACGAATGGCCAAGTTAATGGACGACACAATTCATATTTTAAATAGGAGACCGTCCGCACAACAATACTCTCTCTGTTTCATAATATCGGAAGTTTAAGGTTTTTCACACAGATTAAGAAGTTATTTATTTTTGTACTTTTTAAAATAAAATATATTTTATCATCATTTTCAAAATATTTCAACCAATGAAAAAGAAATCTCCAGAATATAAATAATTAAAAGTAAGAAATATAACATATTTAGTTTTGTATAAAAATTCTAAAATCCCTTATATTTTGAAACAAAAAAAACTCTAAAACCCCTAAAATGAGTATGTTTTCATTTTATTTTATGAACTTTTGGTATTTGAATATTGGCCATTTAAGTTTGTTTATCTTTTTTTTTGAAGTGAACAATTTAGGCCAAAGACAAGTTCTTGAGGGGAGAGAAAATAAGTTATTTTAAAATGGGACACTAGCACCAACACTATAGTTATGCGGACATGTCTTCAATAAAATGGACGTACACCTTGTTTTTTGCGCAACAATATATATATATATATATATACTAGGGGTGACTCGTGCTACGCGTGGATTATGTTAGTTTTATTCAGAGATATTATACACATATTACTTAAATAATTAGAGTTAGGCAAATTTTTTGTACCATCTTGTTCTATCTCGTCCCATTTCGTTCATTTTTTATCATGTACGTTTTTTTCGTCCCGTTCATCCGGTATATCCCGTCCCGTTCAGTCCTATCCTATCCCATTATGATTATTTCCATTTTGTTTATTATTGTCTCCTTCCCTAAATATAATTAGGGGTAGACATCATTCTATCGCATTCCGTTTCTTTTCATCTTGTCATGTTCTTTCCCATCCCATTCGTTCTGTCTGCCCGATCTAGTCCCATCATATCTTATTATGTTCATTTCCATTTTGTTTTATCTTTGTCTCGTCTCTAAATATAATTAGGGGTAGGCAAAATTCCGTCAGATTCCAGTTCTTTTCATTTTGTCCCGTCCAACATTTTTGTCTTGTCCTCTCATCATGTTTTTTTGTTTTTTCTGTTCCACCTCTAAATATATTGAGGTAGGCGAAATTTCCGTCTTGTCTTATTCTGTTTTTTCCTTTCCTTCAGATTTCATCTCGTCACTTAATATCATGGGAGAATTGACAATTTACCCCAAATTGAAACTTTTTTGTCCCACTACACCTTTTTTGACTTTGGTCTTTTTTGGTCAAGTTTGCCCTTCAATTTATTTATAAACTCATACTAAATGTATTTTGGAGTGAAAAAAAATGCCATAATTCCTAAAAATCATTTTAGCACTGTGTAAAATTTTTGAACATTTTTGAAAATGCTTATGATATTTAAAAAAATATTTCAAGTTTCATTCTACAAAACTAAAATAACAAAGTAGAATTCGTTTTCTGCAAGATATTCAGAGGTCTAACCTCCGTAGAACATAATATCTACAACTTATTCATACCTCTTCCGGATGTAGAAGTTGATATCTACCTACTCTTATAGGCTCTACCATTTTGTAGAATTCGCACCAAATGTATTCTACTCAATCAAGTATCTTCTACTACTCGTAGATTTTACGTTCTACGCGAAACACTGCTATCTACAAGAAATAGTTTTCGTATTCTACGTGTTTTTGTCTACTCTACATCCCGCAGAAGTAGTGTTCTACTAAAACCATGTTTTCTACGATCCGTAGTACTCGTGTTTCTAGTACACAATCTAGCAAAACTAGTGTCGTCTACGGTTTTGTAGAATTCATCTTCTGCGAAGATCGAGAAAATATTGCAACTGAATATTTTTCAAATCTTTCTTTCCTTTTTTTCCTCCAACTATCCAAAACATCACGTTCTTCCTTCCTTTCATCATGACGAAATCGATTGAGATTAGGTTATCGATCGCCTCCGGCGCCGTCGCGAGAGAAGGAGAGAAGGAGAGAATAAGTTTTGTTTTTTTTCGGTTTATTTTTTAATTAGTTTAGTTTTGTTAATTTTATTTTTATTTAATATATTTTAATTTAAAAAACGAAAATGGAAAGAAAACTAAAATGAAGGGCAAAACTGAGAAAAATGTCAAAAAAAAAGGTATTGGGACAAAGAGGAAACGGGAAGGTGTAGTGGGACAAAAGAAGTTTCAATTTGGGGTAAATTGCCAATTCTCCCTATTATCATAAGAAGTAAACAAAATTTTCCTTTTCTCCAATTCTATTTTTTTCGTCTCGTCATATTCAATTTCATCTCTTTTCATCCAAAAATATTATAGAAAAAACAGTGTTTTTGGTATAATATATTATTATTATTATTAAATAATAATTTTGATAGATTTATATAAAATCTTTTCCTTTTTTAAATGACTTTTCATATTCTTGTTAAACTATTTAATGAATGATAATATTATAAATTAAAAAAAAAAAAAAAAAAATATATATATATATATATATATATATATATATATATATATATATATATATATATATATATGATATATAAATGTTTGTGCTGAAATGATGAATTTAGAAGCACCCTCTTTTGCTGAGGTGAAAGCATTGTATGAACTTTATATATATATATATATATATAGATTGTTTGTGCAACAAATTGGACGTATATTCTCAACCGCAACTCAAAATAACTCCAAACCAGTTACATGTGAAAGTTAGCTTAAAAAGTTATCTTCAAATCCCCGAGTTCTAATGTTTCACAACAAGAACCAGTGGTACCGTTTCCGCGGTGTAAAACCGATAGCTACTATTTCGGTAGGGGTTTTGTTCTTGAACAGGAAAACGGAGAATGCACATATGGGGCATCAGCTTCATATCAAGTTTCTTCACCTCTACATGCCGAACTCTCTGCCTTGGTTTGGGCGATGAGGACTACTCTGCAAATGGGGATTAGAACTTTAAACTTCCAATCGGATTGTTTGCAGCTGATTAAGCTCATCGACGAAGAAGAAGACTGGCCTTCATTGGCAACCGAATTAGACGAGCTTTACCACATTCGCTCTTCTTTTAGCTTCTTTAACCTATCTTTTGTACCAAGATGTTTTAATGTTTGTGCTGATAGTCTCTCCAAAGGAGCAAAAGCACAGGGTTTTACTTTTTCTCATGTAACCTCTTTTCTCCCAAGTTGGTTAGCTCCCCAAGCTAATCCCCAGGGGTTTTCTTAATAAAACATGAGGTTTGCTGTCAAAAAAAAAAAAAAAAAAAAGTTATCTTCAAATCAAATTTCATCATAAATCATTAGGAGGAAAGCATCCAACGAATGGAAACTTTATGGTGCTTAAGGGCAGTTTGATTCGGAAAGTCCACTTATCTTGTGATTTTTGTGACTGGTAAATACCTTTTTTTGTGTGTAAATGTTAAGAAATTGTAAATATTTTTGACTTGGGGGAATGGTTGGATTTTGGAGGATTGATTTATTCCTCATTCGCTCCATATTACATCCTTTTTATAATTTGGTACGACCCTCAAGACTACGCATATGAGAATACTTTTTTTTTGCTAGGACATATGAGAATACTACATCTAGAAGCACTTAGTATTCTGGTAAAGTTCATAATAAAAAATGTTAAATATAGAGTATATATAACCATCAATTAGCTGGGCTAATCTAGAGCTTTGAGATAGGAAATTCATGAATTTGAAAGGCTTCTTCCTTTTTGCAAAAATCACCAATATTTTAGAATATGAACCTATAAAGCAGCTGATGCATCCGGTACAATGAGATGCATTCCTCAAGTGACGTTTGGAAACAACTTGAATGATACGATCATTTTCATGATTCAAATTACATTCATATTCCGATAGTGCTAAGTGTGTGTGATGAGAGTGAGAGGGAGATTTTGACTGCGGAGAAACATGACCAATCTCCAATACCACAGAAAGAGACCTCTTCTCCAAATCTGCAAACTCTGAATCAAAGAATGACTGTGCCCTTCTCTCTTGATTTCGAACCCAATGGATATTTCTCATGTCCACTAAATTTCAACAACTATTAACCATTACCATGAAATTTAAGAAAATTAATCATTAGATAAAATTATTTATGTTTTACATTATTAAAACATTGATGAATTGATTAAAAAAAAAAAGGAAGCGTTACTGCATGGATGCATCAGCTGCTTTATAGAATCCAGGCATACGTGCATGCATGTCTTAGTTTTTGGGACGAATTTCAACACCTTTGACACAGAGCCCTCTCTTCCAAGAGCCAGATGCGATCTCATACATAGAGAAACTGATCTCTCCGGAAATCTCGGGGGACATTATGAACTCGCCGGCTGGTATATCTACCCACAATCTCCCTATATGCTCCTTCAAGCGCACACTATGCTCTTGCGGCCTTCCTCCACTTCTGGCCACGGTCAACTTCAGGTTCACCGGTATCTCCCATCCAGAAGCTGTATTTTCTAACTTCACCACGTACACGACCTCGTACTTTGTCCCTGGTGTCAGTTCTCTCGTGTTGAACGTTCCATTCACTCCTAACCAACAAACCATTTTCAGCAGAGCAGCTTCGCCGAGTGTTTCACTTGAAAAATGAAAAACCAAAATGTATTTGATATGTTTATGATACAATAATTGCAATTTCACAAGCTTCTTACTCTTATACTCTATATAATATATAAATCAAAGTTATAGAACTCCTTACCGGAGAGGTACCCATGACCAGTACTGGCTGTTGTCCGACCATGCGATGCTAAGATCCCTTGCGTAGACCATGTATTTCTGTCCATAAAATATCAACTTTAGTCCTTAAAACATGATTTATATATGTACTAATATATTACCCGACTAATCAAACTCTATGTAAGAGGCATATTTGAATCTGCTGACAGCAACCTTCTTAGACGACTCAAACTTCCTTAGTTTTTCTTCCCTTAGCTTTTTACCCTCCTCCTGGGATATCCAACATTTAAAATCATTGTTTTTGACCCCAAAAAAAATATCATTAATTGTTTAAGGCAAAAGCCTACGAGAGATCGATTCATATTGGAATGCAATGAAACATAAGTATACAACTATTCAAAACTAAAGTATATGAATTTACCACCAGTGAAATCATCTCCTTTTTCGCATGCTCCATTCTTATCTGTTCTTGCTTCGCAAGTTTTTTCGCTTCTGCAAGGTTCTTGGCTTGATTCTCCATTTGTATATGCATGATCTTCTGATGATCCATTCGTGACTTCTCCAGCATCACTTCCATAAGTTTTTGAAACTTTTCCTGCGGCACTGCTAGTTGTGCTTCAACACGTTTCTTATATTCAATATCCCTTTCCTGAGAAAAGAAAATAAGATTTCCGATGACTGAAAATATTTGTACAATAGCATTTTCTAAAAGATGATACCCTTAAGGCATCTCCAATGTATTGTCCCATATTTGACTCCAAAATGAAGAAATCTTAAAATGGAGTTGGGTTTTGCTCCAATGTATTGCCTCATTTTTTACTTCAAAACTTTTTATTAATTACTAAATTTACATTGTATATTTATATATATTACAAATTGCCCCATATTTTTTTTTCTTCAAAAATTTCACAATTTATTATAATTATTTAAATTAATTATGAAAATATTAATAATACATTATTACAAGACTAAAAATAACAACACAAACTTGATCAATAATAGTTGTTTTAATAAATTTATTTTTGATGTTATTTCTAATAAACAAAATTTCCTTTCTATTTAAATTTATTATTACCTTAAATAATTAAATTTCCTATTAAATATGTGTTATTTGTATTTTAGAGTAAAAATAAACATCAAAATAATTAATTATATATAAACTAAAATAATTTAAAACTTCAAGGACTGTTATATAATTTAAAAACTTCAACTCCAAAATGGAGATGAAAATGGGATCAACCTCAATTTGGGGAAAAATATGGCATTTTGCCATTTTGAGATTGAAAATGAGGTTGGGTTGGAGCAAAATTGACTCCAAAATGACAATAAATGTGAAATATGGAGCTGGGTTGGAGATGCTCTTATTATGTCATCAAGATATAATCTAATCATTTGTGTTATTAATTGTTATTTATAATGTTACCAATTCAATTACAGTAAGTAATGACGTTCAAAAAGAAATCTCCATCAATTGGGCGAATGTTTATAGAAATGTGAATGACTTGTAAGAAAATGAAAGATAATAATAACCAATAAATATTGTAATGATTTTTAAAAACTTTTACCTTTATCTTCATTTTCTTATCATCTTTTGTGGGCCAGAATAGGCTAACCCATGGATCTATTATCTTTACAATAAAGAAATGAGCTCCACATAAAAGAAGTATGCTGGTCCACATACCCATTATTTTCCCAATGAGGAAATGAACTCCACATAAGAGAAGGAAGCTAGCCCACAGACTCATTATCCTTCCAATGAAAAAATGAACTCCACATAGGAAAATAATGCTGGCCCAGGGACCCATTATCCTCCCAATAAAGAAATAAACTCCACATAGAAAAAGAAGGAATCCACCTCCATACATGACATAGCAGCAGAGGTGATACAACCATAGGCCTGCTTGCTCCTCTCCTATTACCTTTATATACGGTTTACCACCAGTTTGATTTTCAACATCCGCCATTTGGGCCACAAGCTGCTTAAGTTGGTTTGCCTTCTTGCCATTATTCTTAGTCTTGTTATCAAACAAAACCTTTCGACCATGACAGAGTCTGAGAGTTTTCTGAAATTTAATAACTAGTACTATTAGAAAATATAAAAAATAATTTTGAACAGAATATTATTTCGGGAAAGGTGTGCAGAAACCTTCAGAAATTCAGGGCAGCCTTCAAGCAAGTAATCGTCCAACGTCAGCTCCTCCGCTTCTAACTCGTCACCGCCAGTGAACACAACAATAAAATAGTCAAGGATTCTGTTCCCAAATATGCGCTGCAAGGCATTAAGAGTGAACTCTTCCTCCTGTGTAATCCCACCCCTTGTAGATAGAACAAACAACACAGCATGTATTCCTTCTTTCGCCATAGTTAAGCAATTCATTACTTCCCTACTTAGAATGTCCGCGGACACAGTCAAGTCGAACAAACCTGTATCATGAATAATTTTACTATCTCATTTTGATGAATTCGACTTTGCTATTGGAAATACTCTATCTTACAAGGAAATTAAGTTTAGGAGTGGTAGGCTCAATCTAAATATCTGATAGAGCACATACCAGGAGTATCAATGATATTGATTATTGGGCCATCATGTATCGCAGCTCTGTGCATCTCACATTTCAAGGTAACACCTCCTGCCTGTTGTTTGGAGAAGAACATTTCTTCACCGATAATGGTGTTCCCGGTGGTGCTTTTACCATTACCAGTCCGGCCTACCAGGACTATGTTTTTTATTGGCTCTGACATATGGATGAGGAGAATGAAGAGAGGATGTAGATGATTAGAGAGTCTACCAAATGGAAACTCACGAGATTTCTAGAGCTTTCTGAGTGCAGAAGAAAAAGAAGAAAAGTGGACAAGTTAACCGAGGACACAATTGAAATGTTAAAACAAGATCGCTTGACGAGATTACGAGTAGATATTATCTTCTTCCATTATTTTTCTTTTTCTTATGTCTATGTTTAGATATTATATATCAGTTTGTAAACCACTATATATATACACTAGGCCAAAAAGTCAAAAAACTATATCAAATTCAAGTGGCGTTTATAATATAGAATTCCAAACGGCAGTATAATATATAGTAGGCCAAAATGACAAAAAAAATTCAAGAGGCTTTAATTTTAGAGATTTCCGAACGGCAGTATATAATAAGATACATATGCGGAAATGGAAACGGTCGGTATACCTACCGAAGGACACCACGAATTATAGATCATATTTAAAGAAATATCGCTGTAAATTTAGGATCTAACCACACAAATACTTCCTCATTCAATGCAACTAGGGATTAAAGCCCCGCGCAAGCGCGGGGTTGTTTGCGATAATTTTTCTGTTTGATTTTATTTATATTTATTGATTTGAAATTTTGAATTATGAAGTTATATGTTAACTTCCATGTTTTGGTTATATTTTGAGTTAACCCAACAATTAACACTAACAATATGATCAATTTTTTTATTAAATATTAACACCTTACTTCATCTCGAGTTTTCTATTTCTAAAATTTAATATGCATTTGACTCAACGTTAAAATTTGTAAACATGGTGTAGAATCGCAATTGCACTCAAAATATGATGAAAAACAAAAACATGTATAACTTCTTACATATATGCTTTGTTGTGTAGCATATGACAATTGATTATTTTCTATTATGTTAGTTTTGTAAATATAAATTGTATTTTTGAAACAAACATGTCACCATTCTTAAAATTTTCATGCTTTTCGTTGCAATGAAATTTAAATAATAACTCGACTTCTATTTTTTAATAAAACAAACTCTAACTCTAATTTTTTATTAGCTTTTTACTATGTTAAATAATTTATATTGTACCTTTTTTACTTGTAAGCACATTATAACATTTTTAAATAGGATAAATCTTTGAGTTAAAACCTAACTATATACTATTTCAAGTTAAATATTTCTTTATTTCATCTCCATTTTATATTACAACTTTCTTTTAACTTTTAACATCAAGATATCACATACTTTATATTAATCAATTAAATTGTTTGTGTATTTTTCTTAGTTTTGTTTATGTGTAAAATAGGATATATATATAATAGAAATATTAATACACATATATTAAATACAATTAATGATTTTTTTGCTGATGTGGATAGCCTAGGAGGAGAGAGCAACTCTCCTATCTATCTATCTATCTATCTATTCTAATATTAGGTGGTTACCACTTTTCTCACTTCATGAGGGGCTGACATGTGTCACTTCAAATTGTTGACATGTATCTTTTTTTTATTTAACATCTATTTTTTTCATATATATATTTTTTCAATTAGAATCAACAAACATAATTTTCATCAATAAATACCACATTAATTCCTACCATTACATTATCAATTACATATTATAAAAAATAATATATGTAATCTCATTATCAATTACATTTCATGCAAATATATGTAAATCTTATATGTAATATATATTTTGTTTCTAAGAAAAAATAATATAAAGTTATTTGATCTAATATTAGGTGGTTACCACTTTTCTCACTTTATGAGAGGCTGACATGTGTCATTTTAAATTGTTAACATGTATCTTTTTTTATTTAACATCTATTTTTTCATGTATATTTTTCTTCAGTTAGAATTAACAAACATAATTTTTATCAATAAATATCACATTAATTCTCTACCATTACATTATCAATTACATTATATAAAAATAATATATGTAATCCCATTATCAATTACATTGCATGCAAACATATATAAATCTTTTATGTTATATATTTATATATCTATATTTGTTTTCTAAGAAAAAATAATATAAAAAATATTTGATATTTTATTGTAAACATAGTAATATTCAGGTCATTATTGTTATCATGACTGTGTATTATATATATTAAATAATTTCGACCAATTATAATTTTATATCTATATTCTGATTAATTGGTGCTTCTCCAAGTGTAAGCTAGAATATTATTTTGACAACAAAGAAACGTTACCAAATTAGAATAAATAACTATTTCACACTAATTATTGCAATGCTCATCACACTTTTTAACTGTATATGTTCATTTACCATGCATTATTAGCAAATTTTGGGAATAATTTCACAAAGGTTTATAGAAGATTTTTTAAGTTCTCATGATGAAAAGGAATTTTTATTTCGGCTATGAAATTTTGGCTTGTGATTATAAACGTCAGAATTTACCTCTAAAAAAACTGATAACCCATATCCACACAACAAAATCATTAGATATCATCTCCACATTTTGATTCTTCCATACTAAAATAAATAGGGTTACGTAAAACTCGAATAGATAGAAAATGTTGCATGACCATTTTGAATATTATAATAGATAGAAAATAAAATTAAGTAAAATTCAATGAAAATGTTGCATCATTAAAATATTTATAACCATATTTAAAGAATCCGCACAGAAACATAATCCCGCGCAAGCGCAGACTCCTACCTAATTATATATAAGATGCTGTTCATTTTCACCAACAAAAATAACAATGCTTACTCTACGTCTACAATTGCTCTTCTTTTACATCGAATGTCGACTAATTCTCGTCGGCTCGTCCCATCAACATTCACTTCCACCTCGGCACCTCGACACAACCTTTTTAAACGGAACCTTTACCATTTCGTCTCACGCAAAAGTCCCAACTAATAACTTTTAACCTTTAACCTGCAACACTTAAAACATAACAGAACTTACTTTTATCACCTTTTTAGGGATAGCTTCGTTTTTGTACATGAGAAAGTTCTATAGGGTACGTAGCAATAATTTCAGAGGATGTTATGGGCTCAGATAAGTTTCCAAAATGTGCTATTACATCTAAATTATCCCTTATATTTATTATATTTGTAAGAGTGAGAATAGGGCCGGTCGAGGCTAGTAAAGCTTATGGTTTGGACCACCATAATAATCACAAAATTTTTATTATATAAAGCTGGATGCGCATGATGTGGTTGCCACATGTAGGATTTTTATAATTTATAAGATCGCGACATATGTCACTTTTAATGTTATGTCCGTTAAGATCATCACACATGTCGTGGAAAAAAGTGACACATATTAGTAATCTGTTTTTTTTTTTCCTTTTTGTAATGAGAATATGTTTTTTTTTCCTTATCCAAATGAATGTAATATTTGTTTTTTTTTTAATGTTTGTTTTATGTTTTCTGATTCTTCATTGGTCTTATATACATAATTTTTTTTTAAATTCTATGACACATATCACGATCTTAGGTACTTTCAAAATAAATAAAAACACATGTCGTGATCCTGTAAACTATAAAAATCCTACGTGTCGCAACCACGTCGCGCACATCCAGCTTTGTATATAAAATTCATAAGTATATTATTAGATCATTATTACATTTTTAAGTATTAGTATTTAAGAAAAACAAATTAAGGGTGTAAATCCTCGTTAGACATTTCAAGTGTCGACAAAGCTACACATCCAATTTCAATTTCTCAAAAAGATTCTCTATATTTGTTTTTTTTCTTTCTACATCTTTTCCCACTATTTTAAGCTTCATCCTTGATTTGACTCATATGTGAGTTAATTACTCCCTCCGTTTCATAATAACTGTCGTTTTGACAAAATAAATCTAGACTATTTATTGATGTATTTGGATGTATTTTGAGTGTTAATACATCCATATATATCTAGATACATTGGGTAGGTGAAAAGTCAAAACGACACTTATTATGAAACGGAGGGAGTATTGTGTTAAGACTTTTAGTATTTTTGAATTTTGTAAAAATGAACTAGGAAATTGAATAATAACTACTTGAGATCTACCATGTCACAAGAAAATTTGAATGAGGATAGCTATGGTTGCAAAACTTGACTATGTGAGTTTAATGAATTATTTTGCAAGTAAAAATCTAAAAAGAGTCATATTTTAATTTTTTTTAAACAAATTTGGAAAAATATTTATTGCTTAGAACTCTTTTGTTTATAAAGTTTTAAATGTTTTTGTTTTTTTGTTTTTTTACTGTTTTGTAATTTTAAAAATATATGAAAAAGCATATTTTTTAAATTTGATTAGGGTGTTCAAATATGTTGGACCAACACTGATCTCTTGTAGAGTATTATATTATGGAACTGAAGAAGAATTGTATAGCAAAAAGTACTCATACAGTTGAGTTTTTATTTGTATGAATAAATTCCTAAGTTTTTTTCTAATAATAGCATAAAATTCAACATAAAAATGATTAAAAACATATTTATTATCTTGGGTTATGCATTGCGTGGAAGGTATAGCCCATCGCGTTGAGCTCGAGGTGGATTCAGAGATGGTGGTAGGATTTCTTCAGACAGGGATTAGCGAGGCAAATCCGCTGTCGTTCCTGGTGCGTTTGTGCTATGGTCTCATATATGAGGACTGGATAGTCAGTATTTCTCACTTGTATAGAGAGGCTAACCGCCTTGCAAACGGGTTAGCAAACTATGCATTTTCCTTACCTTTGGGTTTTCATTCGTTTAGCTCTGGATATTGTTAAGTAGACCATTTGGGCTGGGTTTTCGATCCCACGTCGACTGCAATTGCAGTTCTCGGGGGAATCGCCCCCCCCCACACACACACATGTTACATCCGTTAAGATCATCACACATGTCGTGGAAAAAAGTGACACATATTAGTAATCTGTTTTTTTTTTTCCTTTTTGTAATGAGAATATGTTTTTTTTTCCTTATCCTAATGGATGTAATATTTGTTTTTTTTTTAATGTTTGTTTTATGTTTTCTGATTCTTCATTGGTCTTATATACATAATTTTTTTTTTAATTCTATGACACATATTACGATCTTAGGTACTTTCAAAATAAATAAAAACACATGTCGTGATTCTGTAAACTTTAAAAATCCAACGTGTTGCAACCACGTCGCGCACATCCAGCTTTATATAATAAGATTCATAAGTATATTATTAGATCATTATTACATTTTTAAGTATTAGTGTTTAAGAAAAACAAATTAAGGGGGTAAATCCTCGTTAGACATTTCAAGTGTCGACAAAGCTACACATCCAATTTCAATTTCTCAAAAAGATTCTCTATATTTGTTTTTTTTTCTTTCTACATCTTTTCCCACTATTTTAAGCTTCATCCTTGATTTGACTCATATGTGAGTTAATTACTCCCTCCGTTTCATAATAACTGTCGTTTTGACAAAATAAATCTAGACTATTTATTGATGTATTTGGATGTATTTTGAGTGTTAATACATCCATATATATCTAGATACATTGGGTAGGTGAAAAGTCAAAACGACACTTATTATGAAACGGAGGGAGTATTGTGTTAAGACTTTTAGTATTTTTGAATTTTGTAAAAATGAACTAGGAAATTGAATAATAACTACTTGAGATCTACCATGTCACAAGAAAATTTGAATGAGGATAGCTATGGTTGCAAAACTTGACTATGTGAGTTTAATGAATTATTTTGCAAGTAAAAATCTAAAAAGAGTCATATTTTAATTTTTTTTAAACAAATTTGGAAAAATATTTATTGCTTAGAACTCTTTTGTTTATAAAGTTTTAAATGTTTTTGTTTTTTTGTTTTTTTACTGTTTTGTAATTTTAAAAATATATGAAAAAGCATATTTTTTAAATTTGATTAGGGTGTTCAAATATGTTGGACCAACACTGATCTCTTGTAGAGTATTATATTATGGAACTGAAGAAGAATTGTATAGCAAAAAGTACTCATACAGTTGAGTTTTTATTTGTATGAATAAATTCCTAAGTTTTTTTCTAATAATAGCATAAAATTCAACATAAAAATGATTAAAAACATATTTATTATCTTGGGTTATGCATTGCGTGGAAGGTATAGCCCATCGCGTTGAGCTCGAGGTGGATTCAGAGATGGTGGTAGGATTTCTTCAGACAGGGATTAGCGAGGCAAATCCGCTGTCGTTCCTGGTGCGTTTGTGCTATGGTCTCATATATGAGGACTGGATAGTCAGTATTTCTCACTTGTATAGAGAGGCTAACCGCCTTGCAAACGGGTTAGCAAACTATGCATTTTCCTTACCTTTGGGTTTTCATTCGTTTAGCTCTGGATATTGTTAAGTAGACCATTTGGGCTGGGTTTTCGATCCCACGTCGACTGCAATTGCAGTTCTCGGGGGAATCGCCCCCCCCCACACACACACATGTTACATCCGTTAAGATCATCACACATGTCGTGGAAAAAAGTGACACATATTAGTAATCTGTTTTTTTTTTTCCTTTTTGTAATGAGAATATGTTTTTTTTTCCTTATCCTAATGGATGTAATATTTGTTTTTTTTTTAATGTTTGTTTTATGTTTTCTGATTCTTCATTGGTCTTATATACATAATTTTTTTTTTAATTCTATGACACATATTACGATCTTAGGTACTTTCAAAATAAATAAAAACACATGTCGTGATTCTGTAAACTTTAAAAATCCAACGTGTTGCAACCACGTCGCGCACATCCAGCTTTATATAATAAGATTCATAAGTATATTATTAGATCATTATTACATTTTTAAGTATTAGTGTTTAAGAAAAACAAATTAAGGGGGTAAATCCTCGTTAGACATTTCAAGTGTCGACAAAGCTACACATCCAATTTCAATTTCTCAAAAAGATTCTCTATATTTGTTTTTTTTTCTTTCTACATCTTTTCCCACTATTTTAAGCTTCATCCTTGATTTGACTCATATGTGAGTTAATTACTCCCTCCGTTTCATAATAACTGTCGTTTTGACAAAATAAATCTAGACTATTTATTGATGTATTTGGATGTATTTTGAGTGTTAATACATCCATATATATCTAGATACATTGGGTAGGTGAAAAGTCAAAACGACACTTATTATGAAACGGAGGGAGTATTGTGTTAAGACTTTTAGTATTTTTGAATTTTGAAAAAATGAACTAGGAAATTGAATAATAACTACTTGAGATCTACCATGTCACAAGAAAATTTGAATGAGGATAGCTATGGTTGCAAAACTTGACTATGTGAGTTTAATGAATTATTTTGCAAGTAAAAATCTAAAAAGAGTCATATTTTAATTTTTTTTTTAAACAAATTTGGAAAAATATTTATTGCTTAGAACTCTTTTGTTTATAAAGTTTTAAATGTTTTTGTTTTTTTGTTTTTTTACTGTTTTGTAATTTTAAAAATATATGAAAAAGCATATTTTTTAAATTTGATTAGGGTGTTCAAATATGTTGGACCAACACTGATCTCTTGTAGAGTATTATATTATGGAACTGAAGAAGAATTGTATAGCAAAAAGTACTCATACAGTTGAGTTTTTATTTGTATGAATAAATTCCTAAGTTTTTTTCTAATAATAGCATAAAATTCAACATAAAAATGATTAAAAACATATTTATTATCTTGGGTTATGCATTGCGTGGAAGGTATAGCCCATCGCGTTGAGCTCGAGGTGGATTCAGAGATGGTGGTAGGATTTCTTCAGACAGGGATTAGCGAGGCAAATCCGCTGTCGTTCCTGGTGCGTTTGTGCTATGGTCTCATATATGAGGACTGGATAGTCAGTATTTCTCACTTGTATAGGGAGGCTAACCGCCTTGCAAACGGGTTAGCAAACTATGCATTTTCCTTACCTTTGGGTTTTCATTCGTTTAGCTCTGGATATTGTTAAGTAGACCATTTGGGCTGGGTTTTCGATCCCACGTCGACTGCAATTGCAGTTCTCGGGGGAATCGCCCCCCCCCACACACACACATGTTACATCCGTTAAGATCATCACACATGTCGTGGAAAAAAGTGACACATATTAGTAATCTGTTTTTTTTTTTCCTTTTTGTAATGAGAATATGTTTTTTTTTCCTTATCCTAATGGATGTAATATTTGTTTTTTTTTTAATGTTTGTTTTATGTTTTCTGATTCTTCATTGGTCTTATATACATAATTTTTTTTTTAATTCTATGACACATATTACGATCTTAGGTACTTTCAAAATAAATAAAAACACATGTCGTGATTCTGTAAACTTTAAAAATCCAACGTGTTGCAACCACGTCGCGCACATCCAGCTTTATATAATAAGATTCATAAGTATATTATTAGATCATTATTACATTTTTAAGTATTAGTGTTTAAGAAAAACAAATTAAGGGGGTAAATCCTCGTTAGACATTTCAAGTGTCGACAAAGCTACACATCCAATTTCAATTTCTCAAAAAGATTCTCTATATTTGTTTTTTTTTCTTTCTACATCTTTTCCCACTATTTTAAGCTTCATCCTTGATTTGACTCATATGTGAGTTAATTACTCCCTCCGTTTCATAATAACTGTCGTTTTGACAAAATAAATCTAGACTATTTATTGATGTATTTGGATGTATTTTGAGTGTTAATAAATCCATATATATCTAGATACATTGGGTAGGTGAAAAGTCAAAACGACACTTATTATGAAACGGAGGGAGTATTGTGTTAAGACTTTTAGTATTTTTGAATTTTGTAAAAATGAACTAGGAAATTGAATAATAACTACTTGAGATCTACCATGTCACAAGAAAATTTGAATGAGGATAGCTATGGTTGCAAAACTTGACTATGTGAGTTTAATGAATTATTTTGCAAGTAAAAATCTAAAAAGAGTCATATTTTAATTTTTTTTTAAACAAATTTGGAAAAATATTTATTGCTTAGAACTCTTTTGTTTATAAAGTTTTAAATGTTTTTGTTTTTTTGTTTTTTTACTGTTTTGTAATTTTAAAAATATATGAAAAAGCATATTTTTTAAATTTGATTAGGGTGTTCAAATATGTTGGACCAACACTGATCTCTTGTAGAGTATTATATTATGGAACTGAAGAAGAATTGTATAGCAAAAAGTACTCATACAGTTGAGTTTTTATTTGTATGAATAAATTCCTAAGTTTTTTTCTAATAATAGCATAAAATTCAACATAAAAATGATTAAAAACATATTTATTATCTTGGGTTATGCATTGCGTGGAAGGTATAGCCCATCGCGTTGAGCTCGAGGTGGATTCAGAGATGGTGGTAGGATTTCTTCAGACAGGGATTAGCGAGGCAAATCCGCTGTCGTTCCTGGTGCGTTTGTGCTATGGTCTCATATATGAGGACTGGATAGTCAGTATTTCTCACTTGTATAGGGAGGCTAACCGCCTTGCAAACGGGTTAGCAAACTATGCATTTTCCTTACCTTTGGGTTTTCATTCATTTAGCTCTGGATATTGTTAAGTAGACCATTTGGGCTGGGTTTTCGATCCCACGTCGACTGCAATTGCAGTTCTCGGGGGAATCGCCCCCCCCCACACACACACATGTTACATCCGTTAAGATCATCACACATGTCGTGGAAAAAAGTGACACATATTAGTAATCTGTTTTTTTTTTTCCTTTTTGTAATGAGAATATGTTTTTTTTTCCTTATCCTAATGGATGTAATATTTGTTTTTTTTTTAATGTTTGTTTTATGTTTTCTGATTCTTCATTGGTCTTATATACATAATTTTTTTTTTAATTCTATGACACATATTACGATCTTAGGTACTTTCAAAATAAATAAAAACACATGTCGTGATTCTGTAAACTTTAAAAATCCAACGTGTTGCAACCACGTCGCGCACATCCAGCTTTATATAATAAGATTCATAAGTATATTATTAGATCATTATTACATTTTTAAGTATTAGTGTTTAAGAAAAACAAATTAAGGGGGTAAATCCTCGTTAGACATTTCAAGTGTCGACAAAGCTACACATCCAATTTCAATTTCTCAAAAAGTTTCTCTTTATTTGATTTTTTTTCTTTCTACATCTTTTCCCACTATTTTAAGTTTCATCCTTGATTTGACTCATATGTGAGTTAATTACAGTGTTAAGCCTTTTAGTATTTTTGAATTTTGTAAAAATGAACTAGGAAAAATTGAATAATAACTACTTGAGATCTACCATGTCACAAGAAAATTTGAATGAGGATAGCTATGGTTGCAAAACTTGACTATGTGAGTTTAATGAATTATTTTAAAAGTAAAAATCTAAAAAGAGTCATATTTTAATTTAAAAAAAAAATTGGAAAAAAATTTATTGCTTAGAATTCTTTTATTTATAAAGTTTTAAATGTTGTTTTTGTTTTTTTTACTGATTTGTAATTTAAAAAATATATGAAAAGGCATATTTTTTAGATTTGATTAGGGTGTTCAAATATGTTGGACCGACACTGATCTCTTGTAGAGTATTATATTATGGAACTAAAGAAGAATTGTATAGCAAAAAGTCATACAGTTGAGTTTTTATTTGTATGAATAAATTCATAAGTTTTTTTTCTAATAATAGTATAAAATTCAACATAAAAATGATTAAAAACATATTTATTATCTAGGGTTATGCATTGCGTGAAAGGTATAGCCCATTGCGTTGAGCTCGAGGTGGATTCAGAGATGGTGGTAGGTTTTCTTCAGACAGGAATTAGCGAGGCAAATCCGCTATCGTTCATGGTGCGTTTGTGCTATGGTCTCATATATGAGAACTGGATAATCAGTATTTCTCACTTGTATAGGGAGGCTAACCGCCTTGCAAACGGGTTAGCAAACTATGCATTTTCCTTACCTTTGAGTTTTCGTTTGTTTAGCTCTGATATCGTTAAGTAGACCATTTGGGCTCGGTTTTCGATTAGACTGTAATTGCAGTTCTCGGGTCATAGTTTACTTTTATCTGCTGTAATTTATTGAAAGCAAATAAATATACTCGCAACGTAATGTGTGCTACTTTTGGAAATTCGTATACAAATCTTATGGGTCTATTTTTCGAATAAGAACTTTATTTTTCCATTTTAGAATATTACCAAACAAAGTTACCCATAGATTTATTTCATAATAACTTTTTAAAAAATATATTTTTAAATAGTTAAATTTTAATAAACTTATTGATAAGTTTAAAGATATTTTATTAATATAAGTTATGCTTCTAATTTTGTATATTTGATTTTGAATGCTAAATAATAAAAAATTCTTATATACTTGCATGAGTTTATGAGATAAAAAAAATGTCACATTGAAAGAGAAAAAAAAAAGTGAGTTTTTTATCTTTCTTTATAACATTACAAATGAAAGGCAAGGCAAAGGAATGTTAAATTGCTTCTAATTTGCCTTCTTCGTCTGAGAAGAATGTTTTCAAGTTTAGATTTATTGGAAAACAAGCGTTGGACATGTGCTAAGACATTCGTGTCTCTCGCATTACAAGAGAATTAGAAAAATGGAAATGAAAAAGGAAACACTTTTTTTTTAACAATGCAAATGAAAAAAGAAACACTAGAACACACAAATGACAAAGTTTTTGAAAATCTGGAAATTGTTCAATGACCACAACAAACCTCGGTGGCCGATATTTTATTTGTAAATTTTCAGCAGAATGGAGGACATCAGTCACATAATGTTGCATTCAAGTGGACCAAGTTTAGGTAACAGGTTCTGGGGTTGTTGGAATTGCTGGTTCTGGCTGTGTTGTTGTTGTGCCAGTAGGAACTGCTGCTGCTGGCGCTGAAATTCATCTTTTAACTGACGCATCTCTTTTTCATGTGCTGCAGCATTCTGTTTCAGCACATCCTCCACTTGTTGACGCTGTTGGTTCTGCTGAAAATCATCTCTCATCTGACGCATTTCTCTTTCATGTACTATCGCATTCTGTTTTAGCGTATCTTCCACCAGACGCATCTCTCTTTCATGTGCTGCTGCATTCTGTTTTAGCGTATCCTCCACCATACGCATTTCTTTTTCATGTGCTGCTGCACTCTGTTTTAGCGCATTTTCAACCTAAGCATCACCACGAAATGTTAAATTACTCGCATTACATGAAGCACACAAATTTAGCGATACAACGTGAATATGAATTTACCGTCTGCGCCATCAGTATCATGTTTTTGTCATGCTCAATTTGTAACTTCTCCTGCATTATTTTTGATTCTGCTTCTGCGAGGTTCTTAGATTCAATCTCCCTTTTCTGTTCCCTAACCTTATCGTTTTCTTCCTGAGATCACCAGAATTTTGAACGTTTAAATATCTGTATGATTTAATCTAAATATATATATATATATACTTAAAAATACATCTTCATTTATATGGTTAGCTAACATATCTAACATAAATAGCATTATACGTAGTCTATGTTTTATGTAAACATAAAAAAACAGTAAATCAGAATGTGTAGGATATAGACTGTTAAGTGTACAAGTATTTCAAAAGTCGTCAAAAATCAAAATAGATCGAAAATATTTAAAATCAATAAATTCAGGAAGCGACTCAAACTGACGCCACTTTGTTTAAAACTCGTAAGAAATTATAAAAAGGAAACGATAAACGGAACGGAGAGGCCACCACGAGGGTTTTTTTTTTTTTTTGGTTACCTTTATCTTACGGTGCATTTTGTCCGTGTACGGGATCCCACCAGTTTGCTTCTCAACATCTTCGATGTGGGCCAGAAGCTGCTGAAGTTGCTTATCCTTCTTGTCTTTATCCGTAGTCTTGTTATCAAACAAGACCATTCGTCGACCACAAAGTCTAAGAACTTTCTGCAATTTCACAACTAATACAACTTAAATATAGAATTGTTATTTATTTTATGCATGATTTTTTTAAACAGAATCAAATAAAGAATAATATAGTACATAATATTAATTGTTGCACTGACAAACAAAGAAAGAGGGAAAATCTTAATGAAAGCAAACAGACCGTCAGAAATTCCGGGCAACTGTCACGCAAATAATCGTCCAATCCCCCTCCTTCGTCGAAGTCGTCACCGCCAGTGAACACAACAATAAAATAGTCAAGGATTTTGCTCTCGAATATGCGCTGCAAAGCATTAAGTGTGGACTCTTCCTCCTGTGTGATCCGACCCCTTGTAGATAGAACAAACAACACAGCGTGTATTCCTTCTTCCGCCATAGTTAAGCACTTAATGACTTTCCCGCTGAGAAATTCGGCCGATTGTGACAAGTCGAACAAACCTGTATATCACATACCATAATACAGTGAAGACTTTTATTAAGTTAGCACTGGTATTGGCAAGGCTTTATATTACAGGGAGTTAAAAAATAAGAGTGGTAGGCTTAGGCTACATCTTAATTTTTGATGGCACATACCAGGAGTATCAATGATATTGATTATTGGGCCATTATGTGTCGCAGCTCTAAGCATCTGACAATCCATGGTAACACCTGCGGCCTGTTTTTTGACGACGAACTGTTTGCTTCCCACGAGAGTGTTCCCTGTGGAACTTTTTCCATTGCCAGTTTTCCCTATTAGAACTATGTTCTTAATGCGTTCTGGCTTAGCGGGTGGTGCCGTGGCTGGCACGTCAGTGGCTGGCGCTGCCGTCTTAGCGGGTGGTGCCGTGGCAAGCACTTCAATGACTGCCGCTGCCGTGGCGGGTGCTGCCGTGGGGGGCGCTTCCTGATCTGCCATGTGATCAACAGCAATTCCTGCGCACAAACATGTTGACCAACAGAAAAATCATGAAATGGTACATACTGAAAATGAAATTGAAGAAAGGAAGAAGTTAGTTAGCATAGTCTATACCAAATGGAAACACACGAGCTTTCTAATACTTTTGCTAGTGAAGAACAAAACAAGAAATAATAGGTAAGTTAATATGTGAAACAATTCAAGTTTAAATAGAAGATCGCACCCAACGGTATGTGTTGATTTTAGTTTAGATACAACTATTCGTATTTGTATATGTGCCACTTGGGTTTTCCTTTTTTTTTTGGAATCTAAGCCACTTGAGTTTGAATATGTTTTCTGTGCAAGTGTGATTAATTTTTTTTTGGCATCAATTTATACTGTATATATTGTGGGAGTGGAAACGGTAATGAAACACAAATAATTGCTTGAGGAGTGAGACGACTTCTGAGGAATGACTTTGGGTAGTGCTACAATATCCTCGAGCGCGGTTTAGACGTGGGACAATAGCACAAGTTAATTTTGTTATGTTTTCCTGAGTTGAAATGGTAAACGAAACAATCTTATTTTATCAGTGAGACGGCTTTTGAGGATTGACTTTCGTAGTTCTAGCCTATAAACCATATAGTCCGATTTAGACGTGGGGAGTCGTGGGACAATAGCCAAAGTGCTAAACACAAAATATCAACGCTTTCACTTGTACAAAAAATAACGGTTTATGTTTTCTCTTTCTTTTTATTTTTCATCAACGGCAGTGTTATATATATATATTTTGTGAAATGTATGAGATTTAATGGGTTAACTTTTCAACTAGCACCATTTTGGAACTTGAATATTATGAATATATCACTATTGATTAGATGATATCTAACAAATATAATTTATTTTGAAGAGTATTTCTAATTTTTTTCCGGCTAACTCATGCTGTCATGCATGTGGATATATATCAAAATAACTTTACAGAGTCATTACAAAAACTTTCAAAGTGAATTATTTTATTACATAGGTAATATAATGTGTCATTTATGAAAGAGGATAGAAACTAAGAAGTGAGAAGGAATGGAATGAGGAGGTATAAAATATATGGAACTCATTCCTCCTTATATTTTATAAGGAATATTTTAACACTAAAGTTCCCTAATTAATATGGAATGATAAGGAATAATATGAAATACACATTCCTTGTGAATGGTATAATTTTTAGGGAATGAGGGGGAATAAAACAATTTCATTTCTTAGTCACCAGTTAGAGCTTGTATATATATTTGCATACATGTGACATGTACGAATGGATGAATCCTTATCTTCAACATTACAAGGAAATTGAAAATAAAATACAAGCAGAAATAAAAAGGAAATATTAATCACACAAAAATGAACTTAGTGTCAATTTGAAATATGTGCAATGACCAGCCCAAATAACATCTTTACTTATGTTCTCTCAGAGGAATTTGGGGACATTAATCACATAATGCTGCATTGTGGCCTCATCTGGGGGAATGGATCAAACACCGGAATATGCAGAGGGAATGGATGACGCACCGGAACATTGTGAGGAGGCCTAATGGGCAAAGCTTCTCTCAGCTCACGAATTGCTCTTGCATGTGTTTCTGAATTCTCCTTTAGCCTCCTCTCCAACTGTAAGATAACCAGACAACAGTATGTCAGAATAATGCAGTGAAAATATAATTGCCGTCTCCTATAGTTTAAACTTAAATGATGGGATTATGAATTTACTATTTGTGCCATCCGTCTCATCTTTTCGTCATACTCCAATTCTAAATTCTTCTTCATTGTTTCTGCCTCTGCTGCAAGCTTCTTCGACTCAACCATCCTTTGCTGTTCCCTGAGCTTATCACCCTCCTCCTGGAACACCAAAGATGTATATATCATTTAAAAGTTGTTATGTAAAAAACCAAACCGCACCAAGAAAAATAGTGTATTAGTCACCATTAGCTTTAAAATTTTATTATCTAAAAAAGGCAAACAGTACCAAAAAAAAAACATAGCGTTTTAGTCACCAACAACTATATTGATACTAGCACTAATGTACCAGATCTCATCAGTGGCAATATCAATTTTTGCAGCTTATGGTTACTCTACTAGAGATCAGTTCATATTTGATGCATATGAACACATCTCTACCTTTATCTGACGGTGCATCTGGTCAGTATATGGTTTCTGACCATTTTGCCTTCCAACATCTGCGACATGGGCGAGAAGCTGCTTGAGTTGCTCTGCCTTCTTGAATTTATCCGTAGTCCTGTTATTAAATAGGACCTTACGTCCACCACAGAGTCTGAGAACTCTCTGAAATTTCAAAACTAGTCTAATTATTATATTAAAAAAACACGTAAAGAGAGACATGCAAAAACATGTGAAGATCATAATGGAAGCAAGCGAACCGTCAAAAATTCAGGACAGCCTTCATGCAAATAATCGTCCAATGTCTTCTCGTCCGCTTCCAACTCGTCACCGCCAGTGAACACAACAATGAGATAGTCCAAAATTTTACTCTCAAATATTTGTTGCAATGTATCGAGGGTCAACTCTTCCTCTTGTGAAACCCGATTCCTCGCTGATAGAACAAAGAGCACAGCATGTATTCCTTTTTCCGCCATACTTAAGCAGTTCACGATTTCCTTACTTATATAGTCTGTTGACACAACCGAATCGAACAAACCTGCATAAAGTACCTTAGTAGAGTCAGAATTTGATAGATTGGTATTCGCAAGGCTATATTCCTCGTAGCTAGTAACAACCAGGTCGAAGACGGCAAATACGAAGAAGAAGAATGAATTAAAAAGATTAGAGAAGCCAATATGAACTTCACCAAAAGATAATTGATTATGGTTACAGTCTTACAGAGTGCCAAAAAAACAGAATGAGAAAGTGATTACGCGTAAGAATTAAACTAAAGTTAAAATCTCTCATTTCTTTATAAAAGAAACTTAATTAGATAGACTAAAGTTTATTTGTTTAACGAAAATTTGTATTGTGATGAAAATGAGATAGGGGAATAGATGGAACACAAAGTCAAAATGTATTTTGGAACAGGGACTAAATGAGCTTTTTTTTTTCAGATTGTTCAGTGGAAAGTGTTGCTTAGGGGGACATCAAGATGAATGCGTAGGATATATACACTCACTCACTAGTATTTTTGTTATGATACTATAAATACAATATTTGTTTTCCTTCTATTTTGATAAAGAAACATCGCTAAAGAAAAGTCTTGCTTAGCATTACGTAACTTATAAAAAGGTACATGTTCCCGCAAATGTAAGATTAGTAAAACTTGTGGGATATACATTACAAGTCCTTTGAAGTTTTCTGCAGTCTTTTTAGTATTAATAGATTTTTTTTATGTGAATTAAGTGGCAAGGGAGGCAATGAAGAAGCATAACTGCAAAATCTCGCAAGTATTTCTTCACTAAAATATATATATACCAATACTGTATTTATAAGTATATTACTCTTGATAATGATTCGATTCTTTTTTTCCTTTTTTTCTTATTATAGCCTAAGGCACAAACTTCTTTCTTTATACAAGGGCACACACTTGTTTATTTATCCTTTAGGGAGGTGGTTAAGGATATTAAACTTCAACCAAAGTCTGATTAATGAATAGGAACACATACCAGGAGTGTCAATGACATTGATTATTGGGCCATCTTGTATCGCAGCTCTATACATTTCGCATTTCATGGTAACACCTCTTGCTTGTAGTTTGGAATTGAACATTTTTTGACCGAGGAGAGTGTTCCCGGTTGCGCTTTTTCCAACCAGAACTATGTTTTTTATTGGCTCTGACATATTGAAGAGAAGAATGAAGAAAGGAAGATGAACTTTTTTCTTTTCGGACAAACGAAGAAAGGAAGATGATAATTAGCAGATTCTATGAGCTTTCTTGACCTTTCTGAGTGGAAAACAAAAAGAATTGTCAAGATCATCGTATTGTCAAGAATTCTATTTGGACAAGTTCATCGTAACAATTGAAGTTTTAATACAAGATCGTTTTTATCTTATTTTGGAAACAACTACTATATAATGTATTCGTATTTGTGCCCTTTGAGTTTGTTATTATTATTTTTTACTTTTGTACTAGTGTGGTTGGTTATTATATATTTTTGCAACATATATAGCGCGTATGTAGAACTGAACACGTTACTGTAAACGAATCAGAAAGGCCAAGACAAGTAATAAAATAAACATAGACTAGTAAGTAGTAATTATCGATTTTTGCAGGGCTTATGTAAATGTGAAGGAGACATACAATGAAGAGGATCAACTTTTTGCATAGTTTATTCCCATATTCAAAAATTTATTTATTTTTTTTTTGCATTGACAATATGTAATTAAAGATATTTTGGTTATATAAAAATAGACTTTATAGACATTTTTCCATGATATCAATTTTAGCATAATTTTTTTTAATTGAATCTTATTTTTTTGTATCATTTTTACAAATGATCTTAATTTCATTTTTAGTATCACTTTTACAAATGATTTTAATCTCATTTTTAGTATCACTTTTGCAATTGATCTTAATCTCATTTCTTGCATCACTTTTACAAATGATGTTAATTACTTTTTTAGCATCATTTGTACAAATGATCTAAGACTTATTGTTTGCATCACTTATAACAAAATGATGCTAAAATGTAATTTTCATGTCATTTATAAAAGTGATGAAAAATAAATTTAGTGTCATTGATTTTAGTATCATTTTTACAAGTGATGCTATAATTCTTGCATCATTTAAAAAGTGATACTAACTTTAAAAAAAATGACAGTAAAAAATAGTTTTCTTGTAGTGATCTGAGATTATGTCAAATAACTCTTACTCCTATTTTTGATTTTCTTTTTCTTTTTAGTTTCTAAACTACCTATAATTAATTAAGAAGTGGTGGTGCTCCACTGATGACAATATAAAAGGTTCATGATCTTCTGCGGGTCGAATAAAAAGATCAAATACTGGTTCGTTTATTGGCCACATAGACAAAATAAATATTAAGAATATCTAATGTTACATTGCCATTGGCCATTGAAAATTCATGTAAAGTCTGTTCGAATGAGAAAATGTCGTTGGAACATACGTGAAAGTAGACGTTTGCTGGTGACGTGGTACAAACTACAAAGAGTTGAGCTTGATACACAAGCGATATCTACAATAATTTTTGAACAGCCAAACTATGGGACTAACGGACAACAAAAGAAGATTCATTCATATATTAAATTTAGGAAGTTCTTTATTGTTTCCTTCTATATATGTCTATAAAATACAAAATAAGGTAGATATGTTGAAGTCGGTAACGAATACGTGTGTTAGTGAGTACAAGTTCATTCGATGGAACATGAATACGTATGTTGGGACATGTCTGACGCTGAGTTGTGAAACCTTATCTCATTGTAACGTTATGAAAACCAAACGATAGGTCTAATACTGATGTGGGTAGAGGGATGGTGGTATCCTAATGATTGTTGGAGATATAGTTTTTTTAGACGTAATTTATAATTAAGGCTTTTCATCAGGGGTATGTCTGGTATTATTCAAAACCAACCTTCATCCCCAGTCTATTGCATGAGCTGTTCTTAACTGTTTTTTTTTTTTTTTTTTTTTTTTTTTTTGAGATATATTTGGACCTGTTTCTCAGCTATTTGAGATATTTATTCTACTAAATATTAATATCATTTTTTTTTTCTCAAACTTAAGAAACTCACATGATAAACTCTCAATAGATACAGTGCACACAAAATAAAAGTAGAAAAAAGGAAGAATAGATCACACAAAATTCCGCTCTCACACCAAAACTCTGTGGTGGATCCTTATTAGTAGTTTTTCAGCATAGTTTGGGACATCAGTCACATAATGTTGCATTCAAGTTGTATACTTGGTCGAGGGAACGGAAGTAGGCTCTGGATCTGTTGGCGCTCCCGGCCCTGTTGGCCCTGCTGAAGTGTCTCTTTCAGCTCACGCATCTCTCGTTCATGTGATGCTGCACTCTGTTTTAGCGCATGCTCAACCTGAAAGTATCCAAATAATATCAAATTAAGCGCATGTAGTAAAGAATAATAAGTATTCACATATACAAAGTTTATGAATATCAATCAATTTACCGCCTGTTGAATCATGCTAATGGTTTGTTCATGCTCTATGCGTAACTTCTCCTTCAGCACTGCTATATCTGCATCTGCAAGGTTCTTAGATTCAATCTCCCTTTCTTGCTCCCTGAGCTTATCATTCTCTTGCTGAAAAGACAAAGATTCAGACATCTTAAATCTAATGTTTGTACAATTAGTACATGTTATTTACATTATGGTTCTTAATGAAATATTTCTACACAATAATTGAAGAAAAACACATTTTCTGTATAAATACAAGAATATTAGATACTTGATACGCGTTTTGTGCAGGTACAATTTTCAAAAGATTACATAAAATTGATTCAAGTATTTGTTATTTGTGAGACATTTAAATAACCTTTACATATTTTTATAAGCCTTAACTGTTTGGAATTGTAATCATTTTTGTACAATCTACTGTACTTTAATAATGCATTGTTAAAAAAAAACGAAAATTCAGTGCTTTACATATTAAAACGACGACAATATTATCGATATAGAAATTATTATGTAACAAGGATGTAAATTACGGTGCATCTTTTCAAAAGGCAATGAGAGGGATATTCATATATGATTGGATAACAATCACACTTTTTAACTGCCACTACTCACGTTTTGTCAATACTTCAAGAAATTAACCAAAACCAAAATAGGAAACACTTGTTTTGTTTCTTACCTTAATTTTACGGTGCATCTTATCGGTATAGGGTTTCCCATCATTTTGCTTTCCAACATCTGCGACATGGGAAAGGAGCAGCTTGAGTTGCTCAGCCTTCTTCACACTATCCTCAGTCCTGTTGTTAAGCAAGACCTTTCGTCCACCACAGAGTCTTAGAACTTTCTGAAATTTTACAATTGATCCAATTCAAAAAAAAAAAAAAAAAAAAAAAAAAAAAAAAAAAAACAAATGTGCATGCAGAACCTTTATATAAAAAATAAATGTGCATGCAGAAAACATCAATTGTTGCACTAATCAAAAGAAACCAGACCGTTAGAAATTCAGGGCAGCCTTCACGCAAGTAATCGTCCAACGTCTGCTCGTCTGCTTCCAACTCGTCACCACCAGTGAACACAACAATGAAATAGTCAAGGATTTTACTCTCGAAAATGCGCTGCAATGTATTGAGTGTGGACTCTTCCTCTTGTGAAATTCGATTCTTTGCGGATAAAACAAACAGCACAGCATGTATTCCTTCTTCTGCCATAGTTAAGCAATTGATGATTTCTTTGCTTAGAAATTCCGCGGACACTGATAAGTCGAACAAACCTGTATCACGTACTATAATTGTTAGGACTGAAAAACTTCTGAACTAGTTTATTGCAATTTTGAATTTTCTCATCATATTTGATTCCATAATTAACAATGCTTAGATACACAAAGAAAGAAAACTAACTACTTGGAACATGAAGAAATGGGGATACAACCCATTAATTTAGGTGAAACAAAAGTCATATATCTACTCTATCTTTCATATTAAATGTTGTTTAGGTCAAAAATTAAAATTCCAGTATTATCCATGATTTCTTAACTTGTTAGTTATTAAAATGAAATAATATACTCCCTCTATTTCATTTAACTTGATGTTTAAGGGATTTTGTTTTTCATTTTAAGCGCTGTTTTCAAGTTTTGATGCAAAATATTTGTGTTTATGTTTACTTTTATTGTTTGAATTATGCACAGTTTACTTGGTTGAATCATTGACTTAAGTATAATAAGATAATTAAGAGATGCAGATATAATCTGAAGCTTTAATTGATCGGAGCACATACCAGGAGTGTCAATGACATTGATTATTGGGCCATCTGGTATCGCGGCTCTATACATCTCACATTTCATCGTAACACCTATTGCCTGTTTTCTGGAGATGAACAGTTTTTGACCGAGGAGGGTGTTCCCGGTGGCGCTTTTTCCATTACCTGTACGCCCTACTAGAACTATATTCGTAACGGGTTCTGACGCGGACGGCAATTCAAAATCAGCCATGTTCTGATCACCGGCAGTTCTTTATTAAGTTCTGCACGTACACATGTTGATCCAAAGAAAAAAAATCAAGAAATGGAAAATATCGAAAAAAAGAATGAAGAAAGGAAGAAGTTAACTAGGGCAGTCTACCAAATTGAAACTGGGAAGCTTTATTATCTTTTTGTTAGTGAAGAACAAAAGAAAAATGAATGGACAAGTTAGTGGATGAAACAATTCAAGTTTAAATAGAGTACATATCACTTGCCCGAGATTGTGTTGGTCTTAGTTAAGAAACATCAATTGCTATTCATATATGTGCGGTTGAGTTTGTTTATGTTTATTTTTGGTAGTGTGATTAATTTTCTTATTGAATTTAAATTGTGTATAGTATAATTTGGAACTGGAAACAGTAAACGAAACAGAAAGGACAAGACGAGTTCTCGAGGATTGACTTTGGCCTAAACAAAACAAAGGAACCGAATTATTGTACTTTTTTGCTTTGCAGCAATTTTTTCTACTTTTAATTTGTCAAGTTCCTTAGTGGAGACAATTTAAGTTTTCTTTCAAGTTTCTTTGCAGCAAGGCTTATAACTCGGAAGTATTCTTTCAAGTTTTTTTTCGAACTATACACCCCTTGTGAGCTACTGCATTTGTAAGAACTCATGTTTATAAGTAAATGTCTGAAATTTTGCCGTCTCTTCAAGATTCCCGATCTTGATTAGTACATCTCCCCGAAAATAAAAAAAACTGCCGTCTCTTCAAGATTCCCGATCTTGATTAGTACATCTCCCCGAAAATAAAAAATAACTTGTTTTTTTTCCCAAGAAAACTGTGAAAAGGGAAAGGAAAAAAGGTTTGGACCTTCCATAACTCGAGTCTTTAATGTATATTTAACATATTTACCCCATGACCACATATCAAAAGAGGGATTCTTTTGAGTTACATGACAATTGTTTTCTTTTTTGCTGATTATCTCTGCTTAACTACACCAACAAAATGATGGGCCCCATGTTTAAATCCTGAAATAAGACTGCAAATGTACGTACAACAAACCTAAATAGGAGTAAATCTTGTACTGGTAGTAGTAATGATGAAAACAAAAGTACGGTTAGCAAAAATTCTTGATCATGTCATTAACCGTAGTTACCTTTAAGAAACTAATACATGTATATATACCAAATTGATCTCCATAAAAAGGAAACTGTTTCCTTAAAGGAAAAAAAAAAGGTCTCCATAACAAATGTTTAGCTAGCCATCATCTTAAAAAAAAAAAAAAAAAAAAAAAAAAAAAAAAAAAAAAAACTCTAATCAGAAATGCTTGTACAAGGGTAACAAGGACCAGTTCTGCAGGCTGCAGGCTACCTATATTAACTGAGGATTTTATATCAAACCAAAAGAAATTGTTTTATAGTCGTTTAAAAATGCTAGAAAATATACTCGAAATTTGATCATTATTATTGTTCTGTACTTCTGTTGCGTTTGTTCATATTGCTTACATAATTCACATTATACCAATCAAACTGCGCATATGTGTGGTCTCATGACGTCTTTGGCCGTATAGGATTATGATTTATGACTCAAGTTTATCTCACGGCTGAAACCTAGTCGGATAGTTTTCCAGGTCGGACAAGACAGCAAGCATTAACAGAATCAACCCCCAAAAGTCGTCTTGTCCTTTCTGCTACTTTACCGTTTCCAATTTCATATATATATTATAAGCAATCGAATTTACATTAATAACATTATATATGCTTGACATACATAAAACAAAAAGAACACTATGTATATACTCAACTGGTACAGAAATAACAAGAAAAGAAGTTTCCATGTAAATCCCAAAATGCCTTGGTTGCTACAATATATCATACAAACTTTCTTCTATTTAAACTTCAGATTACATGTAAATCCCAAAACTTATTGGGTCCCTTAATCTATTAAAGACTAATCAGATTTCTTGTTTTTTGTTTACTCTGCTCCGGAAGTACTAACTAAGAAAGGTTAAGAAAGCTCGTGAGTTTCCTTATTTTGCTAATTTTTAGATATCTCACGTCACTCATATGTTTGAATGAAATAAAGATTTCACACATTTAAGGTTTTCACGGGTAACCAATGATCCAAGGTTTATTTTCTTTAGAACATCACTGAATAGTCCATGGCTTCTGGGTCCGAGACCGTGAAAAACATAGTTCTGTGGGACGTGCAGGCAACGGAAAAAGTGCCACCGGGAACTCAATCATTAGAAGACCAATATTCACATCAGGTACCCAAGCAACAGGTGTTACAATGACATGTCAAACATTTAGAACTGTGACACCAGGTGGCTCTATAATCAATGTGATTGACACTCCAGGTATGTTTTTGCTCCCTTGACACTCTTTGAACGAAACATCATGAATATCTTATTTAACATAGTTTTGAGCTTATATAACGTTGCTAAGTAGTCTGGAATTTTATATTAAATTCGTGGCATATAGATTTAACAAAACTCCATCATTAAAATTACTAAATATTTATAATATAATTGAGTGTTGTGTTAGGAATTTAGGAATCAAAAGTTTGATGGGATAAAGATATGGGTCAATCTGTGGATTATCAATTGATTTTAAATTGGAAGCTCATGAAATTTGGTAAGGTGATTCAAATAGGGTTTATCCCTAATATATTAAAAAAGAAAACACTTTAAAAGACAAAATAATCTTTAGCTGATGTGTTATTAACAAGAATTCTATGTTGATGTGTCATCACTAAAGAGCTTCTTAGATTAGTTATGAAATAAGGGTTAACTTAGTAGAACAATTACAAACATTGTTATTCCATATTTTTGGTTAGAGAATCAAATGTATATATTATTAAATTAATCATATATAACTATTAATGAAATAAATTATCAATTCTCTTTTCCTTAATTGATCACTACATGAACAGGATAGTGAGGAATTTCCATACCTAAAATCAGAATTATTGAGACGGCCTTTTCCACATAAAAAGGGAATCTTTTGTTACAATAGAAGCAGAAGTGATGTGGATTATTCAAGAATCGAAGTCGATTTGCTTTAGAAAAAGAAGATATCAATGAACTTCTCTGAAATGGTTTCACGGATTCAGCCAATTGTCTTGATCGTGGGATACGATTGAGAAATAGGAATCCGTGTTATCAAAAGATTTCCTGCGATTCTTTCTAGTATGGAATGAGTCAATCATCCACTTTGGTATCTTATTGAACAAAAATGGTGATATTGTTCCTCCATTGATCAAGAATTTCGATTTTTGAGAAGTATTATGATCATCCAATAAAAAGGGTTTCAATTTTTTCAAATGAACGATTTGAAGACCTATTGATTCTAAAAACTGATTGCATAGTTGATCGTTCGGACCTTTCAATTCATAGATGTGGATCTCAGACCTATGAATGGGGATATTCTCGAAACTCACAAAGAAAAAAGGAAGTGAGTTAGACAAAAAGAGAAGTAACTTGGAAAAAAAAAGAAGTAACTTGGACAAAAAGAAACGAAGTGACTTAGACAAATCTTTTTTATCAATAACCTCAGAACTATTCTTCTGAAGTCGGCCGCCATTACCACCGTTGATCTTGACGGCGTTTCTGTTTCGTCAGCTAGGGTTAGCTGTCTTTCCTCACTTCATGGGCTGGGCCCTTGTATTCTACTTGGGTTGGACCCTTGTAACTTTCCTGAGCTAGACCCTTGTAATTTCTATGGGCTTTGCCTATATTTTCTTCTTTGGACTACAATTGGTTTTGCTCTGATTTTTCTTATCAAGAATCATGGTGCATTGATTAAGGAGAGGTTTCCAACGATTTCCTCCTTTCATTTGGAAAGTTATTCGGCATTCCTTTTTATTAAAGGATACTATCTCCTGGTTTCAAAACCGGAGTTAGCTGCCAATTCCCCTACTGCGCTTCCTGGTGTCGCGGTTGAGGAGTGGTTTTCTAGTTACAAGGCAAAGTAACTTCAGCTCGATCTTAGCATTGCTGTGGTGATCTCCATGACGCAAGCGAGTTACGGATCCATTTTGCTGTCATTTTATCTTAAATATCTATCTACTTTCAGGTTATTTGCTTTGTTGTTGTATTGTATTTTGCTAAGAGGATGGATAATTCCCTCAGATGGCAAGTTAAGATCAATGAAAGTTTGTGAACAAAAAAAAAGGAAGATATGAGATTTAAATTAATTCTATGATAATACTTTCTTTTAAAATCATCATATATCTCCTATTATCTTTGTCTGAATCACAATATAAAAAATTTAATAAAGAAAATTTAAAACTTTTTCTGTATACGCTATAATTTGAATTTTTAAATACAAAATAATGTAAATTGTTTAGTACATAACCTCATTTACTAGGTATCTAAACGTAAATTATTATTTTTATTCTATTTAATATGGTTTATTAATTAATTTCTATATCAAATAGATTAAAAAAGTTATTTTCTAAATATTTTATTTTGATTAAAAATTTAAATATTACTCCATTTGTTTCAACTTCCAATATAAAGTTAATTATATTTTTATTATTTTGACAATTTGGATTATGTATATTCTTTTCTTATTAATTGGATTATTTTGAAATTATAATAAAGCATGTTTTAGTTTTAAAAGAAAGTAAAAAAAATAGTTATAATCTGTGTACACTCAACTAAAACTTCTTATCTTATAAAATACATGTATAACTTTTTCAAAAGAAAAATGTTTTATTTTCAGTTTTTTGTTTGTTTTATAAACCATCTTATTATATTGTAGTGATTTGTGTAATATGTATCTTCCTTAAATCTATTGTATTTAATTTATGATTGCAAGACTTTTATTTATTTATCATTTTAAAAAATAGTTTAAAATGCTTAATTTTCATACCATAAACGAATAAACGAAGACAATAATCTAACAAAGGTTAAAATTTCGTGATATTAAATTTCAAGATATTTAAATAAACATCTTTTAATAAAAATACAAATCCAGAAACCATCACCCCGTGCAGGGCGCATGTCAAACCCTAATTCAATCTTAAAGTGGGATTCAGCTCATGATGGGATATTTTCCAATCCACTAATTGCTAATTATTTTAAATTTAAAAAATAAAAAGTCATTTTCTCCATGAAATAATATATTGAGGCCGGCTTGATCTCGGTTGGTGACTCAGGTAGTCAGGTTTGTTTGATTTGATAACGAAACCGGACGTTATCAGTAAGGAGATCGTTAGATGCCTTGCTCTGGCGGAAGAAGGACTACAGTGGTGCTGGTTCTATCTGTGAGAGGTCGGATTACGAAAGAGGAAGAGGACGCCCTTTGCACGCTGCAGATCCTCTTTGGGGCTACAATCCTTGACTATTTGTTCGTATTATTCACCGGTGGTGATGAGTTAGATAGTGATAACCAGACGTTGGAATCGTATTTGGCCGAGTGCCCTGATTTTCTGAAGGTCGGCGATTCCATATTTTATTAAAACTTTGGATTACACGCAACATATGTTTCTGTCTATTAATCTAAATATGGTTTGTGCAATTTTCAGGATATCTTCAGCTTGTGTGGCCACAGAAAGGTTTTGTTTTATAACAGGACTAAGGATGAAGACCAAAAGAATAGACAAATCCAACAGCTTCTCGACCATGTTGCAGCTATTGGAATAAGAAATGGTGGGAAACCGTTTACGGAACGGATGCACCATAAGATAAAGGTGAGACTCTTTTGAAAAGCCTCCCAGATGCACCACTCTGTTAGAATATATGTTGATTGTGAATATGTGGTTTCTCAGGAAGAGACCATGAGGCATAGGAAAGAGGTAAAAGAAGCTGAAGCTAGGTTTTTAGCAAGAGAGATAGAACAAGTGAAGAAGAAGTTAAATGAGGAACATGAGCACAAGATGAGGGAAATGGCAAATATGGTTAGTATATTTTTTTGTTGACTTGATTTGTACGTAATCAATCAATGGGTCATAGAGGCTTGAGAATCTCTTGCCGTATTCAGGTTCCAAGTCAGTGAGAGTTAATTTAACTCATAATCTTTCAGGTGGAGGAGGTAATAGGAAATGCTTGGCAGGAACAGCAGAGATTGAAGCGTGTAATCGAATACCTGGGGCAAAGGAAATCATGCAACATCATGTAATCGGTGCACCCAATCTAGCGAATAAAGATCGGTGAAGACATAGTCAAGGCCTCTCTGGTCGTGCACTTCACGTGTTTTTTTATTTCTTCATTTTTTTGTGTGCTTTGTTGATTTCGTTTGCATTCCCCGATATGATTTCCTAACGATCCTCACAAGTGTTGTGCCCAAAAACTTTGTAAGTAAAGCTTACTGTGCATATGCATACTTTACAAAATTCATATGTTTGTGAAATCTTTATTGTTCTCATTTTTGTCTCATATATAAAATGCTTTGTTTCTTCTTTATTTTTTGATAAAGGGTTTTCATTAATTAAAAGTTACCATTACAGAAGAGAACAAGATTAGAAGAGAAGATTAAGTTTTGGCTTAAACTAAAGAAGCTTCTAAAAAAACTAGAATCTTAAAGTAGATGACAAAGAGCCTATAGCTTAGATTTTGGGGTGATAATTGCCAAGCCACGACCACGACAACCTCGATTTTGCGACCGTTGCATCTTTTGAGAAGGTTTTAAACGTCTACCTCCTCGGGACTTTTGCGCATCACTTACAAAAACTCCATATTTTTCAAAAAGATCACCAAAAGTACATTTATTCTCAGCCACTTTATCCTCTGATCCGGAATGTGGGAAAGAGATGAAGTATAATCAATACTTAGGAGGAGGATTCTTGCTTAAGGGAGCAGTGAAGGGTTGAGTGTCAACAGTTTTGTTTAATGCCCACACTTTTGTGGTCCAGTGGTAAGGGGAAGCCTTGGTGAAGGGTGAAATTCCAAACTCGGGTTCGATCCTCCCTGGAAACAAAAATCACATTTGTGTGGGAAGTCTGTCAGTTGGGCCTAGGCCCAATTGGTTTACCTGGTAATCAAAAATGCAAGCGGCCTGATTACGCATTAGTCGGAAGGCACTACAAACTCAGGATAGGCAGTGTGGTAGTCCAAAGGATGAGTCCACTTTGTAGCACCTCGGTGCGTTCCTACCGGAGCTAACCGGAAGCCGATAGGATCTATCAAAAAAAAAAAAAAAGTTGCTTTGCTTCTTTATTGAGATTAAATTATTGTCCGAATAATGATGGATTCTTGGCGATATTAATCTACGTGATAATTTTTGGCTCGGGTTGATATATTTGATAATACGTAAATATTCAAAGAGGTATACATCTTCATTCTTACAGTGGAAGGAATGTTTAAAAGAATTTTATCGGCAAACGAGCTTGCAAAATGTCCGGAGACACCCTCTCTAGCATTTCAAGAAAATTGATAAAATGCACACAAAATATAAGTATATAAAAAAGGAAGAATGGATCACACAAAATTTCGTTCCCACACCAAACTCTGTGGTGGATCCTTATTAGTAGTTTTTCAGCAGAGTTTGGGACGTCAGTCACATAATGTTGCATTCTACCTGTAAACTTCGTCGAGGGAAGGGAAGTAGGCTCTGGATCTGTTGGCGCTGCCGGCCTTGTTGGCCCTGCTGAAGTATCTCTTTCAGCTCACGCATCTCTCGTTCATGTGTTGCTGCGCTCTGTTTTAGTGCATGCTCAACCTGAAAGAATCCAAATAATATCAAATTAAGCCCATGTGGTGAAGAATAATAAGTATACACATATTCAAGGTTTATGAATATCAATTTACCGCCTGTTGAATCATGCCAATGGTGTGGTCATGCTCTATGCGTAACTTCTCCTTCATCACTGCTATATCTGCATCTGCAAGGTTCTTAGATTCTATCTCCCTTTCTTTCTTCCTGAGCTTATCATTCTCTTCCTGAGAAACCAAAGATTCAGACATCTTAAATCTAATGTTTGCACAATTAGTGCATGATGTTTATATTATGGTTCTTATAGACATTGTTTTTTTTTTTTTTGGAATTTCAAGCATATTTATTTTATATATATTTTGCTACACAATAATTGAAGAAAAACACATTTTCTGCATAAATACAAGAAATATTAGATATTTGATACGCGTTTGTGCAGGTACAAATTTAAAAAAATTTGGATACATAAAATTGATTCAAATATTATTAATTACTTGTGAGAAATTTAAATGCTTTTTTGTATAAATAAAACTTTATGAGGGTGTTATTCAGTTACGTATTTGAAATAATTTTATAGGTTTTATAATCCTTTAGATTTAAAATATTTGTCTTATTTTAAGAATTCATATTAGTTGATTTTAAATCTTTGCAATATCTTATGGGTTCTGTTTTAAAAAGTTTACTCATCGAACTCCATTAGAATTCATTTCAAATGACTAAGTTAACAAAGATTTTAAAAGTCATTTAGTTTTGAATAACACTGGATTTTAAAACTGGATTTAAAATTTTGATTGAATAACACTGAATTTGAAACTCTATTAATGATAGATTACAAATCATATATCGAATAACACTCGATTTTACTTACAGTATAACCTCTATAAAGTAATACTCGATAAAGTAATACTTCGATAAATGCATAGAATTTTCGAGTCCCAAATTAAGGTTTTGGTCTAATTATTACTCGATAAATTAATAATCTCGATAAAGTAATAAAATATTATAGCTCCAACATTATTACTTTATAGAGGTTTTACTGTAATTGAATAATACTGGGTTGTAATTCAATTTCAGTTCATTTCAAATATAACATCCAATAACACCCCTACATGTTTTTATAAGCCCTTAACTGTTTGGAATTCTCGTCATATAGTTTTGTACAATATACTTTAATAATGCATTGTTAAAAAACATAAACGAAAATTCAAGGGGGAATTGCTCAATATAGTACATAATTTGATTTGAAATGCAAAACTAACCCCTTATTGCACTTATGTCAAAACTAGTCTTTTGGGCATGTCAAATTACAAACTACACCCTTATGAACAAACAAAAAAACGAGAGCCACAATGTCTGTTTTACCCCGTAAAAAGTCTACTTCAAATTAGACTTCACAATGAAGTATGCTTTATAATTACAACTTAGATTTAAATTATAAATTTAAATAAAATTAATTTGACTAAAGACAATTATACATAAATAAAATTAACACATTTTGCATCCATTAAAAATAAAACTGCATAAAAATGAATCCATTCAAGTCAAGTAAGATTAATTATGTTTGTAACATTTAAACTATGTGAAGTCTACTCGAAAAGTCTAATATATGAAAAAAAAATCTTAAATTTAAATTTTAAAATTTATTAAAAAATATTTTGGTAAAAAAATTTACACATAACTTTAGCACAAACAATTACTATCCATGAAAAATAAAGTTTCATATAAATTGATCAATTTAAATATAGTAAGACAAATTATGTTATAATCCAAAAAAATTATGTAAAGTCTACTGAAGAAGTCTACTAAAAAACAAAATTTTAAATTTAAATTTTAAAATCTATAAAAAACAATTTTGATAAAAAATGTTATACATAATTTAAATAGGGACAAGTCCTATCTATGTAAAATAAAATTTCATGAAAATGAATCAAGTTATAAGTTTCATGAGTAAACCAATCACCAAGTTTAGTGTTTGAGGTATTTTATATAGGGTTTATGATTGTCATTGTTAGGGTTTAGATAGTTTTGACAAAAAAAAAATGTTTGTGGTTCGTTTAACAATTTAAAACTTACCAATTCGTAGTTTATAATGTAAATTGTGATGATGTGTACATAATTAATGTTTCCTATAGTCTTGATCTTAAAAATTTGTTTTAGGGTTTAGGGTAAATCAGACTTCAGTGTTAGACTTCACCACGAAGTCTGTAACAAAAAAAAATGAGCGGGAAACGAAATATTTTCTAAGAGTTGGCGGGAATTGGAATATACTAAATTGATTTATTGAATATTATAATCGATTTGGGAGACTTCATGCGTAGGCTTCATCGTTAAACTTAATTGAGAAGTCTAAAATTTAAAATAAAAATTCTAAATTTTCTAAATAAACCTGCGTCAATAGATTTCATGTATATACTTTTTGGGTAGACTTTGTGAATAAACTTCATTTTAGATCTGTTTAACCGAATTTTTTTTTAATTAAACCAGAAAATTTTACTCTCATATATAAACAAAATGTAACCTAATTGTGTTAAAATCAAAATCTCTCCCTTAGAACAGCGGCGTCTCCCTTTCCCCTCTCTCTCTCCTCTCGAGTCTCGACATGCATGAATTTCCTCTCCACTGCTCTCTAGCTTCGAAGTCGTCGCATCATGTTCCTCTCAATCGCTGTCGTCACTGGTAAGCCGCCGTTCTTCTCTCCAGATTCGATATGGTTAGATCTAAGCCGCAACCTAACATATTGGAGTTTTTTTTTTCCGGTGCTTCTGCGACGGTCGTGGTTGTTAAAATACCAACACACTTCCGCTCTAAAACCGCTTAACTGGAGCTTCCAGATCCTGCCGTGAGCTTCCATATCCCGCCGTCTACTTGCAAATATCTAAAATGCTAATCAGACAAGAAAACCAATTTTACTTGGTATATAACATATAAACATGTCAGACTAACACTAGAGCACATAAATAGACTAATACAACTAATTGTTCAATAAAATCTAAAAATTTCGTTATACAATTTCTAAAAATGCGTTTTAAAAAGATAAATCATAAGGTAGATTTCTTTTGTCGACTTCAAAGGTAGACTTCTTCATAAAGTCTACTTACTAATTAATGTCTAAAGTGCTAATTAAATAAGAAAACCGTTTAAACTTAATATATAACGAATAAGCATATAAAACCCATACAAAAGCAACTAAATAGACTAATACAACTAACTATTAAAAAAAAAATTCAATGTAGAATTTTCAAAAATGCGTTTTTAAAATAAAGGTTATATATTAGACTTCACAAGGAAGTCTACTATGTAGACTTCTCAATGAAGTCTAACAGACTAGTTTTGCAATTAACGAAACAAATAATTTTTTGATAAGTCTAGCCGTGAAGTCTACTTTTAAAAAATGATTAGTTTTGCAATTGACCTAACGTTTACTTTTCAGAATAGACTTCATTAATGTACTTAGACTTCAGTTTAAAGTTTAACTTCATAATAACGTCTACCGGTGAAGTCTACGGACAGAGTTAAACTTCATATGGATTAGTTTTGCAATCGACCGAATTTTTAACTTTGGTAAGTAGACTTCACGGGGAAGTCTAATTCAATAAACGTTGACCATTAGACTTCAATTAGAAGTCTATCATATATTAGACTTTGCCGTGAAGTCTACCCGTGAGTAGACTTCATTGTGAGGTCTAATACAGCCTAAATAGACTTCATGAATCAACTTCACAAAAAAGTCTTGCGTGGTCAATTGCAAAACTAGTCTTTTTTTAAGCAAACTTCACGGTTAGACTTCTCTTAAAAAGATTTTACTCAGCATCATACAAAACTAATCTGTTTCGAGTTCGACTTCACGTCGTTTTTTTGTTTTCAAAGGAATATGGGATAGACTTCATTGTGAAGTCTAACTCTTCAAAATTTGGAAAAGTCAATTGCAAAACTAGTATGTGAGTTGACTATTAGACTTCATTGTGAAGTCTAATTCGCGGCAAAAATATGAAATTTACTTAGATCTCCCAGAATTTTACCTTGCCGTGATCTTAAGTTACATCGACGGCCCATCAATTCGTCAAACTTTCCCAACTGTTAGAATGAGCTCAGACATCAAAAATGGCAAGATCTAAGAACCTTAATTTTGAAAAGATGAAAAACTAAGTTTTTTGGGTGAAAATGGAGAAGAAAGATGAAAAACTAAGTTTATGATATAATAGAATGAGTTGGTAGATATGTTTGAAGAATAAATCTTGCATTCAAAGCTTCATTTTGGTTGAAACTGGTTGTTGGATGAATTGATGGTGATGGCATTATCGTGAATAAGTGAAGAAGATGAGGTTTCTTTGGACATTTATTTTATGAATTATACTTCACAGTTAGACTGTGTGGAAAAAAGTAACGGTATTTTCGTTATTATGTAAATATGGTAAGAATAGAGAAGGAAGGAAAAAACACATTTTATAATGGAGACTACTTTTGTATTTGATCCCAAATTTTGTTCTAGAAGTGAAAGAAGCCCAAAATTCAATGCTTTATGTAACAAGACTGTAAATTACGGTGCATATTGTCAAAAGGCAAAAGCATATATACATGAATTAATTAAATCCGAAAATAAATCAAACAAATTGAATTAAAACAGTTTAATTCAATTACATCAATTAACCAGAATCAAATCAATTTAAACCAAAATAAACCAATTAAATCAATTAATTCAATTAAACCAAGATAAATCATCACAGAAACAACCAAAATACCATGAAAAAAACTCATCAAGAACAACCACAAACCAAATCTAATCTAGCAAATTGCGGATCCACAGTCATGCACTCACCTTGACAATAGATTGAAATTGAAGGAAATAGGAAAGACAATGAACCGTGCTGAATCCCGACGATGAACAGTTCCCCGATGAACAGTACTTCGATGAACAGTAACAAAATTCTGCTCCAGAAACTCCACTTTTCTCCTCTGCAGCCTCTGAACTCGAAAATTGTGCCAAAGAGAAGACGGTTGCACTATTTTAAACTTGATTTTTAGGGCTTTCTCCACTAAACCAGCCCAAACCAAATCACTTAAATTGAACCGACGGATTTCCCAATTTTTTTTTGGTTTATGGATGTTACAACTCTCCCCCACTAAACTGGATTCGACCTCGAATCCCAACACAAACGTCACAAAGACCACAAAGATCCGACCTCGCAAGGCCACAGAATCGGAGATCCTCACCTAATCCCCGAGACTCACGTCTAATCTTATGTTACACGCCCGTCTCTAGACATCTTTACTCTTAACTCATCACCTCAAACCACTTGTATTGGGGCCACTACACCCAAACAAGTCTGCACCTACCCAAAAATGAGGAAAAACTGCATCTCATTAAAACTCCAAAATGTAAATCGTTACAACGAAAACGAAAATACAATAACACCAAAGCCAAAAATAACAACTGAGGCTACAAAGATGAAATAAGCTCACTCCTCGACCTGCTTGTCGAACCACTTCCTGAACTTCAACTTCATCTTTGCCTCTGGCTCCCAAGTCTCCTCTGTAGAACCACTGCAATCCCACAAAATCCTCAGTAAGGGAATCCTCTTGTTCCTCAGAACCTTTTCCCTCCTCTCTAAAATCCTCAGGCACTGGGTCAAATCTGGCTGAAGATCCTCTGGAATCCTAGCCACTAACTCCTCTGTAGGGTGAAGACACTTCCTCAGCATCGACACATGAAAAACCTTGTGAAAGGCTTTCATAATCTCAGGCAACTCCAGCCTGTAAGCCAATGGCCCAACTCGCTCCACTACTGGAAACGGACCCATAAATCGCGGACTCAGCTTGTTCTCTGCTATGGATCTGTTAGGACCCCTCAACATAGCCATCTTGAGATAAACTCTATCTCCACCTGAAACTCAAGCTCTCGTCTGCGTCTATCTGCATAACTCTTCTGCCTATCCTGAGCCTCCTTCATGTTCAGCCTCACAACACGACCTTCTCTGTCGTCTCCTGAACATAAGTAGCTCCATACATGCTGCGCTCCCCCACTTGGGTCCAGCATAGGGGTGTCCTACATGGCCTCCCATACAAAGCCTCAAATGGAGCCATGCCAATACTCGCCTGAAAGCTGTTGTTGTATGCAAACTCAACTAAGCTCAGGTGATCTGCCCAATGGCCACCCCAATCCAACACACACATCCTCAGCAAATCCTCCAAAGTCTGAATAGTCCTCTCTGACTGACCATCTGTCTGCGGATGATAAGCTGTACTCAGATGCACCTTAGTGCCCATCTCTGCCTGAAACGCCCTCCAAAACTCTGAAGTGAATCTGGGATCACGGTCTGACACAATACTAGCTGGCACTCCATGCAGCCTCACAATCTCTCGCACAAACTTCCTAGCCAAGACAGCAGCTCCATCTGTCTTCTTGATGGCCAAGAAATGTGCGGACTTAGTCAACCGATCCACAATCACCCAGATAGCATCGAAAGTCCTCGAAACAGGTAGTCCAACCACGAAATCCATCGTAATCCTGTCCCACTTCCACTCTGGAATGGGTAAACTCTGCAAAAGACCACCCGGAACCTGATGCTCTGCCTTCACCAAGGCACAAGTGTTGCACTTCGCAACCCAGTCTGCTACATCCCTCTTCATCCCGACCCAATGATAGTACCTCTTGAGGTCATGGTACATCTTGGTCGCTGGATGAATGGAAAACTTGCTCGCGTGAGCCTCTCCCAAAATCTGATGTCTCAACTCCACATCCTTAGGCACACAAACTCGCCCACGAACCAAGATAGTCCCATTCGCAGAGACCTCATACTCAGAACCAGTCACTCTCGTCGCATCTAGCAAACTCTGATCACTCTGCTGAGCAACTCTGATCCTGCTAAGTAGATCCGCCTGATCCACTGCCTCTAAACCCAAAGGCTCCTGCGAAATGGCACACAAACGCAAGGTACTGATCTCGCCAACTAGAGACTCCACATCTCGCTCAACTGCGGAATCATACCTCCGTCTACTCAACGCGTCCGCCACTAGGTTAGCCTTGCCCGGATGGTAGTTAATGCTCACCTGATAGTCCGCCAAGAACTCAACCCAGCGCGTCTGTCTCGCGTTCATCATCGGCTGAGTGAAGATATGCTGCAAACTCTTGTGATCCGTGAAGACCTGTACTGTCTCACCTAGCAAGTAAGACCTCCAAATCTTCAACGCGAAGATCACTGCTCCCAACTCTAAGTCATGTGTAGGACGGTTACGCTCACTGCCCTGCCACTGTCTCGAAGCATATGCTATCACTCTGCCCTCCTGCATCAGCACACAACCAAGACCAATGCCTGAAGCATCTGTATACACCATGTAAGGCTTCCCTGGCTCGGGTAACGCCAACACTGGTGTAGTAGTCAACATCTCCTTGAGCTGACTAAAGCTCTCCTCACACTCAGCTGACCAAACAAACGGGACATCCTTCCCAGTCAACTTCGTCATCGGCTGCGCCATGGTAGCAAACCCCTTGACGAACCTCCTGTAGTATCCTGCCAAACCCAGAAAACTCCTGATCTCGTGGCACTACTAGGTCTAGGCCAATCTCTGATAGCCTCAATCTTAGCCGGATCCACAGAAACTCCCTCTGCAGAAACAATGTGGCCAAGAAATCCCATCTCTCGCTGCCAGAAACTGCACTTGCTCAACTTAGCAAAAAGCTTCTGCTCCCGAAGCTTCTCCAGAACCAACCTCAAGTGAGTCGCATGCTCCTCCTGACTCCTCGAGTATCGATGATGAATCAAACACGTCCAAATACTCCCTGAACACGTCGTTCATCAATCTCATGAAGGCTGCCGGCGCGTTAGTCAAACCGAAAGGCATAACCACAAACTCAAAATGCCCATAACGCGTCCTGAAAGCAGTCTTCCTGACATCTGCCTCATCTATCGGGATCTGATGATAACCCGATGCCAAGTCAATCTTGGAGAACCAAGTAGCACCCCTCAACTGATCCAACAACTCATCAATCCTCGGGAGTGGGTACTGTTCTTCACAGTGACTCGGTTAAGACCTCTGTAATCGATACAAAGTCTGAAACTGCCATCCTTCTTCTTCACAAACAACACCGGTGCTCCCCACGGTGAAACACTCGGTCGAATGAACCCCTTAGACAAAAGGTCCTCTATCTGCTTCTTCAGCTCTGCCAACTCAGCTGGCGCCATCCTGTAAACACTTGGTCGAATGAACCCCTTAGACAAAAGGTCCTCTATCTGCTTCTTCAGCTCTGCCAACTCAGCTGGCGCCATCCTGTAAGGCGTCTTCGATATCGGTGCTGTCCCCGGCTCTAACTCAATCGTGAAAGGATCAGACCGAGATGGTGGTAATCCCTTCAGTGACTGAAAGACATCCTCAAAATCCTGGACAACCTCAATATCTCCCATAACAACTCCAGCTCCTGACTCAGACATAGAAATCGTCGCCAGATACGCCTCACAGCCCCGCTCTAACAACTGCTCGGCCTGAATAGCAGATATCACAATACTCCCGGAAGTCGGTCTCACTCCCTGATAAACCAACCTCCCTGCATCTCGCTCGAAGACCACTCTACCTCTGTAGCAATCCAGATGAACTCTGTAGTGTGACAACCAGTCCATCCCGAGAATAACGTCATACAGCTCCACCGGACTGATGACTAAGTCTGCTGGCATTGACTGCCCCGCAATCTCGATCTCGACTCCTCTAGCACGGCCCAAAGTAGACAAGAATCCACCTCCCGCCACCTTGACCATGCCCGCGCTCTCGCCCGCGCTACTCCGGATGCCACTCTTCTCGGCACGCTCCGGTGTAATGAAGCAATTCGATGCTCCAGAGTCGAATAAAACGTGGGACTCAAAACCGCCCACTAACAAGGTCATTACGAAACACATGCGTTGAGAACCTCAACAATTTTATCACAGACAAAAAGAACAAACTACAACCACCACAAATGCGCTCCACTCAGATAGTGGACTGCCAACTCAACCTGGTACTAAACCAGAATCTGATAGACTGGAAATTCCGCTCCAATCTCTGACGCCACTCATCTGCCGCCTCTGGGCTAACTCCGCCCTCAAAGTACGGGTACCAATCCTCTGCATGTGCCCCAACATATCCAATAGGACGGCACCATCAAACCCACAGCCTGCGGCTGAACAAGAATTCGAGCCAATAGCTGCGTCATCAACCCCACAACCAGGTCATCACGACCATGAGCAGGAGCAGCACCCCCACCCGGAGCCACCCCAGCTCCCACGCTAACACTAGCGTCCAAACTGGCCTCACTCGCCATAGACTGGGTCGCTGACGCAGTCACCACTCTCAGCGCTGCACTCTCTCCCGAATCCGCCGAAAGTTCACGACCTCGACCCCGGCCTCCACGGTCTCTAGCTCTGCCACCACGGTCACGAGCACCGCGCCCTCTCGCGCAACGACCTCTAGCTACTCCGTCCATCTCACTCTATGGAACCGAAATGAGCAAATTAGACCACACAACAAAACTCAAACACAACATAAAACTCATTGCGGAATCTCTTGTAACTGAAGGGGTTGATACTAAATTATCAACCTAACAATCTGATGTACTCAATATTTACATCATTTAGACATATAATTTCATACATATTTGCATGTTCTTGACATTCATTTCACTCATTTTAGGTCAATTACTTCCATTGTGTACATTCATACCATTTAGAGCATACATTGCATACATTCTGCATTTGGAGTTGTATTTAGGTATTTTGAGGAGTTTTGGAGCTAGTTCGGAGATCAGAGTTTGAAGAAACGTTCATGAGCTCGCAACAGGATGGCAATCAGGATGTCAACCAGGATGTCAACCAGGTTCAGAAACCTGTTTCTCGCCTTTCAGCTGAGCGTTGACCGAGAGGAAGAGTTGACCCGCGTTGACCAAAGTCTGACCATTAGAAATGAAGACCAAAACGCAAAGTTTGGAGCCAAGACCATTTGGGGAAGGAAGAAGTCAAGCTAAATGAGTTGACCAAGGGTTTTGGAGTCTCCAAGTATAAATAGATTAAAGTCCTATTATTTTAGCACTTGTAATTTTCCCTTTCAAGAACACCATCCAAAGTCTGACCATTAGAAATGAAGACCAAAACGCAAAGTTTGGAGCCAAGACCATTTGGGGAAGGAAGAAGTCAAGCTAAATGAGTTGACCAAAGGTTTTGGAGTCTCCAAGTATAAATAGATTAAAGTCCTATTATTTTAAGCACCTTGTAATTTTCCCTTTCAAGAACACCAAAAACAGCCTCTTTTAGGATTCTTAACAATTTGTTAGATCCCAAGTTCGTTTTTAATCAAATCAAGTTCTTTCCTTCTACAATCTTCTTATCTTCTCTCTCTAATCATGATTAGAACCCTTTCCCCCATGGGATTTGGTGTTCTAAGCATGATTAGTGAGTAAATCCCTTTGGTCTTAGAGGATGGGATAGATTAGGGATTTTAGAGTTTGATTTTGATGTTTAGAGGTTAAATTCACAATACAATCCTTCCTTGTTGGGTTTTCTTAATGCTAGGTCTCTAATGATAATTTATATCTAGATTTTAAGCATTTCCCACATCAAAAGTGTTTGGAGAAATGTTGGACCAACCAACAAGGAGATTTGCTTGTCTAGCTCATGATAGTGAATGTTTAGAGAGCTTATTGGTTTAGGAGAATTGTTGCTTATTGCTGGCTTGAATCCTTTCCACTAATGAAAGTTAGCTCTTGGATTGGGTTCTTGCTTTGTGATTTTCACCATGAAAATGGGTTAATCTTGCTGCTTGAATTCTCTTCCTAGGATTGTTTGTCTAAACATCATTATCAACCTCTAAGATTCTCTAATCAATTACCCCATCCTAAGACCTCTTTCTTCCTTTAAATTCATCTACTTGCTTGATTCAATTTGGTTTCTAGCTTAGTCTTTGATTTCAAATTGCTTCAAACTCTGTTTATTGCCTTTATTTCTACATTTTTACTGTTCATTTCAGATTTCACAAAACCAAATTTTTTGCTCTTGACTTGAGAAATTTCTTGCATTCTTTCTTGCCCCAATCACTCTTCAAAGTGGATTGATAACCTTAAACTATGCTGCAATGATATGAGCAGGGATTAAGGGTTTGAAACACCTAGAAAGCTTGTTTTCAAACTGGCGCCGTTGCCATTTATAGAGATTTGATTGGGCATTTTCGATTTAGAAATTTCTGAAGATCAAGTTTTTATTTTCTCAATCAGGTTTTCAACCGGGATTTCAAACCGAGTTTTTCTTTTAACTTGCATTTGCTACTAATCTGGTCTTGAAGTTTATCTGTGCTTTTGCAGGTTTATGAACATAAGATCACGAGGTCAAGACAATTTGTTTGGGACAAGTGATCTTTCAGAGACCTAAACAAGAGAAACAGTCAAAGCAAGGCATGGATAGAGCTGAGCAGCAGCTGAGAGCTGAACAGCAGCCACCACTTGGGCGCAGTGCAAGCAATCTTTCTTGGCTAAGTTCTTTCCAACCTCAAGAACAGCACAACTGCGCAATGATATCTCCGGTTTCACGCAAATGCATGGAGAAACTTTCTGTGAGGCATATGAGCGCTTCAAGGGCTACCAGATGCAGTGTCCTCACCATGGTTTCTCTAAAGAGAATCTACTGAGTACCTTGTACAGAGGAACATTACCCAAATACAGAATGCATCTTGATTCAGCAAGCAATGGTTACTTCATGGGTAAAGATGTTGATGCTGGATTGATTTTAGTTGAGAACGTTGCCACTAGTGATGGAAGCTATGGTGAAGATTGTGACAGAGCTGAGAGAGGCAGTCTTGCTCAAGAAGAGAATCACAAGAAGGAGCTCAAGACTCTCAATGATAAGCTTGACAAGCTACTGTCAGGTCAGAAAAAGCAAGTGCACTTCATTAATGGTGAGGAGATTCAAGAGAAAAAGCTCAACTATGTGGACAGCCAAGATGGAAACCAATGGGTCTATTACAAGCACGGTTTTTCTCCACAAGATCTTGGGTCTACTCAAGCTCAAGGAAGCCACAATTCTGGTCAAGAGGCAGAGATGAAGACCATATTGCAACAGATAATCCAAGGACAAGCTAATGGTGCCTTAGAGTTGAACAAGAGGATGGTTGAGATTCACAATAAGGTTGATTGCTCATACAATGATCTAAACAACAAGTTTGAGTCTCTAACTACCAAAGTGCTTACCTTGGAAGCTAAAGTTGGTGGTTCTTCATCATCAAGTACAAAGGAGTATTGTCATGCAGTTTTCTCTACTAAAGATGGTGTGGCTGAGACTGAAGAGAATGAGAGAGCTATAGAAGAACTTTACAGGCTCCTTCATGGTACAAGTGTTGAGATTTCAGTGAATGAGAGACTTCTCAAGCTGAAAAACGAAATGCCAAGGAGGAAGCCTCAAAGATTGTTGCAAGAGAAGAAACCATCAAGGTTGAGCCTCCTCTTTACAAACCAGAGCTTCCATTTCCTGAGAGAGTTCTCACTAAAGCTCAAAAGAAGGTAGTCTCCACATTCAGGAATGATATGAGCAATATTGGTGTTCATCTACCCAACATAGGCAATATGCAAGAAGCTCACCTCCAAATGAGCTGATTAAGATGTTCTTGTGAACAAAGAGAGAGTGGCAGCGCTTCTTGAGCTCTCTACACCCCCAGATCCTGCCCATATCACGCCAACCTCCATTCCCAAGCTTGAGAAACAAGGGAAGTTCACATTGCCTTGCACCCTTGGAGATTTGAAGCTTGATGATGCTCTTGTGGATTCTGGAGCAAGTGTGAATCTGATATCACTTGCCATGGTTAAGCAGCTGGGTATAAAGAGCATGACGCCTCCTACATCTTCTATCATGTTTGGAGATGCCTCTTCTAAGTCTCCACTTGGTCTAATCAAGGATTACCCTTTAAAGATAGGAGACTGCAAGGTTCCAACTGATCTGACTGTTTTGGGTATGTATGGAGATAAGGAAGGTACCATTGATCCTTGGAACACCATTCCTTACAACTGTTGGAGCCTCAATTGACTTTCACAAGAAGCTGGTCACTCTCCACAATATCAACAGCAAGGTTGCATACCCAATGAAGGTTTCTTCAACAAGTTATTGTGGAACCATAACCATTGCCAATTCCAGCTTCAAGAAGGACAAGGTTGAGTGTGACAAAGTTGTGCATGTGCTTGATGAGTGTGGAGAAGATATTATGGATGGAGAGTGTCTCATTGATATGTTTAGTGAGCACATGGGACGTGCTCAGAAGGAGGAGGTGTGTAGAGGCAGAGAGGCCACTCTTAAGAGAAAGAAAAAGATGGAGAAACCACATCCTCACTCTCTTGATCCATCCCCAGGTGATCCAGTCAAACCCCACGGTTCTCTTGCTCATGCCATGGCTATCACTGTCAAAGGCGTGCAGCCCTTCACCATTCACTAGCAAGAGTTAAAGAAGGTCAAGCTTGGGACCTAAAACAAGCTCACTTGGGAGGAAGTCCCATGCTTATCCTTTTGTATATACTTAAGCTTTTCAATTTGTTTTTTTTTTGTGTTTGCCTTTGGTGCTTTTGTGTTGTAGGTTTGGTGCAGCTTGTTTGGATGAGGAATTGGGATGTTCTTGAGAGACCTGAGTTGATTGTCTAAAAATCAGATTGCAAAAACTTGACAGAATGGTCGCAATCAGGATTTCAAACAGGTTTGCTCCTCAGAACAACCCGATTCCCGTCTGAGCCATGTTAAATCTTTGAGGTCACCAGCTCTGGAGTACAGCAACGCATCTTACAGCCTTGAAAATCAATCATCCTCCTCCTCCATGAGTACCTGAGAGGTACAACTCCAACACATTGTAAATACTATGCATTTTTAGTCTTCTCTGTTTTTGCATTTTGTTTGATGGGTCTCTTCTTCAAGCTTTTATTTGCACAAGGGACTGTGCAGTTTAAGTTTGGGGGAGAGGTCCATAGCATTTGACCTTGTGTTCTGTTTTCTTATTTTCGATTTTCATCCTTGAGTCTCATGCATCATGTGCATTGCATCTATGTCATAGAGAAAACCAAAAAAATGAAAATTTTCAAAAATTGCATAACACAAAAAGAAAAGCATCATTTGCATTTGCACATTAGGATTGAGTCTAGATGCATCTCATGTAGTTACTTGCACTTGCATAAGAAAAAAAATATTGATCATTTCCATTAAAAGGTGTGATTTTTCGAAAAGTTTTCAATGGCCTAGTTGTTAATTATTTGGTGCATATTGAGTGAGTTTGAAGTTAAGATAGAACCACATTTGGAATGCACATTTTGACATCATGACTTGGTTGAATCATTGCTTTGAATTGAACTCTCACCTTATCTATTGGAACCTAATTTGATCATTTAAATATCATTCTCATGCATTAAAAGTTTCTGCTCATGGATTTTGTTTCCCTTGGACACTCTTTATCCAATTTTCATCCTTCTTTGTGTGTCCAAGTTTGTTTGATAACCCTCCCTACCAAACCTTTCTTTCAAGCCAAAGCTTTTACTGAGAGATGTGAGGCCTTTTCCAGATTGAGCTAAGCAAAAAGTGTTGAGTCTTGACCGACAAAGTTTGAGCTTCCATGTAGAACTAGCTCACGTTTTTGAGCTAGACTAGGCTTAGGAATTGGGTGGTTGGGAGTTTGTGAGGAAGAGAGTGAGTTTAAAAGAGACCTTGAGAGTGGCAGAAAGTAAAAAAGAGAAAGGATGGGAGAAAAGAAAAGAAAAGAAAGAGGAGAGTTAAAAAGAGTGGTGGCTGTGTGAAGTTGTCAAAGTTAGGCAAGAAAAAAAAAAAGAGAAAATCAAAGCCTAGAAAAGAAAAGCCTTAAGCCACAAAAGTTCAAAAAAGTTTACTCCTCTGTTTTGAAAAGAAAGTTTATCCTCCCTTAAGTCCTAGTTTATAACCCTCTCAAGGTCCAGAAAAGAAAGAAAAGAGAGAGTGTCATTTGGGTTCATTTGAGTTTCATTTTCTTGAAGAAAAGGGTAGCTAGGATTTCAGTGGGTATCTTTGGGTTCTCAGCTCTGTTTTGGGTAGATGGAAGTTCAGCTTTGTATCATCCTTGGACTTGACTCTTAGCATTTTGCCCAAGCTCAATCCATCTTTGAGAGATCCCTGTTTTAAAAATGAGTAAACCACTTTGGAGAAACCTTTCATATCTCCTAAAAAGCCTAAACCCTTAACCAAATGAGCAAATCTTGAAGTGCATGAGTTTTGATTCATGGTTTGTATTAATTGAATGTCAAAAGGTGAGAGTGATATGAATGCATGTGTAGATTGGGTCTAGTGTCATTTTGCTGTTTGATGAATGTGGCTAAAGTTTTTGAAGTAAAGCAAACTCACTTGCATCTTATAATTCTCAACTAGGACATTGATCTCATTTCTTCTCATTGCACCTTGGAATCTGAGTCTTTCTCCTAATCCAATACTCTCAGATTTGTTCTTCTTGCTTGAGGGCAAGCAAGTGATAAGTTTGGGGGTGTTGATGTACTCATATTTTACATCATTTAGACATATAATTTCATACATATTTGCATGTTCTTGACATTCATTTCACTCATTTTAGGTCAATTACCTTCCATTGTGTACATTCATACCATTTAGAGCATACATTGCATACATTCTGCATTTGGAGTTGTATTTAGGTATTTTGAGGAGTTTTGGAGCTAGTTCGGAGATCAGAGTTTGAAGAAACGTTCAGGAGCTCGCAACAGGATGCAATCAGGATGTCAACAGGTTCAGAAACCTGTTTCTCGCCTTTCAGCTGAGTTGACCAGAGGAAGAGTTGACCCGCGTTGACCAAAGCTTTGACCACTTAGAAATGAAGACCAAAACGCAAAGTTTGGAGCCAAGACCATTTGGGGAAGGAAGAAGTCAAGCTAAATGAGTTGACCAAGGGTTTTGGAGTCTCCAAGTATAAATAGATTAAAGTCCTATTATTTTAGGCACTTGTAATTTCCCTTTCAAGAACACCAAAAACAGCCTCTTTAGGGTTCTAAACAATTTGTTAGATCCCAACTTCGTTTTTAATCAAATCAAGTTCTTTCCTTCTACAATCTTCTTATCTTATCTCTCTAATCATGATTAGGACCCTTTCCCCATGGGATTTGGTGTTCTAAGCATGATTAGTGAGTAAACCCCTTTGGTCTTAGAGGATGGGATAGATTAGGGATTTTAGAGTTTGATTTTGATGTTTAGAGGTTAAATTCGCAATACAATCCTTCCTTGTTGGGTTTTCTTAATGCTAGGTCTCTAATGATAATTTATATCTAGGTTTTAAACATTTTCCACATCAAAAGTGTTTGGAGAAATGTTGGACCAACCAACAAGGAGATTTGCTTGTCTAGCTCATGATAGTGAATGTTTAGAGAGCTTATTGGTTTAGGAGAATTGTTGCTTATTGCTGGCTTGAATCCTTTCCACTAATGAAAGTTAGCTCTTGGATTGGGTTCTTGCTTTGTGATTTTCACCATGAAAATGGGTTAATCTTGCTTCTTGAATTCTCTTCCTAGGATTGTTTGTCTAAACATCATTATCAACCTCTAAGATTCTCTAATCAATTACCCCATCCTAAGACCTCTTTCTTCCTTTGAATTCATCTACTTGCTTGATTCAATTTGGTTTCTAGCTTAGTCTTTGATTTCAAATTGCTTCAAACTCTGTTTATTGCCTTTATTTCTGCATTTTTACTGTTCATTTCGGATTTCACAAAACCAAATCTTTTTGCTCTTGACTTGAGAAATTTCTTGCATTCTTTCTTGTCCCAATCACTCTTCAAAGTGGATTGATAACCTTAAACTATGCTGCAATGATATGAGCAGGGATTAAGGGTTTGAAACACCTAAAAATCTTGTTTTCACAGTCCTAAAACCGTCTAGGCTCTGATACAAAAATGAAACAACCAACACTTTTTTTTATAATTAAATACTAATCAATTCTAGCGAAGGTCTTTAAAATAAATTAAATAAATAAATATCAATAACAAATAAATCAGTTCAGCGGAAGCAAATAATAATTAAACAAGTCTAGCAAAACAATGCAAAATAATAAAACATAAACATCCTATCATCCCCCTCTTCAGCCTTGATTCCGCGATCACACAAATCTTTTACCTGCAACACATTGGAATGGAGTTGCATAAGTATTTAATAAATACTTAGTGAGGCAATCACTCTGCCTACGAGCCATTTACGCAATTTACTAGATATTTAATAATATTTATAAACTCCAATAATTATTAAATACCATTTTCCAATTATTAAATAATTATTAATAATTAAAACTCCATTTCTCAATTATTAAATAATTCTTATAATTAAATAATAATTTTCCATATTTTAAAATAATTAAAATAATTATTTTAAATCAATTAATTAATTAAATTTACCATTAATTAATTAAATCCGAAAATAAATCAAAAATTGAATTAAAACATTTTAATTCAATTACATCAATTAACCATAATCAAATCAATTTAAACCAAGATAAACCAATTAAATCAATTAATTCAATTAAACCAGATAAATCAATTAAATTCAATTAAACCGATTAAACACACACACAATTCATCACAGAAACAACCAAAATACATGAAATAACAATTAAACACATAAACTCATCAAGAACAACCACAAACCAAATCTAATCTAGCAAATCACGGACCCACAGTCATGCACTCACCTTGACAATGATTGAAACTGAAGAAAAGAGGAAAGACAATGAACAGTGCTGAATCCCGACGATGAACAGTACCCCAATGAATAGTACACCGATGATAATTATATCGATGAACAGTACTTCGATGAACAGTACTTCGAATCTGCTCCAAAACTCCACTTTTCTCCTTTGCAGCCTCTGAACTCGAAAATTGTGCAAAAGAGAAGACGGTTGCACTATTTTAAACTTGATTTTTAGGGCTTTCTCCACTAAACCAGTCCAAACCAAATCACTTAAATTGAACCGACAAAATTCCAATTTTTTTTTTGGTTTATGGATGTTACAGCATATATTCCTTCTTCTGCCATAGTTAAGCAATTGATGATTTCTTTGCTTAGAAATTCCGCGGATATTGATAAGTCGAACAAACCTATATCACGTACCATAATTGTTAGGTCTCAAAGATTTGTGAACAATTTTACTGTAATATTTTATCCCAAAGAAAGTTTACTGCAATTTTCTCTTCATATTTGATTCTATAATTAACCATGCTTAGATACACAAAGAAAGAAAACTAATTATTTGGAACATGAAGAAGTGGGGATATATACAACCCAATGATTTAGGTGAAACAGAAGTCATATGTACTCTATCTTTGACCTCGTCCATATTGGTATATACTCCTCCCTTTCATATTAAATGTTGTTTTAGAATTAATTTTTTTTTCATAATAATATTTTAAATACACACTTTCTGATAAAATTCCAGTATATCCATGATTTGTTAACTGATTAGTTATTAAAATCAAATAATATACAGTACTCCCTCTGTTTCATTTAACTTGATGTTTTAGGGATTTTTTATTTTATTTTATTTTCATTTTAAGTGGTGTTTTCAAATTTCTATGAAAAAATATTTGTGTTTATATTTACTTTACTCCCATGATTTTTTTATTGGTTGGAATCATTGACATTGACTTAGGTATAAGATATTTAAGAGTTGCAGACATAATCTGAAGCTTTAATAGATCGGAGCACATACCAGGAGTGTCAATGACGTTGATTATTGGGCCATCTGGTATCGCGGCTCTATACATCTCACATTTCATCGTAACACCTATTGCCTGTTTTCTGGAGATGAACAGTTTTTGACCGAGGAGGGTGTTCCCGGTGGCGCTTTTTCCATTACCCGTACGCCCTACTAGAACTATGTTGGTAACGAGTTCTTACGCGGTGCTGCGGTGGGCAACTCAAAATCAGCCATATTCTGATCACCAGCGGTTCTTTGTTACGTTTCTGCACGTACACATGTTTATCCAAAGAAAAAAAAAATCAAGAAATGGAGCATATTGAAAAAAGAATGAAGAAAGGAAGAAGTTAACTAGGGGAGTATACCGAATGGAAACTCGCAAGCTTTCTTATCCTTTTGTGAGTGGAGAACAAAAGAAGAATGAGTGGACACGTTAATGGATAAAACATTCAAGTTTAAATAGAGTATCGCTTGCCCGAGATTATATGTTGGTCTTAGTTAAGAAACATCTATTGGTATTCATTTATGTGCGCTTGAGTTTGTTTATGTTTTATCTTTGGTAGTGTGATTAATTTTCTTATTGAATTTAAATTGTATATAGTTATAATTTGGAACTGGAAACAGTAAACGAAACAGAAAGGACAAGATGAGTTCTTGACTATTGCAAGTCTGCAAGACAAGTTCATAAGGACTATGATGACTTCTGAGGATTGACTTTGGCCTAAACAAATCGAAGAGAAACGAATCTTTTTTACCTTTTTGCTTGCAGCAATTTCAAGGCTTCTAACTCGGAACTATTCTTTCAAGTTTTTTTCTTCGAACTATACACCCCTTGTGAGCTACTGCATTTGTAGCAATTCATAAATGTGTGAAATTTTGCCGTCTCTTCAAGATTCCCGATCGTGATAAGTACATCTTCCTGAAAATAAAAAAGAACCCGTTTTTTTTTTCCAAGAAACTATGAAAAGGGAAAGAAAAAAAGGTTTGGACCTTCCATATAAGTCGAGTCTCTAATGGATTTTTTTTAACATATTTACGCCATAGCCACATATCAAAAGAGAGATTCTTTGGTTTACGACTATGGTTTTTGTTTTGGGCCTTTCTTCTGCCTTGTTGTTGCCACTACTCTGATTTGCTCTTTTTTGAGCTTTGATTAATACACACAGTACTACACAGTGAAAAAAAAAAAAAAAAAAGATTCTTTTGAGCTACATGACAATTGTGTTCTTTTGCTGATTATCTCTGCTTAACTATACCACCAAAATGATGGGTTCATGTTTAAATCTTGAAATAAAACTGCAAATGTACAACAAATGTAATAGTACTTAGGAGAAAATCTGGTACTCGTAGTAGTAATGCTTACAACAAAAGTACGGTTAGAAAAAATTCATGATTATGCCATTCTAACCGTAGTTACATTTAAAACCTAATATATGTATATATATCAAATTGATCTCCATAATAAGGAAACTGTTTCTTTAAAGGAAAAAAAAAAGGTCTCCATAACAATTGTTTAGCTAGCTAGTCATCATCTTTAAAAAAAAAAAAAAAGCTCTAATCACACAAATGCTTGTACAAGGTGATGTCTTGCGTTTTTGACACATTCTAACCAATGTTTTTTCGAATTTATCGAGTCTTTCTAGTCTTTATCGAGTTTTTTCAGGTCTAAAGATGTTCATGGTGGAGTTTTTATCACAAGGAGTAACAAGAAGTCGAACGGAGCAAAAAGGAGAACAAAGTCAGCAAAGACCGCACAAAGAAGTCGATCGAACCTTCAAACGTCTCCAGCATAGATCGATCGAACCGAGATGCGCCAGCGTAGGTCGATCGACCCGTCGTACCAACATGCAGCTCGATCGATCGCGCATGCACCCCTGCCATGCAACGATCGATCTCAGCCGTTCGATCAAACCGTTCAGATGATATCACAGCCGTTCGATCTATCTCCCCAACCGTTCGATCGATTCCCAGTTTTGTTATCTCAAACCGGATTGAACCGAACTCGACCCCAGAACTATTTTAGACCTACTTTCAGCCATTGTTTCGGCTAGGCTGTTTTTTCGGAGATTTTCACTGTTTTTGAGGGAGAAGATTTCAAACCTTTGTGACACAGTTTGAAGAAGATTTCTGAACCCTTTTTTGTTTACTGTTTCTTATTTCTATTCAATGACTTTCGTTTGAACCTTTGTTGGTATCTGTTTCACCATGTTTGAGTAATCACTTTACTTGATCTAGGTTTTTCAAAGGATTTCATGTGTTAGCTAAACTAAATACAGATAGGGCTTTATCATGTTGTCTTCGCAACTGTTGAGTTTAATGCTTATATTGAATTGATCACTTAATCTCTGACCTTAGGTTAATCTATTCATCAAAAGTGTAATAGGTTGCTAGAACAAACAATTGTGAGCAAATCGTCCTTAGCCTGCGAAAGTTGATGCTAAGGCGACTTGTGAACATATCGAACCTATCCTTATTGCTTGCCTTCAATTACTAGATTCAAACGACAGTTTAGACATCTAGGTTGCTAAGCAAGTTGTTAAGATCGCGACAGTGGATTAACATACTTTTATGTTCGAGTTCGAGACCTGTTAATAACTTGTGCCTTGAATAGTTGTTTGGTTGTTAACCATGAACCTCCTGCGAATTGCCTTGATCTAGTGCTTGTTTTATTGAGTTTACATCGTCGTTTACACTCGTTAATTGTTACCAAATCCAAAATCAAATCATTCTTTTCTTAGCTCTGCTTTAAATCTCTTAGATTCATAGTGTAACACTGGTCCTCTGAATTTCGAATCCTTTATATTACATCTTCATCACTGTACACTTGCAGTAGAGAAAAATGATCTATTTTTAGATTATCACAAGGATAACGAAGACCAGTTCTTCAGGCTAGCTATATCAACTGAGGATTTTATATCAAACAAAAAAAAATTATAGTCATTTAAAATGCTATAAAATATGGTCGAAATTTGATCAGTATTATTGTTCTGTACTTCTGTCGCGTTTATTCATATAGCTTACATAATTCACATTAGACCAATCAAAGGGCGCAAATGTGGTCGCATGACGTCTTTGGCCGTATAGGTTTATCTCACGGCTGGAACCTAGTCGGATAGTTTTCCAGGTCGGACAAGACAACAAGCATGAACGGAGTCAATCCCCAAAAGTCGTCTTGTCCTTTCTGCTACTTTACCGTTTCCAATTTCATATATATTATAAGCAATCGAAGTTAAACTACTGCATTAATAACATTATATACGGTTGACATACACAAAACAAAAAGAACACTGTTATATTCAACTGGTACAAAAAGAAAAAGAAAAGAAATTTCCATGTAAATCCCAAAAGGCCTTGGTTGCTACGTTATATCATACAAACTTTCTTCTATTTAGACTTCAGATTTCATGTAAATCTCAAAACCTACTGGGTCCCTTAATCTATTAAAGACTTATCAAATTTCTTGTTTTTTGTTTACTCTGCTCCGGAAGTACTAACTAAGAAAGTTAAGAAAGCTCGTGAGTTTCCTTATTTTCCTAATTTTTAGATATCTCACTTCGCTCATATGATTGAATGAAATGAAGATATCACATATTTAATCTTTTCACGGGTAAACAATGATCCAATGTTGCTTTTCTATCTGTTTAGAACATCAGTGAATGGTCCATGGCTTCTGGGTCCGAACCAGTGAAAAACATAGTTCTGGTGGGGCGTGCAGGCAATGGAAAAAGTGCCACCGGGAACTCAATCATTAGAAGACCAATATTCACATCAGGTACCCAAGCAACAGGTGTTACAATGACATGTCAGACATTTAGAACTGTGACACCAGGTGGCTCCATAATCAATGTGATTGACACTCCAGGTATGTTTTTGCTTCCTTGACACTCTTTGAATAAAACCTCTTGATTATCTTATGTAACATAGTTTTGAGCTTATAAGGATGCTAACCAGGTAGTCTTGAATTTTATATTAAATTTGCTGCATTTAGATTTACACGAGAACATTAAAATTACTAAATATTTATAATATAGTTGAGTGTTGTGTTAGGAATAGGAATCAAATGTTTGATGGGATAAAAATATGGGTCAATCTCTTCAGTTGATTTTAAGTTGGAAGCTCATGAAACTTAACATGGTATGGTATGGTGGTCCAAATAGGGTTTATTCAATCTTAAAGTGGGATTCAGCTCATGATGGGATATTTTCCAATCCACTAATTGCTAATTAGTTTAAATTTTAAAAATTATGAAGTCATTTTATCCATGAAATAATATATTCAGCCCGGCTTGATCTCGGTTGGTGACTCAGGTTTGTTTGATTTGATAACGAAACCGGACGTTATCAGTAAGGAAATCGTGAGATGCCTTGCTCTGGCAGAAGAAGGACTACATGCAGTGGTGCTGGTTCTATCTGTGAGAACTCGGATTACGAAAGAGGAAGAAGACTCTCTTTGCACGCTGCAGATCCTCTTTGGGGCTAAAATCCTTGACTATTTGGTCGTTGTATTCACCGGTGGGGATGAGTTGGATAGTGATAACCAGACGTTGGAATCGTATTTGTCCGAGTGCCCTGATTTTCTCAAGGTCGGCGATTCCATATTGTATTAAAACTTTGGATTACTCCCATGCAACAATGTTTCTATCTATTAATCTATTTACTTTGAATTGGCATGGTTTGTGCAATTTTCAGAATATCTTCAGCCTATGTGGCCACAGAAAGGTTTTGTTTTATAACAGGACTAAGGATGAAGACCAGAAGAATAGACAAATCCAGCAGCTTCTCGACCATGTTGCAGCTATTGGAAGAAGAAATGGTGGAAAACCATTTACGGAACAGATGCACCGTCAGATAAAGGTGAGAACAAGACTCTCCCAGCTGCATTTCTCTCTTATAATATGTGCTGATTGTGAGACTAAGCCTCAAATCTGCGTTTCTCAGGAAGAGACTATGAGACACAGAAAAGAGGAAGAAGAAGCAGAAGCTAGGTATCTAGCAACAGAGATAGAACAAGTGAAAAGGGGGTTAAAGGAGGAGCATGAGCGTAAAATGAGGGAAATGGCAACGATGGTAACTATATTTCTTTTCGTTTACTTGATTAGGCATTTAGGCTTATTTAGGAAATCAATCAGAAGGAGGCAAAAGTGGCCTTTTAACATATTAAATAATGTGTTCTTGTGATCTCTCAGATGGAGGACGTAATAAAAGATGCTTGGGAGGCCCACCAGAGAATGCTACGTTTAATGGATAACATGGGGTCAAGAAAAATGTGCAACATTATGTAATCGGTGTACTAAAGATCTCTGAAGACATATAGTCAAGGTCTCTGGTCGTGCACTTCACGTGTTTTTTTATTACATCTTCATGTGTGCTTTGTTGTTTTTGTTGTTTTAGTTTGCATTCTCCGATATGATTTCCTAACAATCCACACAAGTGTTGTGCCCAAAATCTTTGTAACTAAAGCTTACCATACACATACATACTTTACAAAATTAATATGTTTATGAAATCTGATCTTTGGTTATTCTTTTTAATATCTTTTATTTTTGGGCTTATATAATGGATTACCAAATTGTGTCGTGAAATTGGCAAACGCACAAGTGGTCAAAATCATAATTATTCAAGAGAGTCTTTCTCTGTAAGGTAATTTGAACAATAGTTTTTTTTGTAACAATTGTATGCCATGTATACTAATTCTCATTATGTTATCTACTGTATGTAGATTTCTACCATAGCTTTGGCCTTTGGATCTATATATCGACCATCTTTATGTCACTCCATTTTTGCTAATAAAAAAAACTATATATTTTTTTTTTATAATCAGGAATTCTTAATGAACATAACTTGCTTTTTTCTTTACGTGCATCAAGATTTAATTATTGTTGGAAAATAAAACCAAACTAAAGTATAAATTGACTGTGTGACATATTTTCCTTTTCTTTTGAACAACTCATTCATTAAAAACCAACACGAAATGTTACATTGCAGTTGATCATGAAGCTAAGAAGTCACAAAGCGCTTTCTTAACAATTGAATCAGCAGCCATATTGTCTAAACATGGAATAAATCTAAAAGTGATAGAAATAAACAGATCCACGAGAGATTGGATATCGAAGAAAAGTCCAAAGATTTTCTTGACATGATCTCGGAAGCAATGGCTCAGACCAAGTCTTGAGCGTCACCGAACCAAACTATTGTATGATCCCGAATACGACTTATTTTCTAGACCCAAAAACCCCAAAACCAGAATAACCCTAACCGATGTCAAAAAAAAAAAAAAAAAAAAAAAAAAAAAAAAAAAAACGAAGAAGAATAACCCCAACCAAACCGAACGAAATTACTGAATTTCCACCCTTTATCTAGTATCATATAGCAGGTATAGGAAAACATTATCAATTTTCCCAAAAGTAAATAGTCTAGCAGAGGACTTTGCAGAAAATGCGAGGGGAGTACATGTTTGATTTAATTAATCTCTAGGCCGTCGGCTCATACACTAATTCCACTAACTGGGTAGTAGGAACGAATAAGTCTCTGTAAAAGCAAAGGAAGAAGTCCGTCAGCTCAAGTGGATCTGCACATAACAATTAGAGCTTACTTTTGAATTATCAATATGACATAAATTAAAAGCAAAATATCTAAAACAATCTAGTTTATTAGCAAATACCCTAATTAATATTACTGTAAGAACCAGCATTTTTGGGATTTAATTTTGTTGATACTTCTGAAACATTATTAACATAATCCAAAAAGACCTCGTCGTTTATTTCAAAATCAAACAAACTCAAATGGCACAAACAAATATTCTAGTTTCTAAACTTAAATTTTCAAAATGTCAACATGTCATAGCATACAAGAAAAGATCACACAACCATCAAGAAAGCGTGTTAAGTAAGCGTTCTTCTATATAAACTGTCATGTTTAGTTGATACATTTTGGGTTTAGGTTTTGACAAGAGTATCTTATTTTATTTCTTTGTAATACTTGAAGAAGGTTTCTCTCAGTTACTTTAGATCGGTATGTTTAACTACTTTTGCTCATAGTTATTACATTTCTTGATCAAGGCTTTTACGTTGAACTAACAATTCTGTTAGCTAAGGTTTACATGTAAATTTGTATGCAAAATAGCTAAATATGGATGTTTCGGAACTGCCGTCAGCGTCAAAGCCAGTCAAAAACATAGTTTTGGTGGGGCGTACCGGAAACGGAAAAAGCGCCACCGGAAACTCACTCATTGGACAACAAGTGTTCATCTCCGAATCCCGAGCATCAGGTGTTACCACAACATGTACGACATCCAGAACTGTGACACAAGATGGCCAGCTAATCAACGTGATTGACACTCCTGGTATGTTTTATATAATTTTTTGGAACAAAGCATGTCCATGATACGAGACTATCGGTAGGGTTTTCTTTATATGGTTACGATATTTTATGTCTTGGTATCTATATACGTTAGAGTGTTCTCTTTTTTTTTTTTTTGTTATTAGGTTAGCAAATGCCTGCATAGGATATCTATTGATTAATTAAACTTAACCCTAACCGAGACTAAGGTTAAAAGAAGCTTAGATTAAATCTTTCTCACATCAAAAATATCAGTCCATTGTTCATCAAAGGCAGGGTTTGATCAAGCTTGTACATTTTTTAACAAAGTCAGGGTGGTTTGATGATGTGATGCAGGTCTGTTTGATTTGTCGGTGTCTGCTGAATTCATTAGCAAAGAAATAATCAAATGTCTTACCCTCGCGGAAGAAGGAATACATGTTGTGGTGTTAGTTCTATCTGTGAAAACCCGGATTACCCTAGAGGAAGAGAACACACTTAGTACCTTACAAGTCCTTTTCGGGAGTGAAATCGTTAAATATCTGATCGTTCTATTCACGGGCGGTGATGAGTTGGAAGCAAACAACCAAACACTGGACGGTTATTTTCTTCAAGGTTGCCCTGAATTTCTAGAGGTTAGTGATTTTGATAATGGTCTTTGGATTTTTGGATTATTTGCAATTAAGGAATATCTGCCTACTAATATATATATATATGGATGTTGAATAATTGAATTTTGTTGTGATATTTCAGATAGTTCTCAGAGAATGTGAAGGCAGAAAGGTCTTGTTTAATAATAAGACTACTGATGAAGGCAAGAAGGTTGAGCAAGTCCAGCAGTTTCTTGCCCTTGTCTCATCCATTGGAAATAGCAATGATGGGAAACCGTTCACACACGAAATGCATCTTAAGATAAAGGTAAAGATAATATCCTAAAATGACGCAAAAATAGTTTCTTTTTACAATTCTAATTTAACATACCAAATTTAAAATTTCAAAGATAGCTCAAATTGTTGTGTGAAAGTATTTGTTTGTCTTAAATGAATTTAAACATTGCATTAATTTTATTCAATTGAGAATTTAGATTTCTTCCATTAGGAAGGGTTTTGAGTTATTTTGATTTAAATTTATGGTGTTATTGAATGTTTTAACTAGTTATGTTTGGATCAAAAACTTTAAAATGTGCTATTTTAGATAATTGTCAATGGTTAAAATTTTCTGTTTGTTTCTCAGGAAGAGGCTGAGAGTCTTAAGGAACAGAAAAAAGAGGTTGAAGCTAAGAACCTTGGAGAACCAGAACTTGAAGAAACAAAGAAAAAATTACAAGAATCATATGATAACAAGATCAAAGAAATGCAAAAGATGGTAAATGTGTATTTCCTAAACTCTATGCCAACACGGTAATGATTTATAGAGATCCAACGAGACTTGCCTATCTTTTCAGGTGGAGCAGACGCTAAGAGAAACTTCTGCTGCACACGAGAAAATGGTCCTTCAGTTAAAAGAGAATCTCGATAAGGCGCATAGAGATACCAATTCTCTGCGCAATGAGCAGGATCAGCAACATAGGCGGACAATGTATCAGCTCGCTGTACCGGCGTTGATAGCGACGGGATGTAACATCTTGTGATCGATGTGACCAAGTCACCCCAGGATCAAGTCAACGTCAACCCGTCCTGCACGTCGTCCAACCTTTCATATACCTTTTGTTTATATGTGTGTATTTCTAAGTGTTTCTTCTATTTCTATACTACCATTTCCCTTGCAACCAATTACATATCTAGCTTGTTGCTACAACGTGTAAAAACGCCTTTCTCTCATATGAAAATATAATAATTCAGTATGGCCCAAACATAAAAACATGGAAACAAACATACATATAGGACCCAGTCACCCAGGGTTCGGAACTCCCACGGTTTAACAAACAAACAAAAACTTACAAATAGGGAAATCAACACGCAAAATAAACCACATTACTCTTTTGAGAGAGCATGTAATCCGAAAGCCGATTTTTGTAACAAAACAAGTGACATTTGTATCTTCACATAGCAATGGAAAATCACTTTGATACTGATCTTTATTAGGCACAACTGTTGTCAGATAGAAGACATTATTTATAGGATGGTGCATGAAAAAAAGAATTGTATTTAAGCAATTAAGCCCATAGTCCGGACTAGAGCATTTAATTTAATATGTACATATTATTGATGCCTAGAATCATATACTAAAAGAGAATCGGACTGCCAAACCAATTCAAATATCAAGTAACAATGTGCCTGGAGTGTCAATCAAATTGTTTGTGTTTTGTAAGGAGACATGTTTTGGTTTTCTTTTTTGTGATTTAATAAAGAGTCGAAAAAGAGGTTTTTCTTCTCTAAAGAAAACTTAAAGAGCTACATGATTGTTGAGTTGGGGTAAGGGTGGGCACGGAAAATAAAAATCAACTCAAATTCGTCAAAGCATAAAAAGATTGAAAAATTCACATCGCATGCATTATAAAACCCTGTCTTTAGCTAGCTATACTACTTAGTTATAAAACCCTGTCTTTTGACGATAAAACCATATATTGACATGAATATGTCAATATAAATGAAAGCCCCTTTATCAGTTTAAAGCTTTCAATACTTCAATCACAGATTGATGCACTTTCCCAGCTTCTTCTGGAGTTCCTTCGTCTCTTTCTCAGCCCTCTCCAGATTCTCTCTCAGCTTCTTAATCTCATCACTCGACCGTTTCTGAACTTCGCTTGCCCTCTTCTCCGCTTCAAGTCTTGCAGCTTGCTCTTCTCCCAATTGATGCTCCAGTCTCTTCGCTGTCTCTCTAAGCTTCGTCTCCACCTACACAAACAACAAAGAAAACAGAGAGATGAATATGAGAAAAGGGCTTCTGAGTTTAGCTCGGGACCATGTGGTTACAGAATCATCAACGAAAACAGCAAGATTTGATCCCATTCTATGACACAATGGAATCTACTGGTTCTTGGTGTACATTGAACCAATAAAACAAAACAAAGCTACTACAGCTTTTGCTTCTACAGCTAATTTTCAACTTTTGTACTCTGTAGTGAAGCTGAAACTCTGTTTTACAACCTATAGGCATATAAATTATTGAACTTTCCTAACATGAACCCTCTAACAAGATCATAAATCAGCACTACAGTAAACAGAATTTACCATCTCGGTGATGCGGTTAAGCTGCCGATCATACGATACATCAATCTGCTTCTTGAACTCAGAAATCTCATTCTTTGAATAACCCTTCAGCGACTCAACCTCCTTCTTCTGGTCCCTTAGCTTCACAGCCTCATCCTGAGAACAAAATCAACAAATCATTCTCTGCTTCAAAAACAGATAAATCGAAAAGAGTGTAAACAACAAAATTTCACCTGAAGCTCCTGAAACAACTCATCTGTAAACGGTTTACCATCGTTCTTTCTAGCAATCGAATCAACAAGCGAGAGAAGCTTCTGCACTTGCTCAGCTTTCTTGCGCTTATCCGTTGTCTTGTTATCAAACAACACCAATCTATTGTCACATAGCTCCAGAATTTCCTACAAAACCAAACACAATTCAAACATATAAACAAATCTTCTTTATCCTTCTAAAAGACTCAAGTGTAAAATAGCCAAAGATACTAACTTTCATAAACTCAGGACACTCCTGACCCAAATAGTCATCCAAAGTCTCATCATTCTCTTCCAAATCATCACCACCGGTGAAAACAATGATCATATAGTCAGCGATTTTACTCCCAAAGAGCGTCTGCAAGTTATAGAGCGCAGATTGCTCCTCTTCCGTAAGCCTTCCCCTCACAGAGAACACCAACAGAACAGCATGGATTCCATCTTCAGCCAAAGTTATGCATCTCACAATCTCTTTACCGATGAAATCAACTGTTGTAGACAAATCAAACAAACCTGTAAAACAAAGCAATGATCAAATTAACTTAACCCTTCTTCCCAATGAAACAAATCTTTGATTAGATTGGAATAAAGGTTTGATTTTTATACCAGGAGTATCAATAACATTGATGATTTGACCATCTTCTTGCACAACTCTGTGTGACTGGCACGTGCTTGTGACTCCTAGAGAGCTTGCTCTTGACTTAAACGCTTTCTTGCCGAGGATACTGTTCCCTGTTGCGCTCTTTCCGTTTCCGGTACGGCCAACGAGAACTAGGGTTCTGCTAGGGTTTGTTGATGAAGCAAATTCCCAATCATCTTCCATCAAATCTCCACCCATCTTGAACAAACTCATATACTTTTTTTCCTGCAAAAAACGAATTGCTGATAAAGTTGTAATCTTTGACAGGTTAAACAGAAAATCCATGTAAGAGAAAAAGAAACAATGACGATCGCAAGAGCTTTACACACCAAAAGTTTCAAGCTTTCAATAGATAATTGTTGATTCGCTTAATGGGTCGAAGTAAAGTTCTGAGCTTTGACAGATTAAAGAGAAAATTAAAGAACAATGACGATCGCAAGAGCTTTAAACACTCAAAAGCTAAGTTTATGATAGAATATTACTTGCTTGTTAGAGAGGAAATTAAACACCAAAAACAGAACAGTACCAGGAGAATCAAATCAAAACCAGATAATCAAACAGATCAAAACAATCGATGAAGTAAGTTAAAGGAGAGAAAGATAGAAGATTACTTGCTTAAAAAGAGGAAAGTTGAAGCGACGAACTTAGCCAAAAAGCGAAAATATCTGTTGCAGCAATTTATACGGAAGTCAGTAAAACCTGAGTAAACGAGGAAGAGTCTTGTGTGATACAAAGTGCAAGTTATCGCATGAGACGCGGATCATCTTACGATGTGATTATATACCGTACGATGTATTTAGTCTTCATCCTACGGCTCAAGAGAGATGACGTCATTTGTTGGACCACGGCTTAAAATAGCCCAGTAGCAAACCCCATTCGAACTTAGTCTGCTCATATCGGGTAAGGATAATTAGGTGGTAACACAAGGTGTAGACTAGGAGAAAATTACAACTAGAACTAGATGTACTTTTTTAGTTTGGCTTTACACAATGAGTGACTTTGTGAAAGTGGTGTACTTCCACTTTGTGATTTTACCATTGTCCTTCTTTTATCTTGCTATTACTTTGAGATTTTATATTTTACTGCTGCCTATTTACATTTCTCTTCTTCCTGTAAAACACCCTAATCTCACCGGAATCTGTAACTCACGATTCATCTTTCAGACCTGTTCACTTTCCTTTTTTCGTTACCCTTTACGTTTTCGTTTTTAATTGTAACCCAGATTCCGATTCTGCTCCAATGGTGAGAAGTTATGAAATGTATTTTTCTCTAAATCCTTAGCTTAGCTCGTTCTAGATTTTTATTTAGTTGGTCTCCTAAAAACTCCGACAGATCCGTCGTTAGACTAATTACTTCTCTTACTTGAATCTAATCTTTCACATCTTTCACCCCAAGGATCTGTTGATATCGAAGAGATGATTAGTGAAATTAAAGTCAATTTCTGTGAACACATCTCAGTCCTATATTATGTTTTGATTATCGTTTTTAAAGTTTCTTTTGTTGCAAATAATTCATTGACCGTACTTCTCTTCCATGACAACAGATGGGAACATCGAATCTGGTCGGATCTCGTCGAGGAGAGAGAGCGATTGAACTTTTGGATCTCAGATTCATAACTGAAAGAAGAAAAGCTCAGGGCTTGATGTTGTTCCACCGTTCCGAGCTGCTAACGATATATATCCATTATTTTTTATAAAAAGATATATATCGATTTTTGTATGTATAATATAATTTTTTGAGTTATGCGGATAAAGAACAGATAGTTTGAGTTACTAAACTATTATCATCAGAATAGATAAGGCTTAAACTCAGGTTTCTTGTATTTCGGATGATTACGAGAAAATTTGGATCATATTTATAAATTTTGTGATAGTTTGTAAAAAAGAATTTCAAAAAAACTTGAGTTTAAGATATTAAATTAAGTATTTTAGGGGTAGTTAATAAAGCAAAAATTGCTATGTGGTTTTAGGTCACTTCACTGATTTTCCCTCCATACACATCAATTTCGTTATACGTTTAGCTTACAGTTTTTTATTTAAACAAACAATAAAATTGTTTGTTTAAACAGTTCATGAACTATATATTCGTCGTAGATGATATAATCCTCGTTTATTTAAAGAAGTATCTTTCAAATAGTATAACAAACCAAAAAAGTGATTCAAAATATCAAATAGTCTTAGCTAATTATCTGGTTTATACCCTTATCCGTCAGGATAAATTATTTTGATTTCAACTGGTGACATTAAATATTTACATGAAAATTTTAGATCATTCAGGTCGGCTTTGATCTTGTGAGCCCCCGACCCACAATGCACAGGTCATTTGTCCGAGTCATTAGCTGCCGTTTGATGCCGTAAATCTCCATCTTACGGCTTAAACATAAAGTGAAAAGGTCGACAATAATAGGCCCAAATCGTTGGCCCATAGGGTTTCGAAAATCCACGTAGACTTATTTTACCCTTTTCCATCTCAAATGCGGTTTGGTTTCTCTTCGGGTTCGAAGAAATTTATGTGAATTTTCCTGTTTTTTTTATTTAATTTAATTATTAGCTGTGTTTTTTAGAGAGAGAAGAGAAGGAAGAGAAGAGAGGAACAAAAATTAGGGCAAAATCGTCTTGCGATATGTTCACTGCGTTCTGATGTGTTTAACCTTTCTTCGTCGTGTTTCTGTTTGATTTGCGGCTTTTCCCCCGAAGAAATTAGGGTTTTCCTTTTAATCCGATGAAGAACCCATCACCGAAGAGGAAGGTGGTTGTTCGGCACTTGCCGCCTTCTCTTTCACAGTCCGATCTCTTATCCCAAATTGACCCTCGTTTCGGTGATCGTTACAATTGGCTCTCCTTTCGTCCTGGAAAGTCCAGGTAAAGCCCTCTTCTTTCCTTTGTTCCGTATGTTACTTCTTGAATTTGATTATTGGGTTTTTACTCTCTGAATACATATGGATTCTACGAATGTTGCTTAGTTTTAGGGTTTCGATTCATTTACAAAGATGATCGATTTTAGGGAATAAAGGTTTTGACTTTATGTTAGAGACTCTCGCTATGTAGTTGCTTTGGTAAGTGATGTGTTGCTTTCTTTTTTTGCTGTTTCCTCAGCTATAAAAATCAGAAATTTGCAAGGGCCTACGTTGGTTTCAAGGCACCAGAAGATGTTTATGAGTTCGCTGCATTTTTCAACGGGCATGTGTTTGTTAATGAAAAGGGTACTCTAACTCTGTCTTCGTTCTGGCTGCTTGTGTGTTTTAGTTGTTTTTTTTCCTTTCTCGGAGATGTGATCATGTGGTTTCATTTGGGTTTAGGTGCTCAATTCAAGGCCGTAGTTGAATATGCGCCTTCACAGCGTGTGCCGAAACCATGTGAGAAGAAAGATCCTCGTGAAGGGTCTATTAGCAAAGACCCTGACTATCTTGAGTTCCTTAAGCTGATTGCTCAACCTGTTGAGAATCTCCCTAGTGCTGAAATCCAGCTGGAAAGAAGAGAAGCTGAGCAATCTGGTTCGTTATTTCGAAAGCCGAGTACTGTTTTGCAATCATTTGGTATTATGTCCTGAATCAATGGAAATTACTAATGAAAATCACATGTTTAGGTACTTCAAAACCGGCTCCGATTGTTACCCCTCTTATGGAATTCATACGTCAGAAACGTGCTACTGTGAGTGGATCTCAGGTACATTATGCTCGCTTAGTCCTACCTGGTGGAAATGTTAGAGCTTAAACGTAACTTCTATTGTTGATCTCTGCTTTCTGTTCAAGCAACAGGGTTTATTAGATGCTCGAAGAGGAGGCAGAAGAGCCAGAGCAGTCGCTGCAAACAAGCCAAGTTCAAGGCCCTCGAAACGAAACTCTGAGAAGAAAAAGGTGCGTTCTCTGACTTTGTACGAGTGAATAGTCAGTGTAGTCTGCCATTTTGATCTCCATTTTAAGTCATCTACTTGTTTTCTTGATAGTATGTGGAAAAAGACAATTCGAAAAGCGTGCTCCGGAAGGTTACATCAGACGGCGGGAGCTCCAAGCAAGATATACCAGAAGCTGATACTGGAAATCAGTCAGCAGCTATAGGTATTCTTAAGTATCTAATCACATATTTTCTCTATTCATAAAAGTTTCTCTGTCTTTCTAATATATGTTTTTAATCTACTCAACTGCAGATTCTATCTTGGATAGCTCTCTCCCAGGGATTCCATTGACTATGGATTCTGGGAAGAAGAAGATTTTGCTCCTGAAATCCAAAGACCGAGACAATCCTAGTGTAAGCTTTTGGCTCTTTAAGAAAGTAGTGCAGACCAAAAGCATTGGTTTCTTTTTCATCTAAGTTGTAGAGAGAACCTCAAATCATGTACAGCTTCTCATTTGTCAAATGGTGTTTGATAATGGCTTTTCAGAACCCTCCGCCACAACTGGACAGGCAGATGGAGAATAATTTATCTGGTAGCTCCTCGGTTTCAAGACAGAATTCGAAGAATGATGTTGGTGGGAGGTTGATCAAGAGAATACTTCTGAAAAATGAGTTGCGACCAAGCGCGTCATCATCTTTTGTTCAGCCTGAGCAAAGAGTCGAACCCTCGGAAGCAGAAAACCCCAAGCGTCCTCCTCGGCCAGCCAACACTCGAGCAGGTTATAAGGGAGTAGGATTTCAGTCAAAATGTTTGCTTCCCAAGTTAGGCTGATAATTCAAAATACAGTTTTGGGTAAATTTGCAGGGAAAGACTATCATGCATCTAGTCCCATCGGTGAGAAGCAAGATAGGCGTACGAGAAACAAGGACAGGCCTGATCGTGTTGTGTGGGCTCCTCGTCGTGGTGATGGGTCCAGTGTCAACGAGGATCAACCTTCATCTTCAGCAGGTTCTGTTCCTGCTCTTGACCAATGCGTAATAAGTTTTAATCTTTATGGTTGTGATCCATGACATCTAAACTCATTTTGTGTATCATCTTACAGTGAACAATGGAGAAGTGAAAGAAAGGACGCTCTTGCAAAGATCTGGAGAAGTTGTGAACTCCTCTGTTGGACACTCTCTTGAGAATGGTTAGTTCATTTGAAGTTGGAGAATACTTAATAATGTTCCTTGTGTCATTATATGAATCAAGAAAAGTGATGTTGGTTTTGCCAAAACTTCTGGACTTTCTCAGGTTCTGTTAGAAACTCTAATCGCCGTGTAGGAGCTCGTAATAGAAAAGAAGACGGCTTTGTGATGACTGGTGAGGGTAAATCATCCCGGAGAGGAGGAGGTGGTGGTGGTGGTGGTGGTGGTGGTGGTTCCAATTCACAAGAGGCAAGCCAAACCAAAGCCTTTTCTTTACTACGCCTTAGAATAAGCTTAAAACCATGTCTAAAAGACTCATTTTTACTGTGTTGCAGAAGCAGATGTGGATCCAGAAGTCATCATCGGGTACTTGATATATTCACTTGACATATGGTAAGCTTTAGTCACACGCCTACGTTTTATTACTTCATGATCTGTTATACGTATTTTGCCAACACAATGTTGTGATTTGCTATGACCTTTCAGGCTAAATATATGAGCCGTTCCAATGGATTTTGTCCTTCAGATGGGAATCTATAGATCTCAATCGAAATGGAGAAGTTAACACACTATCAACATCAGTCGGGTTTTTGGGGACTTTTGGTCCAGCGTCGTTAAGTCGTAGTATTGCACATAAAAGAGGCCCTTCTCAAAGTAGGAATCATCTCAAGATTTATGGGTTTGAGACACAAGAAAGACTCAAAAGTAGCTACAAGGCTCTTAGCGGTTCGGTTTCACGGTACCTGCATCCCCTTTTTGGCTTGTGCGGTGTTACAGACAAGTGGGTGGGTGAGAAGTGTGAGAACTTGCTTACCCGTGAGTCTATGTAATGAAATAAAGTCAAAAGTATATAGGGAGCAGGAAACACTGTGTCAGGGTTTTATTCTGTGTTCCTGAGAGGCCTTGGAATGTGATTTGCAGGATTTTAACCATATTATAGTTTGATTACTGTGAAAGAAAATTTCTATCCAAGTAATATTTTTCTTGTGGATGGTTGGTTTATTTCACATGACTGTTACATAACTTGCTCCACGGAAAGAATGTTTTGCATGACTATTTCTTGTCAAACCTCTAATTCATCATTATGGTAATCAGTTAAAATGATATTGACATAAACAAACTGATTTTTAATTACCATCTTAAAAATAAAAATTTGACGTTTAGAGAATATCAAAACGTAGCAAAAGATTAAACTAGTTCTGAAATTATCAATGTGGATTCCATTTTGGCATGTTTTGGGTAATCTGTCGGATTCCATTTTGGTATGTTTGGAGACAATTGCAGCTAAATTGTGTGTTCAAATTAATTTTGACTTGAATGATTAAGATTAAGAGCCAAGATCTTATTTATCCACAAGTATGTCTATGTCGAATGTGAATTTCCAAACATGAATATAGTTAGCTGTCATACACACCCTCCTAGATCAATACTTCTACAATCCTCAAATATACTATTTTAAATTTAGTTCTTAAATTAAAAAATTAATTTATGCATGTGACTAGAATTTGTCTTTTTCCTACAATCCTCAAATGTACTGTTTTAAATTTAGTTCTTAAACTCTACAGCTCTTTACGAGTGAAACGTGAAAGTCCATAGAGATATTCAATTGATCTGGATAAAAGTTGTAGCGATGACTATCCTGTGGAACTTGGCGATGTTGATTATAGGCTTAGTGGTCATAAAGATCAGCCACTGGCTTTATCGATGGTCAAACCCTAAGTGCAATGGCATTGGCAAGTTACCACCAGGAACAATGGGTTTTCCAATCATCGGAGAGACAATTGACTTCTTTAAGCCTTCTGGATTCAACGATATCCCATCCTTTGTGAAGAAGAGGATGTTAAGGTTAGATAGCTATCAAATCCTCCATAGTTATATATAAACAAGAACATGTATGTTTATGTGTTTATGAAATGTTTCCAGGTACGGGCCATTGTTCCGGACGAACATTCTCGGTTCCAAAACAGTGATCTCAACGGACCCAGATGTGAACTTACAGATTTTTCGGCAAGAGAACACGTGTTTCGAACCAGGCTATCCGGACATATTTTTCAAGGTATTTGGAAAAGATAATCTGTTCATGAAGGAAGTGACATTCCACAAATACCTCCAGAAAATCACTACGGAACTTATTGGCTCAGAGGGTTTGAAGAGAACGATGATAGGAGTCATGGACAGAGCGATCCGTGACCATTTTCTATTGAAGGCTAGCCAGGGGAGCTTCGATGTTAGGAAAGAAGTTGACAACGTTGGTTCACATATCTTTCTTTATTTGTCTATATATTGACGATTTTTTAACTAAGCTCCAATTATTTGATAGTTTCTTCCTTATTATTTGCAGTTGGTATTAGCATACATGACACCAAAGTTGATAAGTAACCTCAAACCAGAGACTCAATCAAAACTTGTGGATAATTTAAATGACATCACTCTTCATTGGTTTCAGTCCATTTTTAGCCTCTCTACTTGGAAATTTCTCATCAAATTCTTGAAGGTGACTGAGAAATTTGTTTCTTCTTCTTTTTTTTTTTTTTTTTTTTTTTTTAATTACAATTAGCACTTAATTAAACTTCTCTACTAAATCCTTGTTGTATTCAGTCACGCGGAGAAGCCATCCAGGTGATGAAAGACGCTCTCAAGAGGAGGAAAGAATCGAGGGAGAAGCAAGGAGACTTCCTCAACACAATGCTTGAAGAACTAGAGAAAGAAGACAGTATTTTTGACCAAGGATCGGCTATAGAACTCATTTTCCTTCTTTCGTTCGTCACGAGAGAAGGTACCTCTGGTTGTACTGCTTTGGCCGTGAAATTCATATCCAAAAATCCCAAAGTGCTTGCAGAGCTCAAGGTAAATATATATTCTCTTTTTTTTCTATCATCTTAAGATCAAGTATGGATGGAGTTACTTTTTGCACAGCGTGAGCATAAGGCAATCGTAGAGAACAGAAAAGATAAGGAAGCTGGAGTTAGCTGGGAGGAATATAGACACAATATGACTTTCACCAACATGGTAATATATGTATATAATATATATATATATATATATGTATATATGTATATATACGTATATTCCGGATTCACCATAGATGATGGATACAAGGATATTCACAAGTTGAAGAGGTGACATTAATCTGTAGGTTATCAATGAGTCGCTTCGATTGACAAACACAACCCCTTTACTGTTTAGAAAGGCTGTGAGCGATGTTGAGATCAAAGGCAAGTACTACTACAAAGTCATATATATATATATAAAAGGAAAGTGGTTACGTAATTTAATTTTTGAAGTATTAATTTTTCTCAAATATATATACACAACCACTAAAAGATGCTTTAATTATTGGCAGGTTATACAATTCCGGCAGGTTGGATTGTGGCGGTTGCTCCAGCAGCGGTTCATTATGATCCTGAAATATATGAGAACCCATTTGAGTTTAACCCATGGAGATGGAAGGTCTTATATACTTACTCTTATTTAGCCTCTCTTTTTTTTTTGCATCATTCATTGTCACATATCTATAGTTATAGTTGGGAACTTGGTTGGTTGGCAGGGGAAAGAAATGGTTTGGGGCTCGAAAACATTTATGGCGTTTGGAGGTGGAGTGAGACTGTGTGTAGGTGCAGAGTTTGCACGGCTTCAGATGGCAATCTTCATTCATCATCTTGTCACCTACTACGATTTCTCATTGGTCCAAGACTGCGAGGTCACTCGTACACCATTTCTTCAATTCACCAAGGGTCTTCTCATAAACATCTCCAAGTCTTGCACCAAGTGAGCCATGCAATCTCAAATCAGATCGCTATAAGCAACAAACAATGCCCTCTCCTGCCGTCCGCCTTATTTCTGGAGTAATTTTATGCTCTATATAATTTTTAAGAGTATATGGAATGAGTTAAACTTTCAGCTAGTCAGTAGTCAAACACTATTGATAAACAAGTTCGAAATAGGTTATGGTCTTATGGACGATCCGGAATAATTCTACAAACATTTTAAAAGATAAGACAGTCGTTGTACCAAAGTTTTTTTGTTGAATAAATTTTACATTTAATTAAAAAATAAATAAAGTACGAGTTCCACTTCTAACACATAAACTCAAAGGGAACTGACAAACAATACACAGTCATTGAAATTTGGAACGCAAGCAATACCTCGCCTTACAAGGAGGTCAATGGACATCTTATTGGAAAGACACGGCATTCCCGTTTGACTGTGAAGGAAAATGGTAGCAGCTATGAGGAGAACATAGTAATTAAAGTAAAACCTCTATAAAGTAATAACGTTGGGACTTTGATATTTTATTACTTTAACGAGATTATTAATTTATCGAGAGATAATTAGACCAAAAACTTAATTCGGAACTCAAAAATTCTATTCATTTATCGAGATATTACTTTATCGAGTATTACTTTATAGAGGTTCTATTGTAGGTTTTACAAAATAAACGCATCATAATAAATAAATAAAATTGTCAACCATTTGTACAATACAAAATGGTTACAAAAACGTAAACTAGGAGAACATAGCTCATATAAACAATATCAAACTGACAAAGTTGAGTACTCCATGCTAACATATGCGCCTTTGTATTGTTAACGCTCACGAATTCCTCCAAAATGTACTTCGAAAGCAATCAAATAAGCATTCTCCGCTGGAATCTTTACTTGCAATTTGATCAAGACAGCTATCCAAAATCAGTTTTAACTCCTCTGGTGTAATTTCCATCTTCGAATATTTTTTTAAACTATAACAACAACAAAACATGTGCGTATGCGTGTACATTAGTCTAATATATATTTATTTTCCTAGACGAAAGAAATATTGTAGATAAATATCATTTTTAATTTCGGTGAATCATTTAGTGAAACAACCAAGTTTTTGTTTATAATTAAATAAGTACTAAAAAATTCTAGCAGGTCTTAAAATAAATTAAATAAATAATTCATCAAATAACAATAACATTCAGCGGAAGCAAAACAATAAATAAATTTAGCAACTTAAACACCACATACTAGAAAGTCAAACAAATGCAAATAAATATATCCTATCATCCCCTTTTTCGGGCTTGATTGGGCGATCACATAAATCTTTTACCTGCAACACATTGTGAAAGAGTTGCTTAAGTATTTAATAAATACTTACTTTACTGAGGCGATCACTCTGCCATAGGCCAGTTACACAATTACTAGACAATAAAATAATAATAATAATTCTCATAATTATGAAAATAAATAATTTCTCAATCATTAAATAATTCCGCGTAATTAAATAATAATCTTCCACACTTAAAATAATTTCCATAAATATTTTAGACCAATTAATTAATTAAAATAACCATTAATCAATTAATTATCGAATTAAACCATTAATCAAATTAAACCAATTAAATTCGATTAAACTAATTAAATTCGATTAAACCGGACTGAACTGGCCTGTATCGAGTGACACCCGCTTGGTGTCGGTCGACACAAGACCACTTAGTATCGACCGACACCGGCTCGACAATCCGACGCTAAAACCAACAAAACGACACAGAAACACCAAATCCACCACACGAAATAACTCAATTATAACATGAATTCATCAAGAACAACATCAATCAACCACAAATTTAGCAAGTTGCAAGCGTACAGTCACACACTCACCTCGAAACGGTTGGAAGAAAGGGAAAACGAGATGATAGAGGAAGAACACGACGAACAACACTTCGATTCAACACCAGAAACTCGGAATTCGCTCAAGAACTCCACCAAATTGCCTCTTCTCTTCTCTGCCTCCACAAAACGACAAAACAGCACAGAAACTCAACGGCTGGCTCTTTAAATTGCGAGCTAGGGCTTTTCCCCATTAAACCGGCAAAAACAGAACTTAAATCAAACCGAAATTGGATTTTAACCATTGATGTCGAGCAGGAGGGTGTCGGTCGACACCATCCAAAATTCACAATTATTTGGTTTACGGATGTTACATTTAGCGCCATGTATAATTTAGTTTAGGGGAATCACTTAGCGCCATTTTCTTAATTATACTTCTTATATCCCAATATATATTCAGCTTAAGGTAAAACAAGAAAACTATTTAAAAAATAAAATAACACCTAAAATTTAAATAAAATATAACTCAACCAATCGTGAAAAAAGGCTGCAAAATATATTTGGTTATACAACAGATAATAAAGTAAAAGTTGTATTAAAATCTGAAAAATGCTTATATTTTGAAACAGTTTATATTGGGAACGTAACTTATATCATGGGACAAATGGAGTAGTTTTTATCGGCAGACTCTAAGAAGTATGTGGGCATGCTTAAATTAGCTTGAATACCTTAAAGGATAAAGTCACCCCAATCTATATGTCTGTTCTACGGTGGTGTGTGATATCTTGCGTATTTGACGCATTCTAATCACTTGTTTTCACGAGTTTTATCGAGTCTTTTCAGGTCTAAAGACGTTCAGGAGAGCTTTGGTCACATGGACCAACAGGAGGAGAAAGCAGGCAAAACGGAGCCCAAAGGAGCTCGATCGAGTCGAGTCGCCGATCGACTCGATCGACCGATCACCCACTCGATCGATCCCTACAGCGCTACACTCGATCGATCCCATGCAAAGGGAGTAGCTCGATCGATCCCATGCAGAGCGACGAAGCTCGATCGATCCCGTTCTGTTCAGCCGTTCGATCAATCCCGGTCAGATGATATCACAGCCGTTCGATCTACTTGGTGCAAACCGACTTGATCGAACCACAGCGAACCGGATTGAACCGAAGTCGACCCCGGAGCTATTTAGACCTATCTTTAGCCATTGTTTAGGCTACGCCGTTTTTCAGAGTTTTACACTGTTGTTCATTGTTTCCGAGGGAGAAGAGATCAAACCTTGTTTTCACAGTTTGGAGAAGATTTCTGAACCCTTGTTTTTCTATTTTCTATTTGATTCAATGACATTCAGTTTCAGTATTGTTTGCTGTTTCGTTATGTCTGAGTAGTCACCCTGCTAGATCTAGGCTTTTCAAAGGGATTCATGTGTTAATTGACTGAATACAGATAGGGCTTTAATACTGTCTTCGCCATTGTTGCTTACTGCTTAGATCGATCTGATCATTCGATCTCTGATCTCAGATTACCTGTTCATCAAAAGTGTTATAGGTTGTTAGAACGAACTGTGGTGAGCGAATCGTCCTTAGCCTGCGAAAGTTGATGCTAGGCGATTCGTGAACTTATCGAACCTGAGTTTATTGCTTGTCATCAACTGCTAGATTCAAACGACAGTTTAGACATCTAGGTTGTTAGATAAAGTTGTCATTATCGCGAAAGTGAATTGACTTATTTTTTGTTTGAGTTCGAGACCTGTTCTTATCTGTGCCCTGAATAGTTGTTTGGTCGTTAACCTGAATCTCTGCGAATTGCCTTGGTCTAGTCCCTGTTTAATTGAATTACATCATCGTTTACATTCGTTACCTGCTACTAAAACCAATCATCTTTGTCTTAGCTCTGTTTTAAATCTCGTAGTTTCACAGTGTAACGCTGGTCCTCTGGATTTCGAATCCTTTATATTACAATCTTCATCACTGATAATTTGCAGTAGAGAAAAGGACCTATTTCTAGTTTATCAAATTTGGCGCCGTTGCGACGGGGAACACACTGATTCCAGCAGACTTTGTAGTCCTCGAGCTTGACGAAGAGCCTAAGGATCCGCTCATCTAGGGCGAAACTTCCTATGCACAGCTGGTGCAATCATTGACGTGAAGGGAGGAATCATTGATCTCCATCTGGGAGATATCGTCATGAGGTTCGAGATGAACAAACTCCTCAAGAAGCCAATGTTAGATGGGCAAACTTATGTGATTGAAGATGGCTCAAACTTGGTGGACGAAGTGAGTGAGGAGATGCTTCTTGACGACCCTCTGGAGGTAGCTTTGACTAAAGCTGAAGGCGATTACGATTTCCTGAATGAGGAAGCCGATGGCTTCGGGAAGATGATGGATGCGAGCGGCAAGATGGAGAGACTGGTGGCGTTCATGAGCTTGGAGGAAAAGGAAGATCGATCGAATGCTGTGCCAGATCGATCGAATGACCCTAAGGAGAGTCCCGACAGCCCTGGAGCGAGTCGAGTGCGCCTAAGCTCGAGCTGAAAACACTCCCTGCGGGGCTCAGGTATGCGTTTCTGGGACCTAACTCTACATACCCTGTGATAGTGAATGCTGAACTGAACAATGTTGAACTTGCTTTGCTTCTCTGTGAGCTTAGGAAGTATAGAAAAGCTATAGGGTATTCGCTAGATGACATCCCTGGAATTTCTCCTGATCTTTGCATGCATAGAATACATCTAGAAGATGAATCGATGACTTCTGTAGAACATCAGAGGAGGTTAAACCCGAATCTAAAAGATGTTGTCAAGAAAGAGATAATGAAACTTCTAGATGCTGGTGTAATTTATGCTATATCTGATAGTAAGTGGGTCAGTCCTGTGCATGTAGTTCCTAAGAAAGGTGGTATAACTGTTGTTAAGAATGATAGGAATGAGCTGATACCCACTAGAACTGTCACTGGTCATCGCATGTGCATTGATTACCGCAAACTGAATGCTGCAACTCGCAAAGATCATTTTCCTCTCCCATTTATTGATCAAATGCTTGAGAGATTGGCTAACCATCCATACTACTGCTTTTTAGATGGTTACTCAGGTTTCTTTCAGATCCCCATCCACCCAGACGACCAGGAGAAGACGACATTCACATGTCCATATGGCACTTATGCATATCGCAGAATGCCGTTTGGACTGTGCAATGCACCGGCGACGTTCCAGCGCTGCATGATGTCTATTTTCACTGACCTTATTGAGGACATAATGGAAGTTTTCATGGACGACTTTTTGTCTATGGAAGCTCCTTTGCTGTCTGTTTGTCTAATCTGTGCAGGGTATTGCAGCGGTGTGAGGAGAGACATCTTGTGCTGAACTGGGAGAAATGCCATTCATGGTGAGAGATGGGATCGTGCTGGGACATAGGATTTCGGAGAAGGGATCGAGGTGATGATCTACAGCCGCCTAATTCTGTCAAGGGAATCCGCAGCTTTCTGGGGCATGCAGGTTCTACAGGCGATTCATCAAGGACTTCTCCAAGATCACCAGACCTTTGACGCTGCTGTTGTGTAAGGAGGTCAAGTTCGACTTTGACAGTACATGCTTGGAGGCCTTTCACACGATCAAGGGAGCTCTGGTGAGTGCTCCAATTGTCCAACCTCCTGACTGGAGCCTTCCTTTCGAGGTGATGACAGATGCTAGTGACTATGCTGTCGGAGCGGTTCTGGGCCAGAGAAAGGAGAAGAAGCTGCACGTGATCTACTACGCCAGTCGCACACTTGATGAAGCTCAGTGCAAGTACGCTACGACTGAGAAGGAACTATTGGCGGTGGTGTTTGCATTTGAGAAGTTTCGGTCCTATCTTGTTGGATCGAAGGTGATTGTCCACACTGATCACGCTGCCTTGAAGTACTTGCTGACGAAGAAGGATGCGAAGCCGAGACTCTTGAGATGGATTCTTTTGCTTCAGGAGTTCGATCTGGAGATCAAGGATAAGAAAGGGATTGACAATGGTGTAGCTGATCACCTGTCAAGGATGAAGATCGATGATGACGTCCCTCTAGACGACAGCTTACCTGATGAGCACGTCTACGCTGTTGAGGTGATCGACTACGGCGAGCCCCTGCTCGCAGATGATGGAGTTCGATCGAGTGCCAGAAGGAGATCGATCGAATGGTGATGACGGAGATCGTGCTTTGAGCTGTAACGCCGTTACCGTTCCAGTTTCCCATGGTTTGGAGAGATAGCGAATTACCTCGCTGCTGAGCATGAACCTACTGGTTTTGTGGGAACAAGAAGAAGAAGTTCTTGAGAGACATCCGTCGCTATTTCTGGGATGAGCCATACCTGTACAAGCACTGCACCGATGGAGTCTACAGGAGATGTGTAGCTGATGAGGAGATACCTGGGATCTTGTTCCACTGTCATAGCTCGTCTTATGCTGGACACTTCGCGACGTACAAGACTGTATCCAAGGCGCTGCAAGCTGGCTACTGGTGGCCCACCATGTTCCGAGATGCTCACAGATTCGTGTCTAAGTGTGATGTGTGCCAGAGACAGGGGAACATCAGTAAGAGAAACGAGATGCCACAGAACTTCATTCTGGAAGTAGAGGTTTTCGACGTGTGGGGAGTTGACTTCATGGGACCCTTCCCATCTTCCTATGGAAACCTGTACATTTTGGTGGCTGTCGACTATGTATCTAAGTGGGTAGAGGCTTTGGCCAGTCCCACTAATGATGCAAAGGTCGTGATGAAGATGTTCAAGTCGGTGATCTTCCCTCGATTTGGTGTGCCGAGAGTTGTTATCAGTGATGGAGGTTCCCATTTCATCAATAGGACCTTCGATAATATGTTGAAGAGGCACGGGGTGAAGCACAAGGTGGCGACTCCTTATCATCCCCAGACGAGTGGCCAAGTCGAGCTATCTAACAGAGAGATCAAGAACATCCTTCAGAAGACTGCAGGCACGACTGGGAAGGACTGGGCTGCAAAGTTGGATGATGCACTCTGGGCCTATCGAACTGCCTACAAGACTCCTATTGGTACGACACCTTTCAACTTGGTCTATGGCAAGGCTTGTCACCTGCCTGTGGAGTTAGAGTACAAGGCTGCGTGGGCAGTGAAGCAGATGAACTATGACATGAAGTCTGCGGCAGAGAGGAGGAACATGCAGTTGGTCGAGCTTGACGAGATTAGGCACCTGGCCTATGACAGTTCGAAGATCTACAAGGAGCGGACTAAAGCTTACCATGACAAGAAGATCCTGAAAAGGAACTTTTCCCAAGGAGATCAAGTCCTGCTGTTTAACTCCAGGCTGAAGTTGTTTCCTGGAAAGCTGAAATCAAGGTGGTCTGGGCCCTTCGTCATCAAGGAAGTCAGACCATATGGAGCTTTTGAGCTATGGGACAAGTCTGGTGGACACTTCGTGGTGAACGGTCAACGCCTCAAGCCATACCTTGCTGATACCGACATCACAGAGAGGGAATCTGTTCCTCTCAGTGATCCATCTCCTGCCTAATGGGCATTCAAGTCAAGCTAGTGACTTAAACCAAGCGCTTGGTGGGAGGCAACCCACTGGTAAGTGTACATACTCCCTTTTCAATTTGATTTCCTGCTAATTTTGTTTTCTTTGTTTGAAAAAAAAAAAAAAAAAAAAAAAAAAGTTTCAGGAAATCCGTCGGGTCGACCCACCCATCCTGTCGACCCGCCCTCTCGCCCGACCCTCCACAACCATCCGACCAGGTGGGTCCCGCCGCAGGTAAGTGGGTCTCTCTCTATCCACTTGATCGATTCCCTTCCCCTGACAACCACACACTTTCCACCCTCATCTCTTTTCTTATCTTCTTCCACTCTCCTTTACTTCCACAAAACCGAACACTTTTCACTCACTCTCACATTCATCTCTCTCCTTCATCGTCCCATCTCTTCTCTTTCACCATTTTTCTTCTTCTTTCATCTCTCTCTCACCTTATTCTCTCTTCTTCAACCCGACCACACCACCATAATCTTCATTCTCTTTCACCTCTCCCTCTCATTCCAACACTCTCACGCTTAAGGCCGATCTATTTTGATTGCATATATTTTCATTCCCACCATGCGAGGAAACAGGTATGTCCAAACTTGTTCTGTTTTGGTTAAGTCGATCGAGTGCTCTCTCTTGTGTTGTTGTATTGCGCTTAAACCTACTCGATCGTGTGCTATCTCCCTTGCGGTTTTGGCTCGATTATCATTTGTTCTTGAACCATATATACTGTTGATCGAGTGTTGCTTCTAGGATCGAACTAGATCTTGACATGATTTTTAATGAGATTGGAACTTAATTAGAACTTGAATTTGTCGGCACTATGCTCAACGTGAGCTTCGTTGTTCTTAAATTGTTATTTCAATTCGGTCGGATGACTAGTCGGTCCAACTGAAGTCGACCGGATGCGGTTTTGATTTCTGTCCTAACCGCCCGTTTGTACTTAGATTTCGATCGAATTGGAGCGCTAATTGCTGAGCTGACTTGTTTTCTCTTTCGTGGTTTTCAAGAGCCGCGGCGATCCCGGATCCTCAACCCGCCGAGAGGAGATAGCGCGGGAAGAGACCGCCGTCGAGCCCGATGACGACTTCGTGGACGACTCGACGATGCAGGGATGCCACCTTTTCCTGAGACCCCGGGAGACGACGAGACCGAGGACGCTGTCACGGCGGAGGAGATGCAGCGTTCCGCACCCTCCTCGACATGAAGTTTGCCGGGACGCGATGCCGACGCCGACAGACGATGCAGACGCTTCGCATCGACGAGGACATCGACGAGATGTTCCAAACCTCGGGATCCACCGACTCATGTTCCAGCAGCACGAGTCTTACCGGAAGGCGACTTGCCTTTTCCTTGCCACTCTCGAGCACGAGCCCTGCCACCCGGCAAGACCACACCCGACGGCAGTGACGGGTACATCACGTTCTGGGCCACCGGACAGCGACACTATCTCTCATACAGAGACATCGACCGAGCACTTTCCTGCCGCCAGGCAACCGTCTAGGCCTCGACGTCGACCGCGACGAGATGTCCTCACTTTGGGGGACGATCGCGTTTGGGGATTACTTCTCCTCAACGCGAAGTCCGCTCAGATCAGGAGCCCGCCGGTCCGCTACTTCCACAAGGCGATCGCCAACACGCTCTTTTCCCGACAGGCCACCGGGAACGTCACAGAGACAGAGATGGCCATGATCGACGTGGCACTCACAGGCATCCCGTTGAGACTGATCAACGGGACCGAGCTCCGAGGCAGCAGGTCCACGGAGGCATCACGGTCGCCTTGCTAGCCAGCTCCGCTCTTACAGGGACTGGGCTTCGAGGAACAGGACCATCCGGCACAAGTGCACACTGCGGATGGGCGGCTTGGTCACACCTCTTCTACGCGCCGTCGGCTTCACACCTGACAGAGAGGACGAGGTCGCCACCCGAGTGGCTCGATCTCGAGTACCTGAGGAACAGCGTCTTCTTGCAGAAGACGTCAGACGCCAGCCGACTCCTGTACCAGTTCACCCACGTTCAGCTCGGCGTTCCCGCATGTTGCTCCCCAGCCCCAGCTGGACGACGATCAGAGGTGGGACCAACGTCGAGTTCAACCCACCTCAGTCTGCTCTCTACGGAGACCGAGACCGCCAGAGACTACGCCACACCTCAGGCGACCACACCGCGGCGATCCATCACACGAGCTCGACTCCATGCAGACGGACGAGCTCGACCACTTCCACTTCGGGTACGCCACCACTGCCAGACAGACCGCCGGGCTGAAGGCGGCTCACCAGCACATCAGCATTCTTCAGCGGTGGAACAAGGCGCAGGACAAGATCACCACAAGCTCAAGAGCAAGGTGAAGAAGATGGCCGATCAGATCCGTGCCATGCAGGACAAGCTGAGCTGTACTGCCTCAGCTTCAGGAGGTGTCCACAGGACCGCAGTCGGTCCACGCCAGGCGATCCCCTCTGAGGACGACGACGAGCCCGACCACGACACCACCGGCGGACGACCACTACCTCCTGAGCCACCACGACACTCTTCCTTCGAGCCGCGACAGCAGCGGAAGAGGCGCTTTGGAGAGCCGCAGACAGCGAGACCATCAGGCGCAGAGCTCGGCAGACTTGCCATTCAGGCGATGCAGCTCCACTTCGAGGCCGACAGCGCCGACAGACCACACACCGCCGACGAGAGCTCCGCCGGACCAGTACGTGCCTTACACCAGAGCGAGCTGCGCCACCACCGTCCCTACTTACACGCAGGAGAGCATGCAGGAGGATCTCGACGACTTCATCTACGGACGCCGCTGATGCTCTCTCCTGACGCCACTCGACCGACCACCACCACTGTATCATTCCATTTTCCCTTTTCTTTTTCTTTTATTGAGTCTGTTTAACTCTCTCCTTGGTTTCTTTTCACACCGGGTCGGTGTGAAGTAAGTCCGGGGGAGGGTCTTTGTGTTTACTAACGTCTTTTTCTTTCTTTTGTTTTCTGTTTCACCTTGAGTCATTTTGATGTTTTCTTTGAGTCAGGTTTTATTGAGTCAAAAACTTGTTGGGAATAAACTTATCTGATGAAACCATTTGATCTTGAATTCTTTCTATCTAGTGACCAATTTTGCAGGGTTTGTTATGTGTAAAAAGCTGGATTACCCTTTTGGTCAGACTTCCCCCAGGAATTTTCGTTTTGCAGAGATTTTGGTGAAACATTTGGTTGACTCTAATGCTATTGGACCACTAATCTGACATCAATTACCTCTCATTCGGAATGTCATAGCAGGGAAACGGACCATACACTCAGGACTTCTTATTCATTTTACCACTCTCTGTTGATCCTGAGTGGCCAGCCCATTTTTGGTTGGTACCCCACCTTGAGCCTTACCTTCTTTCTGACTTCATGCACTCTGTTCTTTTTGTCATATATGCAGATATGTGCAAAAACGTCGGAGAGAAAGGTTCGACACAGCTTCCCAACCACATTCAAGACGAGTGTTCATCTACAACACTGAGAATGGGAAGTGATGGTGGAGTATGGAGCCTGAATCGATCGAACTGATGGTCGTTCCTTGGAGATACACGGTAACATTTACGAGCCATTGACACTAGTTCCCCTCAAAAAAAAAAAAAAAAAAAAAAAATCAGAAAAACTTGAGGAAAGGAACTAGTGGTTCAATAAAATGTCAAGCTCGACCGAATACCTCCAAGGAACACCACCGATCAAGGCGAATTGGGAGTTAGAGCTGTTCTGGATAAAATCCAACATACAAGGAGTTGAAGAGTGAAGTGGTTGGGAAATGTGGCTATCAACAGAACCATTCTCTCTTGCTGTTTTGCGCGATATCATGCATCCTCCGGCGTATCTGGTAACCCTTAAACACTTTAACCTCACCAAAACAGGCCTTTTGATACCCAACACCGTCGACCCTGTATGATGTTCTTGATGAGAGGTCCACGCCAAACTTAATGAATGTAGAGAGTTAACCTATGTGTAGCTTGAGTTTCTGCAGGATGGAGGTTCATCACGGGATCAGGAATGCGAGACTTCAAGGGGACTACAGTGATTATGCACTGACCGAACCTTGTCCTTTGAGGTCTACTGATGATCCTTCGGGGTATGGTTGCTGATGATTTGTGAGTTCCCGCGTTTTCAAACTTCTTCCCTATTCTTGGAATTTATGTTTGCTTGAGGGCAAGCAAAAGACCAAGTCCGGGGGAGTTGATATCTTGCGTATTTGACGCATTCTAACACTTGTTTTCACGAGTTTTATCGAGTCTTTCTAGTCTTTATCGAGTCTTTTCAGGTCTAAAGACGTTCCAGGGAGAGCTTTGGTCACATGGACCAACAGGAGGAGAAAGCAGGCAAAACGGAGCAAAGGAGCTCGATCGAGTCGCCACAGATCGATCGACCACTCGATCACCCACTCGATCGATCTACAGCTACAATCGATCGATCACCTCCTGCTACTCGATCGATCCCATGCAAAGAGTAGCTCGATCGATCCCATGCAGAGCGACGAAGCTCGATCGATCCCGTTCTGTTTCAGCCGTTCGATCAATCCCGGTCAGATGATATCACAGCCGTTCGATCTACTTGGTGCAAACCGACTTGATCGAACCACAGCGAACCGGATTGAACCGAAGTCGACCCCGGAGCTATTTAGACCTATCTTTAGCCATTGTTTAGGCTACGCCGTTTTTCAGAGTTTTACACTGTTGTTCATTGTTTCCGAGGGAGAAGAGATCAAACCTCTGTTTTCACAGTTTGGAGAAGATTTCTGAACCCTTGTTTTTTGCTATTTCATATTTGATTCAATGAATTCAGTTTCAGTCATTGTTTGCTGTTTCGTTATGTCTGAGTAGTCACCCTGCTAGATCTAGGCTTTTCAAAGGGATTCATGTGTTAACTTGACTGAATACAGATAGGGCTTTAATACTGTCTTCGCCATTGTTGCACTTACTGCTTAGATCGATCTGATCATTCGATCTCTGATCTCAGATTACCTGTTCATCAAAAGTGCAATAGGTTGTTAGAACGAACTGTGGTGAGCGAATCGTCCTTAGCCTGCGAAAGTTGATGCTAAGGCGATTCGTGAACTTATCGAACCTGAGTTTACTGCTTGTCATCAATTGCTAGATTCAAACGACAGTTTAGACATCTAGGTTGTTAGATAAAGTTGTCATTATCGCGAAAGTGAATTGACATATTTTGTTTGAGTTCGAGACCTGTTCATCTGTGCCCTGAATAGTTGTTTGGTCGTTAACCTGAATCTCTGCGAATTGCCTTGGTCTAGTCCCTGTTTAATTGAATTACATCATCGTTTACATTCGTTACCTGTTACTAAAACCAATCATCTTTGTCTTAGCTCTGTTTTAAATCTCCTAGTTTCACAGTGTAACGCTGGTCCTCTGGATTTCGAATCCTTTATATTACAATTTCATCACTGTTAATTTGCAGTAGAGAAAATGATCTATTTCTAGTTTATCACTGTGGCCATGCTATCAACTACAAACTACAAGATGAACAAAGCCGTGCATGCATGGCATCAATTTTTTATAAAGATTAAGAGCATATTTTCATTAGTTTTATTTAGTTAAACTTAAAAATATAGTTTTAGTAACACTAGTCTTAAACGTGAAAGTTTTGTGATACTTTAGAGAAACAAAACATGAACTTACAATATAAAAATCATGGGGTTTTGATGGTCAAGTGACTAAATTGCCAGAATATACAACATACAAAATTGGGTGATTGGTTATTTTATCTATATAGTAAAAAACTTGAATTTAAAAGTTTGGCTAACAATTTTGTGGTGAAATATGTTTTAGAACTAATATTTCTGTTTGCTAGTGTATTTCTTTTAATTATACAACGATAGTATTAATTAAGGTTGTGTTCTTTTTATGAATTAAAACATTTTGTTTTTATTCCCTTTCGATGTTTTTTATGTTGGCACGGCTCTACGGTCTACGGTATTATGACTGTGGTCTGTGGGGGCAGTACGGAGTGATGAGAAGATAGAAAGGAGTGATCGCACGTGTCTCTGTCTCTCGATTGTAGTGAATTGTGATACGTGATTGTGCAAGGAGAAGCTATACTACTCAACCAATCATGGTATGCAAGGACAAGCTAAATTACAAAAAAAGAATCCTTTTGGCTGTGTAGATCATTTCTAGTATTATATAAACTTAGTTGTTAGTCTCTACAATTCTTAAACGGTAAACGTGAATGTCCAGAGAGAGAAAAGTTGTAGAGGCAGGGCAAAATGAATACTTTGTGGAACTCTGCGATGTTGATTATAGCCTTAGTGGTAATAAAGATCAGCCACTGGCTTTATCGATGGTCAAACCCTAAGTGCAATGGCAAGTTACCACCAGGAACAATGGGTTTTCCAATCATTGGAGAGACATGTGACTTCTTTAAGCCTTCTGGATTCAACGATATCCCATCCTTTGTGAAGAAGAGGATGTTAAGGTTAGATATCATTTTCTCCATAGTTATATAGAAATTAACAAGAAGTCAAGAACCGTCATATATGTGTATGTTTATGTCTTTATGAAATGTCTCCAGGTACGGGCCATTGTTTCGGACGAACATTCTCGGTTCCAAAACAGTGATCTCAACGGACCCGGATGTGAACTTCCAAATTTTCCGGCAAGAGAACACGTGTTTCGAGATAGGCTATCCGGACATATTTTTCAAGGTATTTGGAAAAGACAATCTGTTCGGGAAGGATGTGAATATCCACAAATACCTCCAAAAAATCACCACGGGATTTATTGGCTCCGAGGGTTTGAAGCGAACGATGATAGGAGTCATGGACAGAGCGGTCCGCGACCATTTTATATTGAAAGCTAGCCAAGGGAGCTTCGATGTTAGGAAAGAAGTTGACAGCGTTAGTTTATACATATCTTCTTCATTTGTCTATTGACCAATTTATTTAAGCAATTAATTGATTAACTCTTCCTTAATTTTTGCAGCTGGTATTAGCATACATGACACCAAATTTTATTAGTAACCTCAAACCAGAGACTCAATCAAAGCTTATGGATAGTTTACATGACATCTCTCTTGATTGGTTTCAGTCCATCTTCAGTCTCTCTACTTGGAAATCTCTCATCAAAGTCATGAAGGTGACTTAAAACCTATTTTTTTGTAACTATAAATAGCACTTAAATTTCTTTACTAATTCCTTGTTGTTTTCAGTCACGTGGAGAAGCCCTCCAAGTGATGAAAGACGCTCTCCGGAGGAGGAAAGAGTCGAGGGAGAAGCAAGGAGATTTCCTCAACACGATGCTTGAAGAACTAGAGAAAGAAGATAGCCTTTTTGACCAAGGATCGGCTATAGACCTCATCTTCCTTCTTTCGTTCGCCACGAGAGAAGGTAGCTCTAGCTGTACTGCTTTGGCTGTGAAATTTATATCCAAAAACCCAAAAGTGCTTGCACAGCTCAAGGTAATATTTATAAATCTTTTTGTTTCTATCATCTTAAGACTTAAGATCAAGTATGGATGGAGTTGATATATAATGTTGCATAGCGTGAGCATAAGGCAATCGTAGACAACAGAAAAAATAAGGAAGCTGGAGTTAGCTGGGAGGAATACAGACACAATATGACTTTCACCAACATGGTAATCTATATTTACCATAAATAATGGATATTTACATGTTGAAGAGGTGACATTAATATGTAGGTTATCAATGAGTCGCTTCGATTGACAAACACGACCCCTGTACTGCTTAGAAAGGCTGTGAACGATGTTGAGATCAAAGGCTAGTACTACTGCAAAGTTATATATAATTGTTATATATGGAAAATGGTTATTTAATTTAATTTTCAAGTACTAGCTCAAATATGTATACTCAATCACTAAAAGATGCTTTAATTATTGGCAGGATATACGATTCCGGCAGGTTGGATTGTGGGGGTTGCACCAGCAGCGGTTCATTATGATCCTGAAATATATGAGAACCCATTTGAGTTTAACCCATGGAGATGGAAGGTCTTATATACTTACTCTTATTTAGCCTCTCTTTTTTTTTTGCATCATTCATTGTCACATATCTATAGTTATAGTTGGGAACTTGGTTGGTTGGCAGGGGAAAGAAATGGTTTGGGGTTCGAAAACATTTATGGCGTTTGGAGGTGGAGTGAGACTGTGTGTAGGTGCAGAGTTTGCACGGCTTCAGATGGCAATCTTCATTCATCATCTTGTCACCTACTACGATTTCTCATTGGTCCAAGACTGCAAGGTCACTCGTACACCATTTCTTCAATTCACCAAGGGTCTTCTCATAAACATCTCCAAGTCTTGCACTAAGTGATGAACCCTTCAATTACAAATAATTTATAAACAGATCACCATATGCAGCAAACAATGTCCTCTCCTGCGTGCCGCCTTATGTGCGGAGTACTTTTATTCATCTTTTATGCTCTATATAATTTATAAAAGTATATGGAATGAGTTCAACTTTCAGCTAGACAGCTTTCAGCTATTAAAAAAAACTAAAAGTTAGATGCATCCGTTGTAACAAAGTTTTTTTTAGTTCGAATAAATTTTATATTCGATTATAAAATAAATAAAGTATGAGTTCAACTTCTAACACAGAAATTCAGGGAATCAACAAAACCAAACAATACACACTCATTGGAACGTAAGCAATGCCACGGAATATCTAAGTCAAATTCAGAGCAATACTTGAAAGAATAAAGAGGTGAATGCACATCTTACTGGAAAGACACGGCATTCCGTTTGACTGTGAAGGAAAATGGTAGAAGCTATGAGGAGAACATAGTAATTAGGTTTTACAAAATAAACGCATCATAATAATTATTTTTTGCCAACCATTTTGTACTAATCAAATTTGTTACAAAAATTTAAACTCGGAGAATATAGTTCATATAAAGAATATCAAACTGACAAAGATGAGTACTCCATTCTAACACTCGTGAATTCCTCCAAAATGTACTCCGAAAGCTGGCTACTCCTGTTAGATCTGAGATAGCACGTGTTCAGCGACGAGATATCAAAGATGTGAGTTTTTGTAACTGAGATTTTATTGCTCAAAGAAGTATCAAGGATTACAAAAGGGAGTCTCGTCAAACAGATCTTGAGGAGACGGAATGAGAGAACAAGAGAAAATTGAATAAAAGTTGCTATTGCTAGGAGTGATTGCATAGAGTTTTGGATTAGGTCTTCAAGGAATGAAGTTTATTTGAGGAAGTTAAGGCTTGAAGAAGGGCTGGACTTGTGATGTTACTAATCGTGACGGGTTCAAGGAAATGTGCTCATTTCACCTCTAACAACTCCTCCTGTGAAATAATTATTCACCTGGAAAAACAAGTGGATAATTAGTAATTTTTATTAGATCTAAGATTAAATTAGCTAGGCACATTAATTTTTTTTATTAGATCAAAGATTTTTCAAACACATGAACTTAAAATAAATAAAAGTAAAGTTTTGTGATACTTAAAAGAAACAAAACATGAACTTACTGTATAAAAATCATGGATTTAAATGGTCAAGTAACAAAACAAATATGACGATAATCTTTAATTGTTAAAGAATAAAGTAAGCTATATATATAATTGGTTATGATTTGGTTATCTTATCTTTGCTAGAATATACAACATACACACAATTGGGTGATTGGTAATATTATCTTGAAAAAAATTAGTTAAAAACTTGAATTTAAAAGTTTGGTTAACAATTTTGTGGTGGAAAATATGTTTTAGAAGTTACAACTAATATTTTTGGTTGCTAGTTTATTTCTTTTATACAGCAATGGTATTTATTATCGCTGTTTTTTTTATGAATTAAAACACTTTATTTTTAGGATTAATTTGCTCAATGACAATATTAGGGATCAATATTAAGAATATAGCCATGGTAATTGAAAAATTAAGAAACTAACAAAGAGAAACATTTTTTGGACAATTTTCTCCTTTCACATCCATGTTAATTTCTATCCACCTCATCATCGAGAACAGACGATGAAACATCAGCGGTGGTGCCGACTCTACTCTGATTGCTATAGAATGAGTGTAAAATGGGTCACCGACAACTAATATACGCCGGTTTATTTCGGTGAATGAAGAAGATAGAACAAAGTGTAGGACCGCGAAAATCCAGATTGAAAAATACGAATGAAATTCTTATATAATAATAATATATAGTAAGAAATCCGATTGAAAACAGACGAATACACAGAGGCGAGATTTTATCTCTTTCCTTAACTCAATAAATCTCCCGCAGTGTGGCGGTTTTGATGAGACTTTTGAATCCCAGGATACAACTGTGTGAGACTATAGTTGCAACACCCAACTACAGAATCTGCGAACTAAATAACTACGCTATACTCTCGAGACTTACTTTTAGAGAAGAAAGGAAGAGATGTGAGAGATTTGCTGGAGTGTTTGATTTTGAATCAATGATTGAATGAATTGGTGAATGAATGAATAATGAGAGGGTGAGGCCCTTTATTTATAGGTGATAGGAGACTTGCTCTCCAAGGAGGAAATATCCTTTTTTGATGTTTACCAAAAGAGATAAGGAATAATTCCATTAAAGGATAATGAATAATTCCATTAAGGGATAAGGAAGAATTCCATTATTCCATTAAGGGATAAGGAAGAATTCCATTATTAATTTCTTGTTTATCAAACAGAAACTGAACTCAATCTTTCTAGAAGTTTCTGGAAGATTTATTCTTGACATTATTCCTTTTTTCCAATTTGGGACAAATGAAGTGCTCCTTCATTTAACTCACTTAACTTTCTCATTAATTTTACATGAGCCTAAGCCCATTTCTTTTCACACTTGTCCACAATTTTATTCAGCCCATTTGGCTTAAAAATTTGGTTCCAACAATCCCCCACATGAATAGAAATGACTCTAAAACATATGCAGACTCTACTAACTCGAAAGACTATAATGCAGACTCTACAGACTGACAGAAGGACTTTACGAGAGTATAAGCGAAAATTAACTGTGTATGATGTAGTAGCATGTTTCAGCCTTGAACTAATCACTGTTAATAACTGTCGGGTTTACTTAGCCAGGAGGTGAACACGATGTCTTGAACCACCCGGATGTTTATGTAAACCGAGACAACAGCTATAACCCAGCTTCATTTCCTCGTAGAACTTAGTTCTCTATTGCGTTCATTGTGGCCTTGAACTTTTCCTGGTTGATCATGAGTGAACTTAGAGAATATAGCCTGACTTCATCCTCCTAGAAACGGCCGCATTTCACACTCACTAGGTGATTTCATTGAGCTCCTGTCATATAAGAAAAGTATCCTGTTAGTACTCCTTGTATATATGAAAGCTACTCATATCATTAAAAGCAACGCTTATCCTTTAAACTTACAGGAAGCACTGTGCATCATTTTGGGAGCTGGGCTCAGACATATTGTCTTGCAGTGCTGTAAACAGATTCTGTTTGATTTAGTTGTCCCTTTGAACCAGCCTTTTGGGATCTCCAATCGCGAAGGTTGGGTGTCCATCAAACATCCTCTTTTGTCATAGGCAAAAGACCCATTCCCTTAGATGATTTCAAAACTTGATCTCTTGACACACCTGGATCCTAGGTTATCATTTAAGGTAATATAATCTATTAAGATTACTCCATTTGAGATCAGTTGTTCAAAGTGTTTAGGAGGTGGTATTACAACTTTTGCAATGCACCCCCACACTTTTAGGTATTTGTACAAATGTACTTTTACCTTTATAAAGTTCATATGACATTTTTCAATGACTTTATCTGGTAAGCAATGCTTACCCCCTACATTTCATGTTTGTCTTTTCTTGATTTGCATTTTGTAATAAGGTTTAAATTACTCAATTTTTTTGTAGATTTATAATTTCCATACCTTAACTTGCAAACCAAATATTGAAAGACTCAACTCTGTAGTTGTTAACTTTGCTACAAAGGTACTATACCTTTTCAAAGTTCATATAGAGTTACACCAATCACCTTGTGTGATATTTTGTTGATGATATGGTTTGTGGTGAGAAGCGCTTCCCCCCACAGATCATGCTGTAATCCATTTCTACAACATTGCATTCATCATCTCTTTCAGAGTTTGATTTTTTCTTTCTGCAACTCCATTAGATTCTGGTGAATATGGAGCAGTGGTTCGATGTATGATGTCTTTCTCCTGACAGAAAGCATTAAAATGTCCATCATACTCACCTCCTCTATCACTTCTAACCATTTTGATGGTTTTTTCCAGTTGGTTTTCAACTTCAGTTTTGTACTCCTTATCCAGGGCTTCCCACAGCTCCTTAGATGTTTTGACCTCACTGTAAACATTGTACAGTTGATCCACTAGGCAATTTTGATTGTATTTCACAAAACAGATTTTGTCAGTATTGTGGGGTATGCGAAAATAATTCGCTAAGTTCACAGAGACTTGCTCTTAAACTTTATATTAGATCAGAGATCAGATATAATAGAGTTGAAAAAACGTTTCGCAATCCTGCTGGAAGCTGTCGCGTAAATCGTTTTATCAAGTAATGATATTCGTCTTTTTTGAGATCGAAACTTTCTGCTGAATAGCTATAAAACTTTCGCAGAACTGTTTCAGATCAGTAAGAAAACCGTTTTATAATATCATATAAGAAAAAACTGTTTCGCATTTTCAATCCGATTCAAGCGATAAGGATCGGATTTATTGAGTTAAGACTGTAGGACCGCGAAAATCCAGATTGAAAAATACGAATGAAATTCTTATATAATAATAATATATAGTAAGAAATCCGATTGAAAACAGACGAATACACAGAGGCGAGATTTTATCTCTTTCCTTAACTCAATAAATCTCCCGCAGTGTGGCGGTTTTGATGAGACTTTTGAATCCCAGGATACAACTGTGTGAGACTATAGTTGCAACACCCAACTACAGAATCTGCGAACTAAATAACTACGCTATACTCTCGAGACTTACTTTTAGAGAAGAAAGGAAGAGATGTGAGAGATTTGCTGGAGTGTTTGATTTTGAATCAATGAATGAATTGGTGAATGAATGAATAATGAGAGAGGTGAGGCCCTTTATTTATAGGTGATAGGAGACTTGCTCTCCAAGGAGGAAATATCCTTTTTTGATGTTTACCAAAAGAGATAAGGAATAATTCCATTAAGGGATAAGAATATTATTCCATTAAGGGATAAGGAAGAATTCCATTATTAATTTCTTGTTTATCAAACAGAAACTGAACTCAATCTTTCTAGAAGTTTCTGGAAGATTTATTCTTGACATTATTCCTTTTTTCCAATTTGGGACAAATGAAGTGCTCCTTCATTTAACTCACTTAACTTTCTCATTAATTTTACATGAGTCTAACCCATTTCTTTTCACACTTGTCCACAATTTTATTCAGCCCATTTGGCTTAAAAATTTGGTTCCAACACAAAGAAGAGATTTAGTGTCGTGGAGGTTAGGGATGCCATGGATTCCGGAGAATACGGAAGACACTATGTGAAGGCTCATTGGAAGTCATGCCGGAGGAGTATCGGCAGTGCTCTGCTTCTGTTTGACAGAGATGAGAAACTAGAGGCTAAGAAAGAGGAAAATATACCAATGGTGGAATTTATAGGTGAAAAAATATGAGAATTTAAAAGTTTTGAATCGCAATGTTACATGATGAGATTCTTCGAAACAATACACCGATCACATGATGAGATTTCTGGTAAACATGATAATTCTTGTCGTTCTCGAATCAATATATTAATGAAATTATAATTCTTGAACACGATGACTTTCTATAGATCTCTTTTCTCTTTTATACCATAGTATTTCAGATCAAAATCGAACTCTTTTTCTGGCCTAGATTTGAAATCGGAAACTTAATTTCTTCTCGGAAACAAATTTGTAGAAGACTAGTCATTTTTTTCTTATCTGAATTCGACTAAAACTAACTTATGTCTAAATAATTTGTAAATCTTAGAGGATTGAAGAAGAATCTGGAAATTTCTTACGAAGAGCAAGATCTTTCATCCATGAAGGTTAATTTGGGCATTATTACAGAAAATACAAACAATACTTTAGAGTCTAGCCATGAATCCACTATGGTCATTTTGTTAATATTTGGTTTTTTTATGGCTATCTACTTATATTTCTTCCCTTATTCGCTTTGGATGCTTTTTTATGTTGGCAGGCTCTAGATATGGGCTAAAATTACTCTTATTATGACTGTGGCCTGTGGCCCCCTGTGGGGGTACTACGGAGTGATGGGAAGATAGAAAGGAGTGATCCACATGTGTCTCTGTTTCTCGATTTTAGTGAATTGTGTGATACATGATTGAAGCTCTTACATCTAAAAATATCTCTACAGTACTCAACAATCATGTTCTACAAGGACAAGCTAAATTACAAAAAGTAATCTGTGTAGATCATTATTAGTAATACATAAACTTAGTTGTTAGTCTCTACAATTCTTAAACAGTAAACGTGAATGTCCATAGAGAAAAAAAAAGTTGTAGAGGCAGGGCAAGATGACTATCCTGTGGAACTTTGCGATGTTGATTATAGCCGTAGTGGTTATAAGGATCAGCAACTGGCTTTATCGATGGTCAAACCCTAAGTGCAATGGCAAGTTACCACCAGGGACAATGGGTTTTCCAATCATTGGAGAGACATGTGACTTCTTTAAGCCTTCTGAATTCAACGATATCCCACCCTTTTTGAAGACGAGGATGTTAAGGTTAGTCCTCCATAATTATATATAAAGAAGAACATGTATGTATATATGTATGTTTATGTGTGTATGAAATGTTTCCAGGTACGGGCCATTGTTCCGGACGAACATTCTCGGTTCCAAAACAGTGATCTCAACGGACCCAGATGTGAACTTCCAGATTTTCCGGCAAGAGAACACGTGTTTCGAGTCAGGCTATCCGGACATATTTTACAAGGTATTTGGAAGAGATAATTTGCTCATGGATGCTGTGAACCTCCACAAGTACGTCCAAAAAATCACCACGGAACTTCTTGGCACAGAGGGTTTGAAGAGAACGATGATAGGAGTCATGGACAGAGCGGTCCGCGACCATTTTATATTGAAGGCTAGCCAAGGGAGCTTCGATGTTAGGAAAGAAGTTGACAGCGTTAGTTTATACATATCTTTCTTCATTTGTCTATTGACCAATTTAAGCTCAAATTAATTGATAAATTCTTGCTTAATTTTTGCAGCTGGTATTAGCATACATGACACCGAAGTTGATTAGTAGCCTCAAATCAGAGACTCAATCAAAGCTTATGGATAGTTTAAATGACATGTCTCTTGATTGGTTTCAGTCCATCTTCAGTCTCTCTACTTGGAAATCTCTCATCAAAGTCATGAAGGTGACTTAATACTTTTTTTTTGTAATTATAAATAGCACTTATATATTTTTTTTTTTGGTAATCATATTAGCACTTAAATTTCTTTATTAATTTGTTGTTGTATTCAGTCACGTGGAGAAGCCCTCCAGGTGATGAAAGACGCACTCAGGATGAGAAAAGAATCGAGGGAGAAGCAAGGAGACTTCCTCAACACAATGCTTGAAGAACTAGAGAAAGAAGACAGCCTTTTTGACCAAGGATCGGCTATAGACCTCACCTTCCTTCTTTCGTTCGTCTCGAGAGAAGGTACCTCTCGTTGTACTGCTTTGGTCGTGAAATTCATATCCAAGAATCCAAAAGTGCTTGCAGAGCTCAAGGTAAATATATATTCTCTTTTTTTTCTATCATTTTAAGATCAAAGTATGGATGGAGTTGATATATAATGTTGCACAGCGTGAGCATAAGGCAATCGTAGAGAACAGAAAAGATAAGGAAGCTGGACTTAGCTGGGAGGAATACAGGCACAATATGACTTTCACCAACATGGTAATATATATGTATCTTCCGGATTTACCATAAATAATGGATATTTGCATGCTGAAGAGGTAACAGTAATTAATATGTAGGTTATCAATGAGTCGCTTCGATTTACAAACTCGACCCCTTTACTGTTTAGAAAGGCTGTGAACGATGTTGGAATCAAAGGCAAGTACTACTGCAAATTTATATATAGGGAAAACTATAATTTAATTTTTCAAGTAGTATTTAGAGCCTCAAGTTAATGTTGACCTCCTAAATTTAGGCACGAGAAAAACCAATGTTAACTAAGAAAACAGAGACGTTAGCATTGACTTTTTCATGAGTCCAATGTTCTCAAGTCGAGGGAAACTTGAGAACCCATTTATTTCCACTGAGAAAAACAAATTCAAATATATATATATTCGCTAAATCACTAAAAGATGCATTAATTATTGGCAGGGTATACGATTCCGGCAGGTTGGATTGTAGCGGTTGCACCAGCAGCGGTGCATTATGATCCAGAAATATATGAGAACCCATTTGAGTTTAACCCATGGAGATGGAAGGTCTTATATAATTGCTCTAATAATTTACCCCTTTTTTCTGCATCATCCATTGTCACATAAAAATAGTTGGGAATCTGGTTGGTTGGCAGGGGAAAGAAATGGTGTGGGGCTCCAAAACGTTCATGGCGTTTGGAGGTGGAGTGAGACTGTGTGTAGGTGCAGAGTTTGCACGGCTTCAGATGGCAATCTACATTCATCATCTTGTCACCTATTACGATTTCTCTTTGGTCCAAGACTGCGAGGTCACTCGTACACCATTTCTTCAATTCACTAAGGGTCTTCTTATAAACATCTCCAAGTCTTCCACCAACTGAACCCCTTCAATTACAAATATTCTATAAACAGATCCCTATATGCAGCAAACAATGTCCTCTTATGCGTGGAGTATTTTTATTCGTCTTTTAAAAAGAACGCTTCTATGCTCTATATAATTTTAAAAAATATATGGAATGAGTTCAACTTTCAGCTAGTCAAGACTATTTTTTTTTTTTTTTAATAAACAAGTTTACACAAGAATGTTTTGCATGTCACCAAGATATCTGGCTTTTCTTTCTTGTGAAAGCTATATGCATGATGCATCATAATTTTAATGGTAATCACATAAAAGATTTGTATCTTAAGTATTTTTTGTTTTTATGACTTTGTTATAACTATATTTATCTATAGTCTAACATCAGATTGTATTGATATTCGATTTGATGTAACAAACCCCAGTAGCTTTAGTTGCAAACGGTGGACAAAGTTACCAATTTTTGTTTATCGCTAAAGCCAAATACTAGTCGAAGAATCATATTATCGATTTCTATTGTAAAGATTATGTAAAAAAAACAAAAAATGATTGTCCACAAATTATTGTTGATTTTGATTTTTCTATTCATCTCATCAATCCAGTTTAATTGGATTTTTAATTGATTTTTGTTAATATTTAACTGAAGTGTTTCATGATCACTTTTTTACATGTGCAAGTGGAATCATGTAACCATTTACATGACTCCAATTCAATTTTTTTTTTTAAATACCAATTTTGATCATGACATACAAATGTAGTTTGAGATGGCCTTGCATTCGTCCAAAAAAAAAAAATGGCATTCAACTAAAAGTCACTCAATTAAAATTACCTTCTATTGAAATTTAGATCCCTTTGATAACAGAAAATGGAATACAAGTCACATGTAATGTTTTATCTACGATGAACAATCCAGTATGTTGCAAAAGAAAAGTTTTAAAATTTATTTTACACATTCCTAGCTAATATTCAATCATAAGATACTAAAATAATGTTTTGAGCTCAAGAAAATCTTGAAACACTCAGGAAACAGCGGTGTGAACTTACATCATATCTTACAGATTGAGATTAAGATTGAGATTGAGATTGAACGAGAGAGAAATAAAGGAAATCTCTTACCAATCCACAGCCTTAACAAACTTTGTCTGCCTTTTAGTCCAAATCTGTCTCTATCCTGTGTTTTTTTTTTCTTGCAGTGGTACAAAAACTCAGAAACAATTCGCAATTAATGACCGTTTTCTTCTTCACCTACTCTCTCTTTCTCTCTCTCTCTCTCTCTCTCTCTCGAAGTAATTAGCCTCCGCTGATCCCATCTAGGGATTTCCTAAAACTTTGACTTTCTCTGAGACTTGCCATTTTCTCTAGAATTTTCTTGAAATTCCCTTCCTTTCTGGGGTCAGACTTGATTCTGGATTCCGGGAAAGATGGGTAACAAGCTCATCTCCATGATGAAGAAAGACAGCAAAGATGGATCGAAGAGCAAGAGAATGAATCGTTCACAGAGAAAACTGCTTGCTGATGAAGAGATGTTGCATCGACGAGCTCTGTCCATGGCGATTCACCAAGCTCAGCTTTCTCAGAGATTCGATGGATCTATGTCTAGACGTGTCGGGTCTACAAGTACTAGGAAACAACGGACCCTCTCTGACCCGTTTTCTAACGGCAAGCAGGTCTCTCACTAACTCAATCTCCTCCTCTTCCTTCACACTTAAAACACATATTTTTCTTGAAAAGTTCAAAGCTTTTTACTCATTCAATCATTTTTTAATATATTGTAAATGATTATTTCGCCTTTTTGTTCAGTAATATTGATTGAAAAATAGGATCTTTGGTGTAATGATTGTTTGGATCCTTTTTCTTTCTCTATATATATGTTCTCTATATATATATGTGAGAAGAAAAAGTCATTACAAAAGGAAGATTCTTTGTTAAAGGTGTTCAGATTTCTAACTCATCTGTTGGAAAATGTGAACTTTGTCAAGAAAAGAAATGTTCTTTACTCTGATACTGACACTGGGTTGGGACCAGATGAAACGATAGAAATGTACTGATAAACTTGGTTATGTCTGAAGAACTTTTGTCTCTACTCTTGTTTCTAAATGTCCTGTAAGAATCTGCTTGTCATTATTCATGCTTTTATTGGTTGTTAGTTGAAGACTGAGTGAGAAGAGAAGAGAAGATCTTGATTTTCTGAGAGAACTGAATTTGTATAACTTTGTTGAAAAGTGAATCTTTTTGGCTGATTTTGTTCTTGTCACACCTTGTAATTGAAAATGTTAGAGCAGTGAATGAGTATAGAAGCTTCCTTTTGGATAAACGTATCTACTTTCTTTCTTACAGGTACCTGATTTTGCAACAGAGAGCTTGACGGTGAAGAAGTTTGTTCTGGTGCACGGTGAAGGGTTTGGAGCATGGTGTTGGTACAAAATGGTTGCTTCATTGGAAGAGTCTGGACTGTCTCCTACTACAGTCGACCTCACTGGGTCTGGATTCAACATGACAGACACTAACAGTGTCTCTACCTTGGAGGAATATTCAAAACCATTGATTGAGTACCTCCAAAATCTACCTGAAGAAGAGAAGGTTAGAGTTTGCTCTTCTTGTTTGGATTTTGGAGAATTATTCAAAACCAATTTGATTAGAACAATGGTTTGTTGTTTTATGCAGGTTATTCTGGTGGGTCATAGTACTGGAGGTGCGTCCATTTCATACGCTTTGGAGCGGTTTCCAGAGAAGATCTCGAAAGCTATATTCGTATGTGCAACAATGGTTTCTGATGGCCAAAGACCCTTTGATGTTTTCTCTGAAGAGGTAATAACAAACAGTCATTAAGTCTTTGTTTCTGTTTTCTTGTGCTGACATTTGTGAGAAACCATCTACATTGCTGCAGCTTGGTTCCGCGGAGAGGTTCATGAAAGAGTCTCAGTTCTTGATCTATGGGAACGGAGAAGACAAGCCTCCTACAGGTTTCATGTTCGAGAAACAACACATGAAAGGCTTGTATTTCAATCAATCACCAAACAAGGTAACACTCCCAAAACGCCAATTCTTGATAGGTTCTTGATAATCACCGGCCAAAGTCTGCAGCTTTTTTTAATGTTTAATGGTTTTTTCAGGATATAGCATTGGCAATGATCTCAATGCGACCTGTACCGCTTGGACCAGTGATGGAGAAAGTGTCGCTGACCGCAGAAAGATACGGGAAAGGGAGAAGATTCTACGTTCAGACGCTAGACGACCGCGCGCTCTCACCAGACGTTCAAGAGAAGATAGTGAGAGAGAACAGCCCTGAAGGAGTCTTCAAGATCAAAGGAAGTGATCATTGTCCTTTCTTCTCAAAGCCTCAATCTCTCCACAAGATTCTTCTCGAGATTGCACAGATTCCTTAAGAAGAGAAAATTGATTACGAGAATACTTTCAATTTAATCCTTAAAAAGTTAAAAAGTCTATTCCTTCCTTTTGTATGCAATTTGTAGAATCGATTCACAGATCATATATTATACCATTTGAAGATATAAGGTTGTTGAATACACAAATGGCCCCTGTATTTAAAAGATCTTAGAGATACATATACAGGTAGAAGAATCAACAAGAAGATGAAGATTTGAACATAGAAATCGGAGACAAGAGAGAAAGGGTGTATCTATTATATAACACAACACTCTTTGTTATTCCAAGTCTAGAATGCCGAAATTGGAGAGGAGGATCTTCACTTGATCGACCAGATCTGAGCCTGTTGCATACTCTGTCAGCATACCGACAGCGAAACCAAACATAGCCCACCTGCAAAACATACATAGAGAGATATATCATGTCCTATCCAGGCACTACCAACTAGTTCTTGAATCAACCACAATTCTTGTGTGTGTGTGTGTGTGTGTGTGCTCGTTATTAAGAACTCTATACATTCAAGCACAGAGGAATCATGACAGAAGTCAACAAGTGTGAAACTTTAGGCTCTGTATGTCTGAATTTGAAGGTTATACTGCAGACAAAGAAACACCAACGACCAGAAACTTGTCTTAAGAATCAGAGCTAACCTAAAATGCATTGAGATCAGGTTGCAAACTAATGTATCAAATAAGTTTATGAAGAAAACACTAAACACAGCAAATTGCAGACAGTTTGTTCTCTAAATCAAATTCATCTCTTCACATATTATATGTTCTGAGTTATTAGCAAATCCACAGAACGACCAGGACCAAGCAATTGAACAAAGCAAGTACCTTCCATTAGAGATCTCGTTTTTGGGTTGGAAACCAAAGAAAGGACCTTGACCAGCAGCTTCAAGCTTCTTCTGTTTAAAGTAATCCTGAAGCTCTTTAGCCTTCTGCCTCTGAAACTCCACCGTGATTGCACTCTTACCGTCAACAGCAGCCACCGATTTTTGCGGCTGTTGCGGTGGAGGAGAAGAAGAAGACGGCGATTGAGGAGGAACAGGTTTTTGCGGAGGAGAAGGCTCACGGAGAGTAGGAGGAGCAGAGGGTCTTCTCAATGGACCTTCGGCTTGAGAACATCTGATGATGAGTACACATGGCTTACTCGTTGAGAATCTAAAAGACGACGACGAAGCTGTCGACGAAGATGATGATAAAGAAGAAGAAGATGGATTTAGAATCCTGATACATTGAATCGGTGAAGCTACTGACATCTTTTTCGTTTATTGAGTTTGCGTTTGATGTTTCGAAGCTGTTGTGTAGTGTTCTCTGGTAATGTCTGTGTGGATGAGATATGGCCAAGTCTCTTCATTTTGCACAAATGGCTTTTGTCAAATGGTAGTTTGGAATCATCCCCACGCGCGTGGGATCAATCAACAAGAATCTGAAACAAAGTGATGATGATTTGGGTAAAGTTTTTAGTAATTAACTTGAAAGTTGATTTTTTTCTTTCTTTATACTCCAAAAAAGTTGTGGTGTGGATTTTATCATTACAAGACAGAGTAGCATAGAGATGTTGTACATTGAATAATCTCTTTTAAAACATGACAAAATTGACAAATCAAGTGGCTACAAAAGGTACACACATCCAAAAGTTCCTCTTCTTATCCAATCTCTTGCAAATTATATGCATCTCTCTCTCTCTCTTTCTCTATCTCTGTCCCTATATAGATAACGAAAATGCAGAGGACAAGAGAGAAGAAAAAGAGGATCTACGCTGCTGCCATTGAATAACCCTTTAGTTCTGAAAACAAGCCTTGACTTGTGCTTTCTGGAGTATACAATTGGTAAATGGATCAAGGAAACACACTGGTCGTCACATGATTGTGCACATACAGCTTTTGCCACTTCCATGATGAAACTCATCGTCCGATTCATCCACTTCACTGCAAAAGTCAAACCATAGCAAATGGTAAATAAACAAATGTCAAGAAGAAAAGAAACGCAAAACGAGAATGATTAGTCAAGTAAAGGGAATTCTGCTAGTAGTATACATTCAAGAAATGAATAAAGTTCAATACTTTTAAAAAAATCTGTGTAACTGTTACGAAATATAACCATATAAACGGTATTCCTATCAAAATCTCAGACTATGATCTTAAGCTTACATAGAAGAGTGTGGTAAGAACAAAAACAAAACCATTGTGCCAAGGAATAATATCCACTAGTCTGCTTAAGGGAATTCTTAGAAGTCTCTATTTCAAGAATGAACAAGCTAATGGTTCTATTAACTGTTGCTTATTCATGATCTAGAGTGTTATTGCTCTTAAGTCTCAGACTACGATCTTAAGTTTACATATACGAATGCGGTAAGATCTATGATAAAGGATGTTCCTTTCCCATCTAAAGCCGCAAGAGAGAGATATAGTCAGTTTGTTTCCTGTAAGATGCATCTTCGAATACTTTTGACAAAATCCAAGTTCATAAAAGAGAGAGAGAGAGAATCGATACCTGGGCTCAAATTCTCTGACCTCAGCAATCTCAATACCACAAGTGTCAGGCCACTGAACTTTCCTTCTATCCACATGTTCCAACACGCCATCTCTACTCACACGATGATCATCATCACCATCAGCAAGAACAGCATCGCTAAAAGATCTCTTCTTTAGGCTGCTCTTGAGTGCAAACCTATTGGTACTCACTTCACAGTTATAGTCAACACTCGGTGGTGGTGGTGCATTATCATCATCCTTCTTCCCCTCAGGATTGACTCGGATAGGAGGAGACGGATCATCCTCCGTTGTTTCGGATTTGCGGCGACCAAAACATGTAAGCGAGGAGCATCGACATGAGAGCCAATTCTTAGGCTGAGATTTGGTATCAGTTTCTTCAACAACCAAATGGTAATGGTTCCATCTTATAGGCTTTTGTTCACTCTTTTGGCCTAACAGAAGAAGTGCTAAACCGTTGCTATAACCAGAAGCTGATGAAGAGAAGAATCCTCCTCCTTCTGCTGCAAATAACATCTCTGATAAATGCTCATTTGCACATCCAAGATCAGTTTTTTTTCTTCCCCCCCACACACTCCAATCCCTAAAACCAGAGTCTAGAATCAGATCACGTTGGGAAGGTTCAAGACAAGAACTTTCGACTAAAATGCAGCAAATTGAAACTACAAAATTGAACAGGAAAAGAAAGAAATTTACTTGCAACTAAATCTAGGAAAGTTTCACTCCCAAATCCAAATTTAGTAACTTTTTGAATCGATGGAGAAAACTAGTAAAGTTCCACTCTCAGATTTGGTTGGGTACATAAGAGTGAAATTGGGTATCAAATAGTGAAAGTGAGGTTGATGAATCACCTGACGGATCTGAGAGTTGGGAAAGGCGAGGTTGATAACCGGAGAGAACGCCGGCGGAATGTACCTGCGAGTAGAGAGAGAGAGAGAGAAATAAGATTCAGAGAGAGAGAGAGAGAGGGTCTAATTGGTAAAGGACTGTGGCTTGAATTGGCTGCAGAGAAATTGGATGCAATGTAAAGTGTTGAGCTTTAGAAATGTAACTGTTATTTACACAAATTGTAAAAAACTTCTTTTTTTTGGTCAAATTTCGTTCTTTTTTTTACGTTTTACACAAATCATAAATCGTACATTGTTCTAAAAAATTTAATCAATTTTGTTTACTTTGTATAACTAACTAATTTACTTTTAAGCATCAAATTTCGTTAGTCAGAATTAGGACTGCGTTAAAAATTAAAATAAATTAAACAAAAAAAATGAACGAAAATGTTTTTTTTTCTTGAGAAAAAAAAAGGAACGAACGAAATTGCTGGAGCTGACTGTTACTTCTCTCGCTCCACGAGCCTTACGCTTCCCAACTGCCTTTTCAGATTACATTTTCTCTTTGCAACAAACAACACTCCGATTTCAAATTCACAGCTTCCACTGATCCACTCTCCACCGTCGACGCCGCCGCCGGTGTTCCGATCACCTCCGCCTGATTCATTTCCGATTGCTCCAGGTAAAAAAATCCCCACGCCGTATTCTCGGACTCTTATTCATTTCCTCTTGAATTGTTTGTGATTCGAATGTCGGAGAAGAGGATCGGTCGTTTCCAAAATCAGTAATTAGCTCCGTCGAGATTGATCTATGATCTAAGATCTTACGGAAAATTCGCTCTCCGGAGCCGGATCCGATCTGATGCACATTGATCTAGTTTTGATCGTGTAACATTCGAAATATTATTCTTCGTTAACACGATCGAGCACAATGGTTTTGTAGTATGAATTGCCATGGAAGTTAAAGCTTTACGCTTTATTGATTTCTTCATGATTTCCTGATGAATTTTGTATGTAACATTCTTAAGCTTAAGCGGAAAGTGTCTGGTGAGCGAGTCTCTGGAGAATGTGAAGTTGAAGAATTTGGCTGATTGAGGAAGAGAGAAAGTTAAACAAAAAAATGGCTCCTGTTAAAAAAGCTGATAAGAAAGCAGCAGTAGATGCTGCTGCGTGGATGTTCAATGTCGTCACTTCTGTTGGTATCATCATTGTCAATAAAGCTTTAATGGCGACTTATGGTTATAGCTTTGGTAACAAACATTTCTCTTTTGCCTTGTTAAGCTTCTTCTTCTTCTTATTATTATTTTTCTTCTTCTGATTGTTTTACTTATTGTCTCGGTTCGATGCAGCTACAACCTTAACCGGTTTACATTTCGCTTTCACTACACTGATGACGATTGTGCTAAGATGTCTTGGTTACATTCAGCCTTCTCATCTTCCGTTTACGGAGCTTCTGAGGTTTATTCTGTTTGCAAACTTCTCGATCGTTGGAATGAATGTCAGTCTTATGTGGAACTCTGTTGGTTTCTATCAGGTAATTAGTAAATATCATCTATCTCTGCACTTATTAGATTGCGCAAAGAAGAACATCTAATCTTGATTTTTTCCCTTATTTCTGCATTTGCTTGTCAGATTGCAAAGCTTAGCATGATTCCTGTATCCTGCTTGCTAGAGATGGTGCTCGATAAGATCCGTTACTCGAGAGACACAAAGCTTAGCATAGGACTGGTTCTTGTGGGCGTTGGTGTTTGCACTGTTACTGATGTTAGTGTGAACAGCAAAGGCTTTATAGCTGCTTTTGTTGCTGTGTGGAGTACTTCTCTGCAACAATACGTAAAGCTTTTGTTCTCAAAGCTATCTTGCAAAGTTAACATATCCTTCCTCTTTATTTTAACTCATAACTAAGATTGGCGTTGGTGGTTTTATACATGAATGCAGTACGTACATTATCTTCAGCGCAAGTACTCGCTTAGCTCATTCAACCTATTGGGACATACCGCTCCAGCCCAAGCCGCAACATTGCTTGTTCTTGGCCCGTTTCTTGATTATTGGCTCACAGAAAAACGAGTAGACATGTACGACTACAACTTGGTCTCCGTGGTAAGCTCCATAGACCTCAATAAACTCCATCCTGTAGTCTCACTGGCATTAGATTCAACTGGACTCTCCTCACAAAATGGAGAATAGCGCCGTTATTTCACTACTTATGAATCTTGTGCTAATCTGATTTTGATAGTATTCTCTATTTATGCCATTTGGTACCAATCTTGTTTAGACTCGGTATACCATAGATTCTAGCTTGTTACATCCAATTTAGTGCACATTTCTTAGTTACCATAAGAACAGTTTCTCTATGCTTGACTATTCTCTTAAGGCTACTTAACAAGTTGTTTTGAATTGTGCAGCTGTTTATAACCCTATCGTGCACGATAGCGATAGGGACCAACCTAAGCCAGTTCATCTGCATAGGGAGATTCACAGCGGTATCGTTCCAAGTTCTTGGACACATGAAGACGATCTTGGTGCTGATAATGGGATTCTTCTTCTTCGGTAGAGAAGGCCTAAACTTGCATGTGGTTGTTGGAATGGTTATTGCAGTACTCGGTATGATCTGGTACGGTAATGCATCTTCTAAACCAGGTGGCAAAGAGAGACGAAACTATTCTCTTCCAACGACTCGTCAACAGAAACTTGGAGCTGCTTCGGATTCTGATGACAATGAAGACAAAGCCTAGTAGACAGTAGTAAGTAGTAAAAAATGATCAGGAACACATCACATAGTTACGTTACATCTCTGTTCTTGAGTTTGTTCTTTTCTTCTTCTTAGCTTAATTTATTATCAACTACGATTTATTTTTTCATACAGACATTGAGATTTTTGTAATGGTTTTTGGCTGCGGAATCAAAATGTGATCTTTCTTGAAATTAAAAGTACAAATCCATACAGTAACTGATATCTATCGGAATTATAAATTTGTCATAGTTTTAAAGTTATACGAAATCAACTGAAATTTTGATATTTTGTGATGAAACCAAACAATTGTAAATTTGTCATAGTTTTCAAGTACTCGGCTAATAAAAAATAACCTGAAAATTTGAAACCAAACAAACTGGTGAAAAAGGCCACCAAAAGATGTAAATAGAGAATTGAGATCTTGTGATAAAAGAGTATCTTAATCTTAAAATGTCAAAAACATCATAGAAGATCACTGACAAAGACTCAAAACTGAGTCATGCAAAATTGTACGAATAATAAAAACTTAAAACTCGGTCCTTGACAAAGATCAAATCCAGCTTCTGCAACTAGCAAACATTGGCTTAACGCTTCTTGGAGACACCAACAGTCTTTCCTCTGCGACCAGTGGTCTTGGTGTGTTGTCCACGGACACGAAGACCCCAGTAGTGTCTCAGACCACGATGGTTCCTGTTCATTGTGAGAAAACGCAATAACCACCGTTCCATGAATTCAAAACCCCAAGAAAACAAAGATAGGTAACGAGAGTTATATGATTGTGATCGAGTATTACCTGATTTTCTTGAGACGTTCGAGATCATCCCTGAGCTTCATGTCAAGACCATTGGAGAGCACCTGAGAGTACTTTCCGTCTTTGTAGTCCTTTTGTCTGTTCAAAAACCAGTCTGGAATCTTGTACTGTTTTGGGTTGGCAACAATTGTCATGAGGTTCTCAAGCTCAGCTGCAGTCAACTCACCAGCCCTATACCAGAGTTGAGATCAAAATTTAGACAAACAATCCAATGATAAAACAGGAAAATGAAAGTTGATACACACCAAGATGTTAACATACACTAAACAGCGGCTAAGTTTTTTAAAGATAACAAAGTGTAATCAATATTCATGTCACTGGTAATGATACTGTAAACTACAGGAAAAGATTCAACACACATACACTAATCGATTCAATGCAAAGGAATTGCTAATTTCCATTATAACTATCCAAAGGTTGAATTTTTTATTGACAAAAACAAAAGAGAAGAGGGAGTCTAGAACACACCTCTTGTTCATGTCAACATCGGCTTTCAGACAATGTTTGCCATTCTCCTTCCAATACCCTTGATTGAGGTAAGGGCAAACATAATCTTCTGCTTCCCATCAACGTTGGTGTTGAGCACACGCAGAATGTGCTGGAACTCCTCATTCGCAACGAGAGACTACACAGTAACAAAAACCACACCCAAAATCAGGAAAAAAAATCTCTCGATTCATGAAATCAATAAACTTTCTACGAAAAACAGGATTCGACAGCTAGGGTTTCTTCAGTGGTTTATATGCACCTCTCGTAGATAAAACTGGACTTTTACATCACAGTTAGGGCCCAAATTATTTTGTTTTATATGGGCCCAAACTCTATGAAAATAGTGTAAAGTAGAAAATGATTTCATTGTTCACACAGTATAATTACAAAACTATAATAGAATACGAAATGACATAAGCTTAATTATAGTGATCCAAATGCTTTATTTCATATGATTGAATTAATTAATTACATTTGTTGATACAGCATCAAGTTCTCAGATGGAATCAGCTCCTAAAACTTCTTGGGAGATGAACTTCTTCAACATATCAATAAGCTGATCAAACTCGTCTTGTGATTTGATGAGACTCAATCGCACAAAACTTTCCTCAGACCCATACATTTTGCCACCACGTCCTGTGATCTTGGCCTCTCTAAATATCTCATAGCAGTTTTTGTCTTCTTCTCTCTCACACTTCACCCACGCATAAGCTTTCAAATCATAAGCAAACACAAGTATTTATGCATTTGTGTAAGAACGGATCAAAACAAATTTAATATATCTGAGGTTTCTTGTGTTACAAGAAAAAAACTTACAAGGAGTAAAGTCTCTGACTTTCTTGAAGTAGTTGCAGTACTCGGGCTTGATTGCTTGAAGCGAGAAACGCGTGGACATGGAGAATATCTTGTTCAGTATCTCCCATCTCCTCTTCATTGTCTCATAACCAAAAGGAAACATCTCATCGCCTCCATCACCAACTACTACTTTGAGCAACTGTAGAACCTGAAGCTGTTTGTCTCTTGAAACTCCCATACTTGTTAGATATATGTAATTTAACATTCGTTCATAAACATCTTTGTCCTTTACTAATGCCCATCTGCAACAACATTAAAATCATTTGTGAGTTGTTCTGACCAATCCAAAGATTTGTTTAGAGTATACACTAGGAGAGCAAGAAGTTGAATCACCCGAATCTTGAACCAGCATGACCTGTAGCCTTTGAGAGACTAAACAAGCTCAGATCTTCATCAGTTAGATTTGTGATAGGTGAGTAATAAGGCCAGTAATATGCGTAATCGTGAATTGTTTTGACATTAGGACCATCAAGAACAGCTCTTTTCATCTTCCCATCTGGATTATTAGGAGATGTTACTATCTCTATAACTTGTGTGATGTTATCATTGCCCTTGCTCTTCTTCCATGCAGACGCATCTCCTTCAAACTTTAGATGTGTTGAATCAAAGAACTCTGCTTGGTCCTTGTAAATCTGCACACACATAGAGACTAATCAGAAACATAAGTGAATCTGTTACATGCATAAAGCCAAGAACAGAGATTTTTACTTACATTGTAGTATGGAATAGAAGCCAAAAGCCTTAAAGGTGATGATGATGAGTTTATTTGGGACAAGGCATGAACAGAGGCTGCAATCAACTGCGTGGCTCCGGTTCCAAAGATTATGAATCTGTCATCAGTAACTGCATTTCCCACTACTTTATGCAGCTTCCTTATGATCCTCTCGAGCTCTGCGGACACATATGAGCCATCTTGAAAAAGATAACTCATTCTGTGCCATCCCGAGACCAAAACCGCGCTTTTCTCTGCTTGTCTCATCCAGAAAGGCTCCAAGAACAAAGGGTCTCCTTTTAAAGGTGATGATGATGAGTTTATTTGGGACAAGGCATGAACAGAGGCTGCAATCAACTGCGTGGCTCCGGTTCCAAAGATTATGAATCTGTCATCAGTAACTGCATTTCCCACTACTTTATGCAGCTTCCTTATGATCCTCTCGAGCTCTGCGGACACATATGAGCCATCTTGAAAAAGATAACTCATTCTGTGCCATCCCGAGACCAAAACCGCGCTTTTCTCTGCTTGTCTCATCCAGAAAGGCTCCAAGAACAAAGGGTCTCCTCTTCAAAACAGAAAAATACAAAGTTTAATCCAAAGTTTATAGCTTGGTTTGGTCATAATGAAAAAAAAGAGAAAGATTTAAAAGTTCTTGCATACGCGCTAGCATCAACAGGACAATCTTTAACAAGAATGGAGCAGTCTTTGCCTGTGTAGCAACTGTTGCATTCGCAAGGAGGTTTATTGCCGTCAAGAACACCAATACCGTCCACGTAAGCTCTTCCATGGCCTGAGCATGAAACGGAGGCTGCAACTTCTGCTTCTGCTGCGGCTCTGTTGGTCCACGTCGGATTCCATATGGTGAAAGTATTGTAAAGAGAATGAATTATGAATATGAGATTCAAGATGATCGACGCTGCAACGAGTAGCTTGTTCTTCATCATCTTTTGCTTAATCACCTGCACACAAAAAAAGAATCAAAGACTGGAACTTTTCGTGCTCATGTATAGATAGAAAACACACACCACATTGTATTGGATGTACAAATTAAAGAAATAAAAATACTTTCTTGAGTACCCAATTGACAAGTTAAGATAACTGAATGAGACAAACCATAATCTTATAGACTTTTATGGACTTGTCAAAGTGGTCATAGTGGAAACATATCATTTAATGATTATTAGAGTCTATGCACCTAAGTAAGCTTAACCTATTTAAGAATTTGTATACAAATAAAATATTACCTTGCAATATGGCGTAAATATTACCTTGCCAGTTCATTACAGTAAATGTTTTGACAACAATAATTGAAATGTGCTAAAATTCTTAAAATAAATAAGGGGAGAACGAGGGATTATTTAAATTGGACTGTCTTTGTATAGGATAACTTGTACCAATAGCAGAATTCTTTTATCTTTAGATCAAAATATATATCGTCATTTAGTTTGATGTGTAAGAGCATCTCCAACCCAGCTCCATATTTCACATTTATTGTTATTTTGGAGTCAATTTTGCTCCAATCCAACTCCATTTTCAATCTCAAAATAGCAAAATGCCATATTTTTTCCCAAATTGAGGATGGTTGATCCCATTTTCATTTCCATTTTGGAATTAAAGTTTTTAAATTATATAGCAGTCCTTAAAGTTTTAAATTATTTCAGTTTACATATAAGTAATTATTTTGAAGTTTATTTTTACCCTAAAATACAAATCACACATATTTAAAAAGAAATTTAATTATTTAAACTAATAATAAATTTAAAAGGAAATGAAAAGTTTCATAATTAATTTAAATAATTATAATAAATTGTGAAAATTTTGAAGAAAACAAAATTATGGGGCAATTTGTAATATATATAAATATACTATATAAATTTAGTAATTAATAAAAAGTTTTGAAGTAAAAAATGAGGCAATACATTGGAGCAAAACCCAACTCCATTTTGAGATTTCTTCATTTTGGAGTCAAATATGAGGCAATACATAGGAGATGCGCCCTAAGTAAATTAGGTGAATATTGTCAAATATTTTAACGGTGATTTCTTATCAGGCTCTTCTTATTTATTTATTTATTTTAAATTATTTTAACGGTAATTACATTTGTCGATATAGCAGCATCATGTTTTTTCAGACGGAATCAGCACCTACAACTTCTTGAGAGACTAACTTCTTCAACATATGAATAAGCTGATCAAAGTCGTCTTGTGATCTAATGAGACTCAACCTCACAAATCTTCCCTCTGATCCAAACACTTTGCCACTGCGTCCTTTAACCTTGGCCGCTTTGAAAATCTCAGTGGAGTTTGTGTCTTCTTGTCTCTCACACTTCACCCAAGCATAAGCTTTCAAAAAGAAAAAGAAAACAAGTTATACATCTGTGTGAGACCTAAAATAGCCTTCTTGCATTACAAGAAAAGCTTACAAGGACTAAAGTCTCTGACTTTCTTGAAATAGTTGCAGTACTCAGGCTTGATTATCTGCAGTGAGAACCGCGTGGACATGGAAAAGATCTTGTTCAGTGTCTCCCATCTCTTCTTCAATGTCTCGTAACCAAAATAAAATATCTCATCGCCTCCATCAACAACCACTACTTTAAGCAACTGCAGAGCACGAAGCTGTGTGTCTCTTGAAACTCCCATACTACTTAAAGTTATATAACTCTCCATTCTTTCATAAACATCTTTGTCTTTCAGCAGTGCCCATCTGAAACAAAAACACTAATGTTTAAGTGAGTTGTTGTAAAAACAAATCCAACAATGCAAAAAAAAAAAAAAAGTGACTAACAATCACAAAGTAAATCACTCAAATCTTGAACCAGCATGACCTGTAGTCTTGGAGAGACTAAACAAGCTTAACTCTTCATCAACTGGATGTGTAATAGGTGAGAAATAAGGCAAATAATAAGCATTATCATGTATTGTTTTGACATTAGATCCATCAAGAACCGCTCTTCTCAACTTCCCATCTGGATTATTAGGAGATGTTACAACCTCTATAACTTGTGTGATATTATCATAGCGCTTGCTATGCTTCCATGCATACGCATCTCCATCAAACTTGACATGTGCTGAATCAAAGAAATCAGCTTGCTCCTTGTACAGCTAGTACAACACAGACTCATTAAAAACCCACCAAGAAGTTTGCTTACATAAAGCCAAGAACAGAGCTATCTTACAGAGTAAAATGGAATGGTAGTCAAAACTCTTTCAGGTAAGTTTGACAAAGACTTAGACGACAAGGCATGAACAGAGGCTGCAATCAACTGCGTGGCTCCGGTTCCAAAGATTATGAATCTGTTATCAGTAACTGCATTTCCCACTACTTTATGCAGCTTCCTAATGATCTTCTCAAGCTCAGCAGATACATATGAGCCATCTTCTTGATAATGATAACTCATCCTGTGCCATCCGGAGACCAAAACCGCGCCTTTCTCTGCTTGTCTCATCCAGAATGGCTCCAAGAACAAAGGGTCTCCTCTTCAAAGCCCAATAAAACAGAAAAATACAAACTTTAATAAGTTTGGTCAAAACAATAGAAAAATGGGATCAAGTCAAAACTTGTTGCATACGAGTTAGCAGCGACTGTACAATCTGAGACAAGAACAGAGCAATATTTGCCTGTGTAGCAACTGTTGCATTCACATGGAGGTTTGTTGCCGTCAAGAACACCAAGACCGTCCACGTAAGCTCTTCCATGGCCTGAGCTGGGGTAATTTTATGAAGGCTTACACTCTGGATCTTGAGCACTTGTAGAATAGGAGAGTTATCGAGTATGAGCATTAGTAAATTCCAGTCCTCTAGTTCAGATGGAAACAGTTTCAAATATACCAGCTGATTGAAGATGCTACCAACAGGAACCTTCATCTATGCATGAGCCAGAAACCATGTCACAACAACAACAACAACAACAAGAACAGCAAAGTTAATTAACTACTATAAAATATATATTTTTCATCCCTTTTTTTATTTACAAGAAAAACTTACCTCCAAGTGTGATATACTCAAGGTGAGGTTTTTGAGTGAAGTGAGTGATCCCATAATTACGTTACTGCTGAATATATATGCCTCCACTAGCTGAGGTGCATTCTCAATTAGAAAAGATCCGTAATGATGACTCGCTTCAATATTCAAGTACTTCAAAGAAGGAGCATTTATCACGTAGTCCGCACCATCACCATAGCCAGATTGTATGGTTAGCTTCTGTAAGGATGGCACCACAATAGTGAAAGTTTTCACATCATCATTTCGAGATGGACGAACCAACAAAGTTTCAAGACTATCAAGAACACATAGTGAAGGTGCAGAGTTCTAAGAGACTTGAGACAAACTGGAGAAGGTACATCAAGAATAATGGAACTACCGCAGCCACGAAGTTTCAAGGTCTCTAGCATCTCACATTTATACAAGTTTATAGGAAATCTGAACGACCCTTGGCTAAACTCAACTGTGAGTACCAACTCACGCACATGATGTCCAAATGCAATTCCAACTAACACTCCAAAATCAATAGTACCACTTTTCTTAGCAATAACTTGCAGATGCAAACTCTGTAGAACCGGAGCCTGGAGTGAAAGCATAGAGCTGCAAACATTATCTGAAAATCTCTGAAGATCAATCTCCTTGTCACCATTTCTTATAGAGAAAGTAAATTTGAGCTTAGGCACCATCTTCCAAAGAGACCTCCACTGTTTAGACAAAACACTGGTGGCTAGGACATCTTTTGTTGGAATTGAAGACAATATCAACAGAAGCAAAGCATCGGGCAACTGACTTATCCTGTCTTCATTTCTCAAACTTTCACCAGAGCTTTTGCTGCATAAAACCCGAATTTAAGGAATTGGTTTGGAGCTTAGAGTTCATATATATGAATAAGCACATGTATAGAAGAGACATAATATATACCTTTCCATTGTCGTTGATAGAGACATGCAAAGAAAGTAAAATCTCACAATAGTTATGGAAGAAGCATAAAAACTCTCTTCTTGAAGCGTTAGAGAAAGTAAAAGCTGGTAATTAATGATTGTTAATGTGCCAAAGATTGATTTGGTTTTTTAAAAGAAATTAATTAACTAAAAGCAAATGGTGATTGATAAATCTGTAGAGCTGATGATTCTTGGATTCATTTCCTTATTACTTACCTTTGGAGAAACATACATTCTCAAGATCTGCTTTCCTTCAAAAGCTGCTATGTTACCTTGTCCATTTGAAAACGCAAGCACTCTCGCTCCATCTCTTAGTAGACATCTTTTGGCGGCTGATGATTTTCATGTGAATTGCAAAAATGGATCTGACCCACTCATAACACTGAAAGGCTTGCACCAACTTCACATCTTGTTGTTCTTCTTGGCCATCTTTCATATTCTTTATAGTTTAGTCACCATGATGCTTAGCAGGCTCAAGGTACAACAAATCTAGTGTTCATCAAACTGGTGTTTAGTTGAGTAAAGAATGCTTCATTTTGTGTTGGCTTTGTGGCAGATTCGTGGATGGAAAAAGTGGGAGCAAGAGACGTTATCTCATGATTACGAGTTTTCTATCGGTATTTTTGTTCTTCAAATAATGTTTTGAAGCTTTAACTTTTAATTTCTTTAAGGCTCATTTTTTATTTTTTTATTTGGTTTTGTGGAGCAGATCAGTTAAGACTTAGGCTCAGTCATGAGACTTCTTTTGTGAGAGCACATATAAGTGTCTGGACAAAATTACCATTCTTCTTTTACGTCGTAAAGAAACCATTCCTCATTTCTCTTCCAATATCATCAATCGTTCTTGGTTTGATTATTTTGAGCTCTCATAAACAATTTTGTTTACAGGAATGCTTCTTAAGACAGTTCTTTGTATCCGTGGGAAGAACTGATTACTTGACGCTGCGCCATGGATTTATCTCTGTGAGTCAAAATCTTTCATCTTTCCCTTTTCTTCTTTCTTTCGCATCTTTGATGAGTGATTCTTGTGATTTCTTCAGGCCCATTTAGCCCCGGGAAGACAGTTCAACTTCCAGAGATATATCAATAAATCTCTTGAGGATGATTTCAAGTTAATAGTTGGTATAAGGTACAACACAAATCCAAACATCAAATGCAATTCCAATTTTGCTTCTTTATCCGCTTGGTCTTATATAACGTTTTCTTAACATTTTGTTTTTTTGCTAAACAGTCCAGTTCTTTGGGCATCATTTGTGATCTTCTTGCTGTTTAATGTTAATGGTGAGCTATATATCTATCTATAAACTCAAATTCAATTCATATACTGAAATATTTTTAATTATTTTTCCAGGATGGAGAACATTGTTTTGGGCATCAGTACCTCCTGTGCTCGTAAGACAATCTCTCTCTACTATACAAATCTTTCTTGGAAGCTTTTTTTTTCATATATGAATAACAAGGCTTGTTGCAGATAATATTAGCTGTTGGAACAAAGCTTCAAGCAATTCTCGCAACAATGGCGTCAGAAATCACAGAGACACATGCAATAGTTCAGGGGATGCCTTTAGTGCACGGTTCAGATCGATACTTTTGGTTCGATTGCCCTCAATTGCTTCTTCATCTTATCCACTTTTCTTTGTTTTAGGTAGTTTCATTATCAAACACTATGTTTTAAGTTTTTTTTTTGGGTGCAACTATGTTTTAAGTTGTTGTGTTCTTCTATAATGTTTTATATCTAATCAGTATTTCCTCTGTGTTATACAGAATGCTTTCCAAATAACAGTATAACACACTTCTTTTGGATATGGGTAAAAAAAGAAGCATCTCTTCTCAATTTGTTTTTTTTTTTTAACTTTTTTAGTTAATAATGAGTAACATATACGTAAGAAATCATCTTTGGGGATTGTAGTATTCTTTTGGATTACGATCATGCTTCCATAAAGATTTCAATCTTGTAGTCACCAAACTCTTTCTATGGTAATAAATCATTCAAAACCTTAAATTATGTTTCTTACAATGGAGCTAGAAAAAAGTATAAAATGTGAGCATGCATGTATGTCTATATATGCAGTCTAGGAGCCTTGATCTTATGCAGCTACATCACTCTCCCGTTATACGCACTCGTGACTCAGGTAACTTGTAAACAAATGTTTTCGTTATTTTAGCCAAAATGATCTCTTAATGAGAGTAGTATTGAACTGAATGAAGGAAAATAAAGAAATGATGAAATGTTTGGGTTTATGTGTGAGAAGATGGGTTCACACATGAAGAAAGCAGTGTTTGCTGAGCAAATGGCAAAGGCATTGAAGAAATGGCACAAAGACATTAAAACGAAGAAAGGCAAAGCGAGGAAGCTCCAAAGCACAAGACTTGGTGGTTCGGGGAGTTTCAGCATCTCCTCCTCTTCGTATGCAACCACTCTACACCGTTCCAAGACCACTGGCCACTCTTCTAACACCATATACTACAAAAAAGAAGAGCAAGAAGAAGAAGAAGAAGAAGACGAGATGTCTGATCTTGAGGCTGGAGCAGAGGATGATACTGAAAGGTTTCAAGAACAGCAGAGGCAATTCCACCACTCCTAGCTTTGTTATATGTTTTTAGTGTAATGTTATTACTTTAAAGGTAGAAACGAAACGATGTTGTTTTAGTAACTGGAACTTGTGAGAAAACGATGGTTTTATAAATCTTGTTGATCAGCAGGTGACTGAAGAAACTTGTTGATGCGATAGAGCTCAGTAGCATTACTAATGGGTGGAAGCGTGGACTAAGCAGTTCTCAGAAGAGAGAAAAAAAAAACTATTGTTTTAATCACATCTTGTGTTTTTAGCTCTTATCAAATGTTTGAAATGTTGGTTATGAACTAAGAAAATATGTTTTCAAATGTATTAATATGTAACGAATTTTGCTTAAGCAACTCCCACCAATTAAAGAGGATGAGTTACAAAACTGACCAACATATTTGTCGTTAATTAATCAGCACTCTGAACTGGTTGTAATTAATCTCACAATAAATATAGTCAAATGAAAAATCGAACTTATATGTTTGAGATATCGGTTTCCCAAAAAAAAAAAAAAAAAACTAACTTATATGTTTGAGATTGATACCGCCATGTGTGAACAAGAATGTAATGACGTTCTGCCATATAGGATGAACAATCCAGGGACGAGGCTGAAACTTACGGACAGAAACAGCTGCTTCACACCATGCTTTGCAGACAAGAGAAGCATGGATGCTGGCTTTTAATCCGAGGCGAGATAGTATCTCCTGCAGTAGGTAGGTCTGAGGGAACTTTTATATTCCAAACTCCTCTAATAATACAATTCCTCTTCTTCTTTGATCCACGTTTCCTTTAACTTCTGGATTGCAACTAATGATTATAAGAAGAAGAAGAAACCTCAAGTGAGAGATCCTAAATCCTTGGAATTTCGATTAATAGGAATAGCGAAAAGAAAAGAAAACTCATGATTGGAGTTTTCTTCTTTTTGTGTCGGACACTGGAAGTGCTTGAACTATGGGCTTCACTGTTAGGGCTTCGGGGAACAATGACGGCGGAGTTGCTGCCGTGTATGTACGACGTCGTGTCCTCATTTTCTCGAATTAGGTCATGATCTCAAGAACATAGTGGGAGTTTTTGAAAGGCTGAAACCCTAAGTCCGCGCCGCCTTTTCTCTCCAACTAGGCAACTAGTACTGTATAATATAAAGGGCGAATTGCCAATTATAGTTCACAATTTGATTTGAAATGCAAAAGTAGACCCTATATTGCATTTAGAGCAAAACTAGTCTTCTGGGCATGTAGAATTACAAACCAAGCCCTTATGAACAAAGAAAAAAACGCTAGTCACAATGTCTGTTTTACCCTGTTTAAAGTCTACCTGAAGTCTACAGCGTATTAGACTTCATCATGAAGTCTAATTCCTAAATACAACTAAAATTTAATTTATAAAATTATAGGAAATTGTTTTGATCAAAAAAATTATACATAAGTAAGATTAGAACATTTGGCATCCAAGAAAAATAAACTTGCATAAAAATGACTCCATTTAACTCAAGTAAGAGAAATTATGTTTGTAACCTATAAACTGCGTGAAGTCTACTCCCGAAGTCTAATATATAGCAAAATCGTAAATTTAAAGTTTGAAATCTTTAAAAATATTTTGATGAAGGTATTTACACATAATTTAAACAAAGACAAGTACTATCCATGAAAAATAAATTTGCATATAAATTGATCAATTTAAAACCGGTAATACAAATTATGGTATAATCCAAAAAATATTGTATGAAGTCTACTGAAGAAGTCTACCAAATAACAAAATCTTAAATTTAAAGTTTAAAATCTATAAAAAATATTTAGGCTTAAAAAAATTATAAATAATCTAAATGAAGACAAATCCTATCTATGTAAAATAAATTTTCATGGAAATTAATCAGTTTATAAGTTTCATGAGTAAACCAATCATCAAGCTTAGTGTTTGAGGTACAATGTATAGGGTTTATGAGTATGATTGTTAGGGTTTAGAGAATTTTGACATAAAAAATTGTTTGTGGTTTGTTTAACGATTTAAAGCTAATGAATTTATAGTTTATAATGTAAATTGTGATTATATACATAATTGATGTTTTCTATAGCTTTGATCTCAAAAATTCGATTTAGGGTTTAGGGTAAGTCAGACTTCATCGGTAGACTTCATAGTTAGACTTTGCTATGAAGTCTTTTATTCAAAAAACGAGTGGGAAACGAAATTATTAGGGCGGGAAACGAAATATTTTGGGCGAATAAATTTCTCATTAAAAGTTCAATTTGTAGACTTCACGAGTAGACTTTGTACATCAATTCCGGTTTTTGAACAGAACCGGTCAAGGAAATTATAATTTTTGTTGTAATTGGGTTTAACCAAAATTAGCCGGCCCTAATCGAAAGTGAGAAACCCAAAATCAGGGTTTCACTTTCACAAACCCAAGTCCGTTCCGTTCTCTCTCTTTGTCGGATAGGCGATTGCATGTTCTCTCCGCCCACCGTCGCCGTCGAAGAAGAAAGACAGACCCACTATCGTCGCCGCCGCCTTTTCCCCTTCCTCCTCCGAAGTATACTTCTGTAAGTCATATTCATATATCAGTGATATACGTATTTGTGTCTGTTTCCCTCTACTGTCGTTATACTCACAGTGGAATCTTCTTTTGAACCCTTCCGCCACCGTTGGTTGCCGCTGTCCGTGTTGCCGTTGTCCGTGTTGCCGCTGTGGAATCGAACGACCTATTAAATCGCACCAATTATTCTCTTCCTCTCAGCGCCGGTTAGTTATCTCCCTTTCACTTTTTTTCTCTCTGCTTACGCCCTTCAAACCATGGACTAATCGATTGTAGATCTGTGGCAGGTCTCCGTTGCCGGATAGTAGTATCCGCCGTCGTTGCGCTTCTTAGTAGTATCCGCCGCCGTTGCTGGCCCTCATAACCGCAAAGAATAAGGTAAAAGTCTATTGTTAGGGTTTAGTTAGCCGCTCTTTAGCGGCGGTTGGCTAGAGTAGAGCAGACTTAAAGTACAGACTTCACCTTTAGAATTGATAGACATCATAGTTAGACATCATAGTTAGACTTCATAATTAGACATCATAATTAGACATCATAGTTAGACATCATAGTTAGACTTCATATTTAGACTTTATTTATGCCGTGTAAAATTGTAGACTCCTCCTAATTTCTCATATTTTCAATGTGTTTTCAGTATGGACGCCGTGACATTTCCTAGGAGGTTGTTCACAGAAGGAGAAGAACCGGATTATGATCGCAGTGTTGTCTACTATAGCAAGAACACTGCACTGTGGTCTCAAATGCACACCACACTTGAAGATGAATGGGATGAGCTTGAGAATTCTAAGCTGGGACCCCTCTTCAGGTTCACGAAGCTCGAGTTTAATTGGGCATCGAAGGTGGCACAGACTATGCTCACTATGCAAGTAGCATGCAAGAAGAAGTATGAGATATGGAGTGCCGTGGGTGTACAGCCAGTGCGATTTTCTCTGAACGAGTTTGAACACATCACCGGGCTTAACTGCGAGTATAAAGAAGCGCTGACGAAGCCAGAGACTGTTAACACAGACGAGATGAAAGACTTCTGGCGGAAGCTTGGTGTGAATGAGAAGCTTGGTCCGAGCGTTGACGAACTCTTAGCAGCGTGCCAGTGGGCCGGAGAGTGGAGCAGAGAGGATAGGCTGAGACTTGGTTTTTTGGCCGTATACGCTGGCTTCATTGATGCTCGCAAAAGTTCCACTCATACACGAGTAGCACTGGCTAGTCAAGTTATGGACTTGGAGAAGTTTGAAAACTATCCCTGGGGGCGAGTAGCTTTCAAGACCCTCATCAAGTCCATAAAGAAAGCAGACGTGTCCAAGCCATTCAGCCTCGAAGGCTTTGCTGAAGTCGTGCAAGTGTGGGCGTACTATGCTATGCCGAGGTTCGGAGAAGAAAACGGTGATCCGAGGCCAAATAATCCTGAGCCACCGCTGCTAGCATTCAATGGAATCAGAGGGAAGAGATATGTTATCGGAACCATGAAGAAGCAGGTAATTCATTTGCCTTGTACTCTCTGCATATTAATCATAATATCCAAAATTCTTGACTTTTCTGATAACGGTTTTGCAGGTGCTTTTCAATCACATGGTAATGGTGGACAAGGCAGACGTGTACCCACGTTGGGACAAGGAAATAGATGACGAGAAGGTGGACAACATCATCAAGGCCTTGCTTGGGGAATTTGGTGGAGGATGGGTGTGGAAACCAGCTGACTGGGTTAGAGAAGGGATATCGGTGGTTAAGAAGGTGAAGTTTGAGAAGTCTGTGAAGTCAGAGAAGTCTCATGGCAAGAGGAGTCTCTCTGATGAGGCTGATGATGATGAAGCGATAAGTGTCAAAAGAGCTCGGACCTCAGATGGTTCACCTGCGGAGGCCTCTGGTGCTGGCTGGAAAGGTCTTGAGGCGAAGATTGAGGAGCTTTTTAAAGACTTCACCAAAAAACACTTCGAGGAGATGAGTAAGACCCAGGAAAAGATTCAGGTCCTCACCGCTCAAGTCGCTGTGGTAGGGAGGATTGTCAAGAAGCTTTCGCATCCTCAGGCTCAGGATTCTGTGAAGTCCAGTGAGGATACTGCGAAGTCCAATGAGGATTCTGCGAAGGCCAATGAAGAGCTGGAGAAGAAGAATGAGGAGCTGGAGAAGAAGAATGAGGAGAAGTCCGATGAGGAGCCGGATAAGTCCGATGCCGGTGAAGGGAAGACGGCTCCGCCTGGTGGAACGGTTAGTACCGTTCATTCTCCACGTAGATCTAAAAACTCTGATAAAGTAGTTGAAAAGAGATATGTGCGTAGGAGTCATAGGGTCGCTGTGAAAAAGAACAAGTGATGTGTGTATGTTTCTGTTTGTAGTGTGTTGCGTTGCGTTGTACACTTTCCCTCCTGTTTAAATAAAAGTTCAAATTTCTAGTGACTCATTATCTGTTTTGTCTCTCTCTATCTCTCTTGTGTTTGAGCAATGTTAACAGGAAGATACGGATTGCACTTGGCTCCGGACACATATTCCAACTGATTCTGAGGAAGCCGAAGAGAAAAGGCAACAGGAAGAGCAGATCAAGGCGGCTAATGTTATGGCAAGAGGGAAAAGTGAGAGAGTAAGGAAGCTGGCGTTTACTCAGAAAGGTGAGTTCCAAGGAAACAGCACCGCTAGAAGGATCATCCTAAACAACCCCCCGGAGATACCCAATTCCCCACCGAAATCACTTAAGATCATCTCTAAACCGAGGAAAGCAGCTATTACGAAGAAAGCAGCTAATCCGAAGAAAGCAGATCCGAAGAAATCACCTCCTCCGAAGAAAGCAGATCCGAAGAAATCACCTCCTCCGAAGAAAGCAGCTAATCCGAAGAAAGCACCTGAACCTAAGAAAGCACCTGAACCTAAGAAAGCAACCGGTGGCAATGAACCTCTAGGGTATAATCCATTTGCTCGACCTCTCGAGGAAAGGATAACACCAATGCGGGCATTCGTCTCCGGATTACCGTGAGCCCCTAAACTCTTTTGTCTCTTCGTTGTTTGACCAAATTATAGAGGCTTACGAGAATTTACCAATGTTTCAGGGGTTATTCTGCAGCTACAGCGCTGGAGCCGGACAAGTTCGATTACCCGGAATGGCACTGGTGGTTTACTTTACTCACGGGGTTTCAATGGCTATCGGATAGCGTACGTTCTAATTGTTAGACTTCGTAAATATACTTCACAAGTAGACTTCACTGTTAGACTTATGACATAGACTTCATATTTAGTCCTCATAGTCGAATTCTTTGTTTCCATTGCAGCATATGAAGTCCTGGGCCACCATGATGACTCACCGCCTAGCAACGCGACCAGAGTTGTTTAAAAATGATAGGATCTGCTTCCTTAACAGCCATATCACTCAATTTTGGGAAAGGGACTGGCCCAGGTTTCAGAGATGTCAAATGCTGCCTCCTAATTCGCTGGACTGGTACTTTGGTAATCTCCCGAAAAGCCAGCCCAGCAATAAGCGATGGGGTTATGATGTTGATGATTTATTCATTCCATTGAATATCAAGAATAAGCATTGGGTCGCGCTGCATGTCTCCATACCCAAAAGGCACATTACCATCTACGACAGTATGGTGGACTGGCTCGATGATGCGGAAATGGACTTGTTGGTGGAACCCTATGCGGTGATGATGCCGAATCTTATGCACTCCGCGGCTCAGGCTGAGGACAAATGCGTCTACTTCGATGCGAAGTACACGCACAGCCGTCCGAGTAAGGATGTGCCGCAGCAAGTGGGGGCTGGAGATTGTGGCGTGTTTGTCCTCAAGTTCATCGAGTGCCTGGCAGTCGGATATGCCGCATTTCCGAAGACGTTGTGTCAGAAAAACATCACCATGTTTAGGGAGCAGATTGCGTCTGATATGTACCATGAGATCAACTGCCGTGGACCGGTCGAGGACCCAGATGATTGGGACAATGTCGATTTGTATGACGAGAGATTATGAAAGGTGTAGGTGTAATCCCGTAAACTAATGCTCTTTAGAACCCGATGATGGGTGTAGGCTAATTATTCTTTTGTAATCTATCGCTGATCGGCCTTCACATTTCAGAAGTCTATTGTTTTGGTATATTGTGCACTTGGTATATTTCAGAAGTCTATTGTATTTCAGAAGTCTATTGTTTTGTTATTACAAAAACTAAAAACCAGTGTTTTTCTCCGTTTCATCCACCTAAAACACGCAAAGCATACAAATTGGCCACAAAGTAAACTTAATAGGTAGACTTAATATAGACTTCTGTGTCAGACTTCACGAAAACTAAAAACCAGTGTTTTTCTCCGTTTCATCCACCTAAAACACCAAAACATACAAATTGGCCGCAAAGTAAACTTCATAGGTAGACTTATAGTAGACTTCTGTGTCAGACTTCACGAAAAACTAAAAACCAGTGTTTTTCTCCGTTTCATCCACCTAAAACACGAACAAAACATACAAATTGGCCGCAAAGTAAACTTCATAGATAGACTTAGATAGACTTAGACTTCTGTGTCAGACTTCACGAACAACTAAAATCACAAGTCAGTCTTCAGCGACCTGTGTAGTGCAGAAAATGAAAGATGTCAGCTCCTCTCAATGTGGATGCAAAGCATGAAGGGACAGCTTTATAAACTTACACAATTGGGGCGAGTATGACCAGGTTCCTTGCACTTAGAGCAGCTGTACTTCTTATGCATTTTCCTCGGTTTATTGTTTTTCTTCCTAGACATCTCTAGCCAAGTTTGCCACCTCGACTTCTTCGGCCTTCCACGAGGGACACTCTCCCCTGGAGGCAAACAGCGAACAGGCTTCACGTGGGAGTCAGTTCCCGCTTTGGGGTAAATCGGATGTGCATATGTTGAGAACAAGGAAGGCGTCGAATGAGTGGCGCATACGTAATAGGACATGTCGACGTTAGCTTCGGCTGCAGCTGCAATAACATGAGAGCAAGGGATTTTTTCAACGTTATACACACCGCACGAGCATGTTCGATTCTCCAAGTCGACATTACAATCTCGTCTCCCGCCTTTAACATGAAAGCGCCAAGTGTCTATGCGATCTACGATCATACTTCCCGCATAGTAAGACCGTATGGCCAATATGTACTCAACACCTCTGCTGTGTCTGGTTGTGAGACTCAGTGCATCCTCCCGCCTCTTGCTAAACCATCTCCCGAGCTTCTCCCTAATAAACTCCAAAAGACGAGGAATAGGTAATCCTTTTGCTTTCTTGACAGCCGAATTAATAGATTCTGCGATGTTGCTCGTCTTTATATTGTATCTATCACCTTCAAAATGAACTCTCGACCATAACTTCGGATCTGCGGTCTCTAAGTAAGCAGCTAGGGCAGGGTTCGCAGCTCTTATGAGGTCCATGTAACGGTCGTATTCAGGCACCGTATGGGCGTAGGCTGCACCTTTAACCATATACATTATCTCCTTTGCGTGGAAGTCCTTTACTATATTACCTTGGAGGTGATAGTAGCATATTCCTCTTGATGCCCAGGGCATAACGATTCCAATGCTCTAGCTATGGCAGCGGCACGGTCAGAGACTATCGCCATTGGCGGAAGTTGCCTGAAACAATCTCTAAGCTTGTTGAAAAACCATTCCCATGATTCACTATCCTCAGCATCGACCACTGCGAAAGCTAGCGGGAATATTTGAAAGTTGGCGTCTTGTCCGGCAGCCACGAGTAGAGCTCCTCCGTATTTCCCAGTAAGATGAGTCCCATCAACCACAATCACTCTCCTCAAATACTGAAAACCAGATATAGAACCGGCGAGTGATAGAAAGCAGTACTTAAAACGGTCCTGTGAGTCACAGACAAGGTCAGTCACAGTTCCCGGATTTGCATCCTTGATTCTTTGCAAGTAAGAAGGCAGATTCGCGTATCCTTCTTCAGCTGTTCCCCACACCAAGTCTTGGGCATGTTTCAAAGCTCTATATGAAGCCGTATAGTCGAGCTTCATTCCAAACATCCTCCTCATAGAGTCTCTTATGTGTTGCGGCACAATTCCTTCAATGAGCCCTGTCCGATCAAGAAAAAGCTTTCCAATATACTTCGTTGTACAACGTTTATGGTTACGTACTCGATCAGAAACAGAACATGTATGCGACTTCACGTACTTTGTCACCCAAAACGTGGAGGGTTCGTTCTTTACGGCCGCTCTAAGCCTCCATTTGCATCCAGCGACTTTGCATTTGGCCACAAACACTTTTCTTGTAGACGCAGCTATCCTGAATGAGAATCTTGTCATCACCGCGGTCAAACGCAACTCAGAGATAAGTTGGGCCTTGGTATCAAAGCTCTGGTGCTCGTAAATATTGTCTTCCCAATTATCAATTCCTATACGATGACCCACACCACGCCCTAAAAGGCGGGGATCATCGAAAGGAACATCAATGACAACGTCTTCATCTTTAATTTTCCCATACTGACTGTAGTCCGCGTGTGTGTCATCATCGCCTTCATAAGCTTTTTCCCTTACATCATCCTCATCACAACCCGACTCTTCAGACACTTCTTCTCGTTCTGCGCTCCAATCTTCATCCAACTCTTCATCGAACTCTTCCTTCAACTCATCATCCAGATTTTCATCTAAGTCTTCATCCAAAGGTCCATCTACGTTGTCTTCATCCTTCCCTTTGCTAGAGACACAAAGTCGTACACCATGATTTCTACTTAGCTCGATCAAGCTTTCGACTTGTCTGTCGTTTGTGACAAACATGGGCGGAGAATCATTACACGTTTGCTGAGTGAACACTTCTGGTAATGGATATGATATTTCCAAACGGTGTCCGATCTTGGTTAGCGAATAATCCTCTAAAGCCATTTGAATAAGCTCATCATGTGTACATCCATCCCTCAACGAGAACATTCTACCTCCTTTCCGATAATCAACCTCAAAATGCCAAGACAAATTGTCCTTTATCACCCATTCTCCATAAACAGATGCAATGTAAACCATTTCCTGCAAGTAAACAAAAACCAACCGCATTAGACTTCATTGATAGACTTTGGTAGACTTCACCTAGAAGTCTACCTAGTATTGTCTAATATTCAATTTTCACAAGAAAACCGTTTTCACGAAATATACAACGAATAAGCATGTCAAACTAACACACAAGCAACTAAAGACTAAATCAACTAATTGTTCAAGAAATCTTAAAAATTCCTTATATATTTTCCAAAAAAGCGTTTTCAAATAAAACATTAAATAGTAGACTTCACGAGGAAGTCTATTTAGTATACTTACTTGTGAAGTCTAATAGACTAGTTTTGCAATTTTTCAAATGACAATTTTTTATGAAGTCTACACGTGAAGTCTACCGAAAAAAAAAGACTAGTTTTGCAATTGACCAAGCTTTGACTTTTCAAATAGACTTCATTATCGTGAATAGGCTTAAAAATGAAGTCTAACTACATAATGAAGTCTATCGGTGAAGTCTAACTACAAATGAAGTCTAGAACAATTAGACTTCATAGGGATTAGTTTTGCAATTGTCCAATTTTTGAATTTAGGAAAATAGACTTCATCGTGAAGTCTACTCCGACAAACGTTGACTATTAGACTTCTTGGTGAAGTCTATCAAGAATTAGGCTTCGAAATGAAGTCTAACCCAAGTATTAGACTTTGAATGAAGCCTAATACAACATTAATAGATTTCAGGGGTAGACTTCACGATAAAACAAACTACTTAAAGTTTGCAAAACTAGTCTTTTATTCAAGCAGACTTCACAGATAGATTTCCCATAAAAAGTTTTTATTCTGTCAATTGCAAAACTAATCTTTTCGAGTAGACTTCATTCTGAAGCCTACGCCATATTTTTTTGTTTTCAAAGGAATATGGGTAGACTTCATTGCAAAACTAGTTTTTTAGACTTCGCTATGAAGTCTAAGGACCTGCAAAAATATGAGATTCACTCAGATCTACCGGAAATTTTACCTTGCCGTGATCTTATGTTTCGTTGACGGCCTATAACTTCGATTTAGAGCTTTAGCAAACTTCCCCAACCGTTATAATGATCTCCCACACCAAAAATGGGAAGATCTAAGAACATAAACTTTGAAAAGATGAAAATGTGTATTCTTGGGGTGAAAATTGAGAAGAAATTGACCAATACAAGTTTATGAGATGATATAATGAGTTTGTATATATGTTTGAAGAGTACATCGTGCATTGAAAGCTTGATTTCGGTTGAGAATGGTTGTTGGACGAATTGATGGTGATGGCATTTTCGTGAATAAATGAAGAAGATGAGGTTTCTTTGGACCTTTTTTTTCGAGTGTTAGACTTCACGGTTAGACTTCAAGGCGAAAGTAATGGCATTTTCGTTATTATCACAAATATGTGAGGATAAACAAGGAAGAAAAAAAGAGTGAACTACTTTTGCATTTGACCTCAATTTTGTACTACTTTTGAAAACAGCCCTAATATAAAAAACTCATTTACCAGATAATTTTTTAACAGTACTGAATTAAAAAGATACGCATATATGTGTCTCGCAAATAATAAACTAACAGTAGTATCAAACCAACATATGAATCATACGATAAAAGCGAGGATATAACAAAATTCATAACATTAAAAAGATAATCATACTGACAATGATATAGAACCAGAATGATACAAAAGCGAGAATTTAATGAAAATTAAATTGCAATTGCAAGTTTGCAACTTATAACAACAACAACAACAAAAGAAACACATGAGAAATCATTTTTTTTTTAATTATTTGTAAACATCACATCAACTTCTGAAATTCCTATGGGGATTATCTATTGTTGGTGAGATCTGGACTGGTAACGGGGGGTCTTACTGTGCGATGGAGGAATCTCCCAGGATCTGCTGCTGCTAATGAATAGGGTTAATGAAACATGCGGGCTGCGGCAGTTGTTGATGAGGAAGAAGAATCATCCTCATCAATCGTAGCGGCTGGAGCAGATCCAAGCCCTTCAGAAGGACCACCAGCAGCATAGGATTCACCGATCTCCCCACGAGAATCCTCCAAAACCTCGATCCTCCTGTTAACATCTTCCAGATATTTGTCAATCAGAGAACCTAAATCTTTCAGATCCACGGGAGTTAATCTGATGGTGATTCTCCTCGCCTTAGCGTCGGAAATCAAAGCAAGTTTCAGTTTACCCTTTCCCATGTAGTGTTCTTTTTTTTGGGCTTTAGATTTGTTTTATTTGTTTTGTGTGTTGTGTATTGAGTTGGTGGATGTGTTGTGTTATATAATAATGGAGGGGTGCAAGAAGATTTGTCTCTTTTTAACTAGAGACACTATTTCGTAATTTAAAGCTAGTCAAAAGAATAAACAAAAAATTATTTATTAAGTTTCCTATAAGTAGGCCAAAGCTTACTATTCAATATATTTCTATGATTCTCATTATTTTATATTGACCTGTAAAGTAACCATGAATTAAAGCATTGTAGATTTTTTAGTTATGAATCTCATCCTTTTGATGCATGCATGCGTACAATATATTTGATTTGAAAATATTAATTACTGGTAGATATGCTTCAACCTTCAAAGTATCTACAGGTGTAAAAGCTATCCCAAAATAATTATTCAGGCTTTCAGCAAATGTTGGCTCTATCCTAAAATATTTCAGCCTTTCAGCATAAATTATTTTGATCTTATCTCAAAATAATTATTCCAGGTTTTCAGCAGATGTTGGCTCTATCCCAAAATATTACAGCCTTTCAGCACAAAATATTTTGGTCTTATCTCAAAATAATTATTCCAAAGTTTTCAGCACAAATAATTTGTGCTAATTAAAATATCCTAGCTAATATTGAAATTCATTTTCCTAATGATGAGAGACTCTTGTTGATAAACTCATGGATATAGAAGATACAGTCTCCAACGCCGACAAAGAGATAGAAACATACCGTACGTCCATGAACCCAAAGTGAAGTCTTATCTAAAACATCATTAACTCAAAAAGATGTATAAAATCAAACAACATCCAAATCCGATAATCCAGTGGTCATTTCCAGCCAAGACGCTATGATGCTGCTGCATCACTCTTGTAGCTTGCTTAACTAACACTGAATCTGGAACATAAAGAGTACACAAGTGAGCGATATCGTTTTTCTGTATGTTCTTTAATAATCATGTGTTAGATAAACCTTAAAATCCATCTTCATGACCACCAGAAGCTCCCTTTCCTTTGCTATGCGAAAGAGCTTCTTTGTAAAGAAGCCATCGCTAGATATATCGTTCCACATTTTGCATGTAGATCTCACTGAAGAAACAATGTCACGGTGTAAAGCTTGTATTAATATGACATGAGGATGAGGTACATAGAAATAAAAGTAAAAAAAAAAAAAAACTACTTCACTTAGGATGATGATGAAGTAACAACAAATTAAGCGATGTTGTGAGGTGGCTCCATCCAAGCGACACAGCTAAACATGCCATACCTTAACTTCCCATAAAATATCAGTAAGCGATGGATATATTCTATTCCTCTCCTCCGCCGAGAGACCGGATCTTAGAGCTAGGGAAACTTGCAAATACGTACTGTCAAGCCTCCAAGATCTCTTTCCTCTTTCCATACATTTTGTCGTTAGGTTTCTGTTATATCTATCTTTAATTAAAATAGTGTATAATTTAATACACAAGAATCTCCAAGCCCGTGTATAGAGATCACTTAGATATAAAACGGAAAAGGCCAAAATAAATTAACGCGTCCAAAACATATGACATACTACAATAAAAGTGAGAGTATCACAAATCCATAGCATTAAAAAAAAAAACAATAACCAGAATGACAATGAAATAGAACTGTATGAAAAAAGAAAAGAAATTGCAATGCATGCAAGTTCATAAAAACAACAGAAAGTATTGAGATATATTCAAATCTACTTGTTAATGTATAGTTTCCTATTTAGTTAGGGTTAATATAATGTCGGTTCCTTGTGTATGTATATATACTTTGGGCATTGCCTCTTATGAAGACAAGTTAAGTTTTCCGATTATAAGTTTGTTATGGTATCAGAGCACGACCAAGCATAATTTTCAGATCTTCTCGTACTCGCGAGGGATCCATACTTATTTTTTTTCTCTCCTTCTTCTTTGACCTTAATCAAGTGATTTCTCTTTCACACTTGATTTCTTTTGTTCCTCTGTTTTTTTAACTCCAAAACAGAGCATCTCTTTGATCCGACACGATGACCAACAATAACCCAAAATACAAGACGATCTCTCCTTTTGACTTGAGCGCCAGTGACAATCCCGGCGCGGTGATTTCGCAGCCGCTACTCAACGGTTCGAACTATGATGAATGGGCTCTCAACTTTCGTATGGCCCTAAGTTCACGAAAGAAATTTGGTTTTTTGGATGGAAGCATCCCAAAGCCAGCTCCTAATTCTGCCACTCTTGAAGATTGGACAGCCAATAACCACCTCCTGGTCGGCTGGATTAAGCTTTCTATAGATCCCAAACTACGATCCTCCATCTCAACGAGAGAAGTAGCTAAAGATCTATGGGAGATAATCAAGAAGCGTTTTTCCTTGAAAAGTGGAGCTCGCCTCCAACAATTGAGGAACTCATTGGCAACATGCAAACAGAATGGGTCAACCGTAGATGACTACTTTGGCCGCTTGACGAAACTATGGGACGGAATTGCTGAATGCATGAATTCCAAACAGTGTACGTGTGATAAGTGTGAGTGCGATCTCAACACTGCACATGAAAAGGAGAAAGAGATCCTCCGCGTTCATGATTTTCTCTCCGGATTGGACGACTCATCACATGGTGTCATTCGTTCCCAAATCTGTGCGATGACTCCATTACCTGACTTGGACAGTGTTTATCAAACGATAACACAAAACGAGACACTCTGATCGAACGTCACTAAAGAAACCTCGATGATGAGTTTTGCTGCTCAAGCGACTTCAAACAGACAAGGTACTGTTTTTACCCGTGATCTTTCTCGTCGTGACACTGGAACATCTTTCCAAGGCGGAATTACCAATCGCGATCCGTCAAGGCAATGTACTGCGTGTGGACGTACGGGACACGAAGCAAACTCTTGCTTTAAGATTGTTGGATATCCAGAGTGGTGGGGAGAGCGACCACGCAATCGACCTGACAATCGAAGCACACAACCTTCTCCAATGGGTCGTGGCCGTAGTTATACTCCAAGAGCAAACATCACACAAATCACTACAGCCAATACCGCTGCGATCGGTGAACCATCTACAATTACTGAGAGTGACCGTGAAGGTCTTAGTGGCTTAACTGATGATCAATGGGCTGCTGTACAACGATTACTTAATGCTGGAAAATCATCTCCGAATATGAGTGGTAAGAACAACGTTTTCTGGATACTTGATACAGGAGCAACACACCACATGACGGGTTGTCTTGATCTTTTAGAAGACATTCGTGACATAACACCAATTTCTGTTATATTACCTGCTGGAGCAGATACTGTTACACTGAAACAAGGAACAGTTCGTTTGACATCAAAACTGTCTCTACAGAATGTTTATTATGTTGATGGTTTTCATACCAACTTGATATCCTTTGGTCAGCTCGTCACTGACAATTATCTTGTGGGACAAGTTACTGATAAACTCATGATTTTACAGGACCGCACCACGAGGATGCTGATTGGAGCGGGTGAAAGAGAGGGAGAGGGACTGTACCGGTTTCGGAACATGGACAATGTGACTTCTTTACAGACCAGTGTTCAAGACAACTTAGTTTTATGGCATCACCGTTTAGGCCATCCTTCACTTCCGGTCACTGGTCTTATTCCTGGTGTTTGTACTTCTTCTACTAGCAATAATAGTGAGCTTTTGATTAAGAGTTGTGATACGTGTTTTAGAGCAAAACAGACACGGCAATGTTTTCCTGATAGTTTAAATAATGCGAAAGAGAGTTTTGATTTAATCCATTGTGATTTATGGGGTCCGTATCGTACCACAGCTTTTTGTGGCTCCCGTTATTTCTTAACAATCGTGGATGATCATTCAAGAGCTGTATGGTTATACCTTCTTCCTGATAAAACATTGGTTTCTCAACAGCTTCGAGATTTTGTGGCCATGATTGAACGACAGTTCTCTAAGAAAGTAAAACGAATCCGCAGCGACAATGGCACAGAATTTCTTTGTCTTACACGTTTTTTTCAGGAAAAAGGGATTCTACATGAGACTTCTTGTGTCTACACTCCTCAACAAAATGGTCGGGTTGAGCGGAAACATAGACACATACTCAACATTGCTAGAGCTCTCCGATTTCAAGCACATCTTCCGATCGAATATTGGGGAGAATGTGTACTTACTGCCGGTTACTTGATCAATCGCACTCCTTCGATATTACTCAAGAACAAGACTCCTTTTGAGGTACTTTATGGTCATCCCCCTGGATACAAACACTTACGTGTTCTTGGCTGCTTAGCATATGCTCACAACATCGATCATAAAGGTGATAAATTTACATCTCGAAGTCGACGATGTGTGTTTTTGGGATATCCATATGGAAAAAAGGGCTGGAAATTGTATGATTTGGAACGAGAAGTGGTTTTTGTCTCCCGTGATGTTGTTTTTCAAGAAAATATTTTTCCGTTTGCCGATACGGATTCGATCGCAACACCGATTGCACAAAGGCCAGAGCCTCCTTTGTTTCCAGTTACAGCTGAGACTGATGATGATGTGGTACCGTTAACACCACCAGAAGCTGAAGATGACCACATTGAAGAAGTTACTCTACCGAATATTCATACCACTCCATCTCCTGCTGTTGAAACTCATGGCCGAGGACAACGAACTAAACGTCCTTCTACACGATTACATGACTATGTCGTTGGTGCAGTCACTACTAAGCCTCTCTCTCCTCTCTCTTCACCTTCTCCACCACCATCCTCAGGTTCGTTGTATCCTCTTTGTAACTTTGTCTCCATTGAACGTTTTTCTCCTAACCATCGTAAGTTTTTGGTGGCTTTGGCAACTAATATTGAACCGAGAACTTTTGCTGAGGCAATGAAACATAAGCATTGGGAAAAGGCTGTTGATCGTGAAATAGATTATCTTATCGAGCTTCAAACATGGAGACTCGAAGAATTGCCTCCGGGAAAGAAAGCACTTGATTGTCATTGGATCTTCACGATCAAGTATCAATCTGATGGGGAAATTGAACGTCACAAAGCACGATTAGTTGTCAATGGCAATGGTCAAGAAGAGGGATTTGATTACAAAGAAACCTTTGCCCCAGTTGCTAAAATGACTACGGTACGTGTCTTTCTTGATCTTGCGGCAAAACTGAATCATGAAGTACATCAGATGGATGTACACAATGCTTTTTTACATGGAGATTTACATGAAGAGGTGTATATGAAACTTCCTCAAGGTTTTAAATCTGATGGAGAAACACGGGTTTGTCGTCTCCAGAAATCACTATATGGTTTAAAACAAGCTTCTCGATGCTGGTTTGAAAAACTCAGTACCGCACTTTGTGCATATGGTTTTAAACAGACAAAACCAGATTATTCTCTCTTCACCTATGTCAAAGGCGATGTTCACCTCCGTATTCTGGTTTATGTTGATGATCTTATAATTTCTGGAAGCACCTCGGCAGCGATTCAAACGTTCAAAGACTACTTGTCTACTTGTTTTCATATGAAGAATCTCGGACCCGTCAAATACTTTCTTGGCATCGAAGTCGCACGCAATCCCACCGGTATTTACTTGTGTCAGAGAAAGTATGCAACAGATATTGTGGAAGAGATGGGGTTACTTGGATGTCGTCCAGCCAGTTTCCCTATCGACCAAAACCATAAACTTGCTTTGGCTGATGGAGATTTCCTTGCTGATCCAGAGACGTATCGCCGCTTAGTTGGACGTCTTATATATTTGGCTGCTACACGACCGGATCTCACTTACTCAATCCATATATTATCTCAGTTCATGCATGCTCCTCGAGTTGAACATTGGTTTGCAGCATTGAAAGTGGTTCGATATATCAAGGGTACACTTGGGCAGGGAATTCTTCTTCGTGCTGAGTCTCCACTTCATCTCACGGGTTGGTGTGACTCCGACTATGCTGCTTGTCCATTGACTCGGAGATCTCTCACAGGATACATTGTTCAACTTGGTGATTCTCCAATCTCGTGGAGGACTCAAAAGCAAGACACGGTTTCTCGCTCGTCGGCGGAGGCGGAATACAGAGCAATGACAGAAATTACTTCAGAGTTACGATGGCTCAAGGCACTCCTCTTGGAGTTTGGAATAGAACACAAAGAACCTATGTCACTTATGTGTGATAGTAAGCCTGCTATACACCTTAGTGCCAATCCAGTTTTCCATGAAAGAACAAAACATGTTGAGGTAGATTGTCATTTTGTTCGAGATGATATCGTTGCTGGTCTTATCAAGCCTATTCATGTATCAACAAAGGATCAGCTTGCAGATATTCTCACCAAAGCTTTGGGACGAAAAGAGTTTGACACTTTTCTTATCAAGTTGGGCATTCATAACTTGTATGCTCCAACTTGAGGGGGAGTATTGAGATATATTCAAATCTACTTGTTAATGTATAGTTTCCTATTTAGTTAGGGTTAATATAATGTCGGTTCCTTGTGTATGTATATATACTTTGGGCATTGCCTCTTATGAAGACAAGTTAAGTTTTCCGATTCTAAGTTTGTTAGAAAGAAACACTTTGGGAACATCAACTCTCGAAAGTCCTATGGGAACCAAATGTTGTTGGTGGTGGGGTTTGGCCCGGTAACGGGGTTCGTACTGCTTGAGCTGGCGCCTGGCGGAGCGATTGGGGAATCACCGGGGATCTGCTGCTGCTGCGGTTGGTGGTGGTGGTTATGACCCATGAACTGAAACCCCATTTGCTCATTCATCATCTCCACAAAGCTTTGCTGTTGATACTGATTCTGAGTCTGATTCCAAGGTTGCTCATAGAGTCCAACATTTGGAGCCCCCGGAGGAGGAATGCTGCTGCTGCTGCTGAATAGAGTTAAACAAAGCAGCGGCACCTGCCGATGAGGAGGAAGAACCAACCTCATGAACCGTACCGGCTAGAGCGGCTCCAGACCCTTGGGAAGGAGCGGCAGCCGCAGCAGCATTGGAGGATTCACCGACCTCCATAGCAGCAGAATACCCCAAAACATCGATCCTCCGATTAAGATCTTTCAGTTTTTGGTCAATAATAACTAAATCATTGAGATCTACAATATTTAGGTAAACATACCCATGTTACCGTTAACCATTGGAACATGACTTCAGTCATCTCCCGCTCCCTGCTCTCCTTACTCTCTTTCTAGCTGCTCGGAAGCTTTGGCTATGCGTTGTCTGATGAACGCCTCTTGGTCCAACATTTTCTTCTGTTGGTCCAGCACCGGCAACGCCCGGAACTCCGAAATAACGCTGTGCACGCCGGCATTTGACGGCCACACGTCGGGATTGGTGGTGTATGGACTGTAGATGATGGCGCATGCAGGGACACCGCATAGAGTCGATAACTCGTTCACTTTCTTCAGCAGACCTTTGTTTCTTTTTCTAAAGGTGTTTTTCCTCGAAGCATCGTTGGAAATCAAAGCAAGCTTCACCTTACTCCTCGTCATGATGGATTTTTTTTTTGCTGCTTTTGTTTTCTTTTTGCTTATTTGTTTGTGTTGTGTGTATTGAGTTGGTGAATGTGTTGTGTTATATATAGTGAAGGAGTGGGGTACGAAGATTTGTCTTCTTTAATTAGAGACACTATTTTGTCATTTAATGCTAGTCAAAATAATTACAAAATATGAATTACAGCCTAGAAAGTTTTTTAGATAGGTGAAAGATTTCATTTCTATACATTTCTGTGATTATCATCATGTTATACTTGGATATTGACGTGTAAAGTAACCATGCATTAAAGCATTGTAGATTATAGTTATCTCTAAAGGCATTAGAGCATGTGCACTAGACATCCCCTTATGGGATTCTTTAAACTCACTTTATGCATAAAAAATTAATATTGCAAGTGTAGAGACTTAGCTTCCCCAATGGAGAACTCAACATGAGGCTCCTTAATTTATTAATTTTTTTTTTAAAACTTATTAAAATTGAAAATATTCATAATAAGTAAAATACATTGTAAAATACAAGAAAACGCCAATCTACTTGCTCTTGCTCTTGCTCCAATTGACCTGTGATCATAAATCAAAAAACAGAGCAAAGACTTTAATACATGATTAGTAAGGCAAACAAGTATATAGAACAATGGCTTCAATTTTAAAATTTTGAGATCACTATCCGTTTTGGTTAACTAAACTATCAACTGTTTTTTTTAGTTATACTTAAAGCTAGTTTTTGATAAAATCTTGCGGACCAAAAAACAGAACACAGCTTTGTTTAATCTAGAACTATTATCCGTGAATGCATACACAATCATAAACAAGGGTTTGAGTTTAGTGAAGCTTACTTTTTCACAGTTTTCTCTGGTCCATTTCCTATTTGTCGATCATTGCGTCACCGATATCTTTGAGGAGCTGCACCGATGCCGCCATTTCTGCGTCCGCCTCACGGCTAGCCGCTCCAGCCTCCAATGTTTCAGCCTCGCCTTTTTCCACTTCCGCGTCTGCCTCGGCCAACTCTGACCTCAGCTGAATAGAATTCCTATGAACAACCCTAAAGCGCTCAAAGGATCCCAGGAATGCTTCCTCAACCCGTTTTTGTTTCTCTTTCAGAATGTCCAACCGGAGCTTCTCCGCGTTGTAAGCATCTATGAGGTCCTGCAGGAACATTAAAAAGACAAGGCAAATAACTCAAGCATTAAACAAAAAAATCATACACAACTCATAACGTAAATACTTCAATTCCACGAAACATTAGAAGAGTTCAAGGGAAAAAAAGTTATAACATAATTCAATTCCAAGAAACATTACATAAAAACTTGGACAACCTAAACCGAATAGAGACATAACAAGATCCGACTTATAAGTTTAACAACATTGAAGACAAACAAGTCATCAAACATTACATAAAAACAAGTCAACCTAAACCGAATAGAAACCTAAAAACAAGTCTTAAGGACATTCTCTAAAGCGAATAGATCCGAGTAATTAGGGCATTCTTAAGGGCATTCTCTATCTCTGTTAGTGGCTCGGTTTTCCCTAAAAGAGTGTCAAGCAATTGCTTATCGGCTAACTTGTCCTTGTTCTCAAATTGTTTCTCTCTTATCGCAGCCACAGTCTGAAGGTTCTTTAGCGAGGCCTCTCTTTCTTCCTTGGTTCGAGGGACAGTTTTATTAGTCCCTTTCAGCTTTGCCGCCTTCGCAAGTTTCACACCCATGGGTCTCTCCTCGACTTCGTCTTCCATTGGATTGCCTTCTGCGGAGGTATGTGGCTGCGCCCTTTTGCCATGTCCTTTTCCTTTCCCTTTGGTTAGCTCACACCATTTTTGTTCGTTCCTAAGAGCTCTCCACGCATGCTCTAGCAGGAAGTTGGACTTCTGATCCTGAAAGAAGAATTTGTATGCCATCTGGTAGACGTCATCGTCCGACTGGCCGCTTGTAGCTTGTCTTCCTGCCTCCTCGAAACAACCGCAAAACCTCTGACATCCCTCGTTTATCTTCTGCCACCTCTGTTTGCAATTATTCGACTTCCTTGGACCCATGTTCTTCACAGCTTCACATTCACCGTAGTAGGTTGTCACCCGTTTCCAAAAGGCGACACCTTTCTGGTCAGTCGCAGTGACGGCATCTTTGCTGGTGTTCAACCACGCGCTTATCAGAGCTTTATCTTCCGGCACAGTCCACCTTGTTCTTGCTTCTCGGGAACTCCCTGCTTCCGCAACATGTTCGGGTTCATCATCTGGTGTTAGTGGTGTACCGGGTTCTGGTGATTGGGTATAAAAAGTTGGAGTTTGGGTACAGAAAAGGGGTGTTAGTGGTGGTGTTCCGGCATGGTGCAAGAGGTTTGTAAAACTGTAGTTAAATGGAGAGTTGGAACCCATTTCGCAATCAAAGAAGGAAACAAAGACACGAAGTAGAAGAAAGCTTATGGAAAATGGTGGATGAGTTAGTATTGAAGAAGAGCAAACACGTTTCTGTATTTAAGGGCAAAATTAGGGTAATTAAATTTTGACAAGACAAGTTTCTGTTTTAATAGGAGCTAAAGATTTGATTGTGAATTAACTCACATACGCTTTAGTGGTTGAGAGCATTAAACTCAACATAAAGCAACTCCTAAACTCACCTACAATCTCTACGACAAAACAATCAAAAGAAACAGAGACAAACTAATTCACTTAAACAAACTAAAGTCTAAACCGAGCCACAACAAGCAAGCAAAGAACAAGCACAAAACAATAACCAAAAAAAAAACAAGAACCAATAAGGAACAAATATCAGACGCACACGTTATCTACAGCCGCAACCTAACCTATGAGAAAATAAATACAGTGCACTAACCTGTAGCTTGGAGAATTGATTGGAGCTGTCATCAACTCCACCAGCTGTCTTCTTGAACAACTCCTTCTTCACCGGCATCTCAAAGACATGTGGACAAGAAAGAAAATATGTTAGTAAAAAGAGGAGAGTAATTAAAGAAGCATATGACGTGAACAAAGTGAAGAGACCCATAGACAAAGTTCCAAGTATAAAGAAGTTCCATGTTTAAACCAATTAACAGCAAATGCTTCGAATTTGATAAGAGCATGAACAAAATGAAGAGACTCATAAACAAGTTTCAAGTATTACTACATGTTTTCAAGTCATATATACACAAATTGCAAGCAACATAGTTATCAAATTGTTGTGAAGTCACGGAAACGACCAAATCCCCAAATGAAACCAACATTTATCCAAATCAAACGAGAAACGAGAGTTGAAGAAGGTGAAACAAATACGAAACCCAACTCACAATTCATGAGTACTCGAACTATCAATTACCTATTGATCTTATTCATTCATACAATCTACATATGTATTCACGAAATTAAACCGAGAAGATTAGTTCTATCCAGAGAAGATTTTACACACTAATACTAACACCGAAACGATCTATGATGATAAATCAGACTCGTTCTATCCAATTCATTTTCGAAAGAGGAAAACCCAGATTTTCGATGCCAAAAATTCGATTTTTCATATTCAATACTCTACTAAATTAAGTTGAACAAGTAGAAATTGAGCTTAATCCAGCTTCTACTCTTGTATAAGAAGCACCAACCTGAAAAATCGCTGAGGAACTTTCACGTATCGGAGAGGAAAGAGTGATTCTTCTTCTCGGCGACGCCCCACCGACAATACACCGGAGAGAAGAGGCTGATAACGAGAGAACGAAACAGAAGAAGAAGAAGAAGAAGAAGAGGAAGACGAAGAGGATGAAGAACAATCTCGCACAGGTCTCAGATCGAAGAAGAGATTCAAGGGTTTCGGATCGTCGAAGACGACGGAGAAACCAAAGTCGAAATGTTTTTGAGAATTGGAAAAAAAACATTTTCCTCTCGCGACATATTTTTCCTCCGAGCTTTCTCGCGCCGACGCGTGGCGTGTAGAAGCGTATCCAAAGTCTCTCCACACAGAGACGGATCTGGACCGATTTTCCGCCATGTGGGTATTTGCCCAATTAATTTCTTTTTTTTTTTCCTCAGAAACTCCCAAAAGATGTCCGCTGCATGTGCTCTTAGTCATAAATTTCGTCCCTTTGATGCATGCTTACAAAATAGTTGTTGTGAAAATATTAATTATTGATAGATATGCTTACTAGGTGATGATGCAAAATATGCTTTTAAAGAAAATTAGTCTTATCCCAAAATAATTATTCCAGGCTTTCAACAATAATGTCAGATACGTTTTGGATTCAATATTAGCTAGGATATTTTGATTTAGCACAAATTTCTTCACCATACAGTGATTTTGTAATTTAAGAATGGGCAACGTAACTTTTGGACCCATATACTAATTTGAATTGGGCTCGATCTAGGAAAGGGCTTGATATTCTTATTGATTACATCAAATTTATTTGATTGATAACCTCATATATATAAATCAATATTGTCAATACAGTCCTAAATCAGTTAGAATTTGTTTATGATACTTCGGGTGTATCAACAATGATTCAAAATCTGACAATAGAAATCTTCTTTGAACAACCTTTTCACTGATTAGAATATGAGAATCGTCAGCGAGCTAAAACATTTGTAGTGATTAGCATAAAGAATCTTTATAATTCCATCACGATATTGAGCAAGTCTTAGCTCGGGGAAAACTTGTATTTCTTTTTGTTAATTATATTGCCAAATGAAATTTAGTATTAATAAATTTTTTATATATAAAAAAAAATATCACATAATCTTTTTTGGTTTTTATTTTATTTTGATAAATTTATTTCTTATATATTATACCACATTTAGACAATAAAAAAACAAACAAGGTGAATTAATAACATTACGTTTAATACATGAACATAGAAAATCTAAAAATATTTAGATGGAAATGAAGTTAGAAGTACATATTATCAATTAATCAAACAACAGGCAGACGAGGCTTAAACTTAAACAGACAAGAGAAGCATGGATGTTGCTTTTAATCCAAGGCAAGATTGAAGATAGTATCTCCTGGAGTAGGTCTGAGGCAATTTTCAGATCCCAAAGTACTATAATAATACACTTTCTCTTCTTCTTTGATTCCTTTAGCTTTTGGATTGCAACTAATGATTATAAGAAGAAGAAACCTCAAGTGAGAGATCCTAAATCCTTGGAATTTCGATTAATAGGAATAGCGAAAAGAAAACTCACGATTGGAGTTTATTGGTCCACGAAGGACTCCTTGTAGTGAAAGTATTGTAAAGAGAATGAATTATGAACCATCTCCCTTATCTTATAGACTTTTATAGACTTGTTAAAATGGACATAACCGGAATCATATCATATAATGATTCTTTAGAAGTCTATGCATCAGTTGATTGAACAGTAGTTGATGTGAACAGTAGTTAGAAGTCTATGCATCAGTTGATGTGAACAGTAGTTAGCACAGTTAAAAAGAAAAAACATATTTGAGAATTTGTGTAAAAAGAATATCTCCTTGCAATATGGAGAATTCTAAGCAATTCCATTACAGAAGAATTTTTCACAACATACTTACTTTATGATTGAATTGAAGACATTAATATGATTACAACATCAAGTTTTTCAGATTGAATCAACTCCTACAGCTTCTTCAGAGACTAACTTCTTCAACATAACAACAAGTTGATCAAAGTCATCTTGTGCTCTGATAAGACTTAATCGCACAAACCTTTCCTCTGGCTCTGATCCAAACACTTTGCCATTGCGTCCTGTTATATTCGCCGCTCTGAAAGTCTCATAGCAGTTTGTGTCTTCTAATCTCTCACACTTCACCCATGCATAAGCTTTTCAAATAAAAAAAAGCAAACCCAAGTTGACAATCTTTTACATAGTACCAAAACAAATCTCTGGTTACTTGCATTAGAAGTAGAGCTTACAAGGAGTAAAGTCTTTGACTCTCTTGAAATAGTTGCAGTACTCAGGCTTGATAGTCTGAAGAGAGAAACGTGTGGACTTGGAAAAGATCTTGTTCAGTGTCTCCCATCTCTTCTTCATTGTCTCGTAACCAAACTGAAACACCTCCTCGCCTCCATCACCAACCACTACTTTGAGCAACTGTAGAACATAAAGTTGTGTAGTCCTAGAAACTCCCATACTACTTAAAGTTATATAACTCTCCATTTTTTCATAAACATCTTTGTCTTTTACCAAAGCCCATCTACACCAAAAAATTAACACTTCTGAGTTCTTATGACCAATCCAAATCTTATATATGTCTGTATATATTGTTTTGCTTACCCGAATCTTGAACCAGCATGACCTGTAATCTTGGATAGACTAAACAAGCTCAAATCTTCATCAGTTTGATGTGTGATAGGTGAGAAATAAGGCCAGTTATACGCGTAATCATGAATTGTTTTGACATTAGGACCATCAAGAACAGCTCTTTTCATCTTCCCATCCGGATTATTAGGAGATGTTACAATCTCTATTACTTGTGTAATGTTATCATTACGCTTGCTCTTCTTCCACGCAGACGTATCTCCTTCAAACTTGAGACGTGTTGAATCAAAGAACTCTGCTTGCTCCTTGTACAGCTACACACACACACGCACAGAGAGAGAGACTGGTCAAAAACAACCAAGAAGTTTGTTAACATAAAGCCAAGAACAGAGGTTTTCTTACAGCGTAAAATGGAACAGAAGCCAATAGTCTTGCAGGTGATGATGATGATGAGTTTGACAAAGATAAAGCATGAGCAGCTGCTGCAAGCAATTGTGTGGAGCCAGTTCCAAAGATTATGAATCTGTTATCAGTAACTGCATTTCCCACTACTTTATGCAGCTTCCTAATGATCCTCTCGAGCTCTTCAGATATATATGAGCCATCTTGGTCAATATAGCTCATCCTGTGCCATCCTGAGACCAAAACCGCGCTTTTCTCTGCTTGTCTCATCCAGAAAGGTTCCAAGAACAAAGGGTCTCCTCTTCAAAACCAAACAAAACACCAAAAAATATAAACTCAATCCAAAGTTTATATCTTGGTTTTGATCATAGTGATCAAAAAAGGGAGAGATCAAAAGTTGTTGCATACGAGTTAGCATCGGCAGGACAATCTGAGACAAGAAGAGAGCAATCTGTGCCTGTGTAGCAGTTGTTGCATTCACAAGGAGGTTTATTGCCGTCAAGAACACCAAGACCGTCCACGTAAGCTCTTCCATGGCCTGAGCATGAAACAGAGGCTGCATCCTCTGCTTCTGCAGCGGCTCTATTGGTCCACCTCGGGCTCCATGTGGTTGAATTATTGCAAAGGATATAAACAGTGAATACGAGATTCAAGATGATCGAAAATGTAAGAAACAGCTTCTTCTCCATCATCTTTACTTAATAACCTGCAAAATTTGAAGTTGCAAACTTTTGTGTGCTCATATGGAAATATCACAACTAGAGATTCCAAATTACTGGTAAAGTATAGTATAAGGTAATCGATTACAGTGGAACCAATTTATTTATAAAAAAAATTACAAACGTATACATAGAAAACAATGCTAAATATTCTGAAAAAAAATTGAGTGAGACAGCTCAGTCTCATTTAGACAAACACACAACTAAACCTTGTGATGGTAAAGTCAGAAACCTTCAGCTCACACGCCAATGTCACTTAAAGTTTGAATTCTCGTGTGGATAAACTTAATGTGGGAATGCGTAATTAGTCACTTATAGTCGAAAGATTTGACCTTTGATAAGGAGTTAAGGACGATAGGATCAGATAATATTGGCTTGGCATCGATAATATACTCTAAACACTAATATTAGCGATAAAATAGTTTATTGCGCAACCTTATAATGTCAACATAAAGTTGAAGTTTAAGTAACTATCTTATCTGATACTAATAAGAATATTCAGGATTCCACTTAAATAAAACAATTAAAATGTTGATATCTATAGAACAAAAGAGGAAGACCTCTTGTTCTAGGAAAGAAAGAAAGAGAATCAAGCAAGATACGTACAGAATCTAAATACTTGATGATCCGTATGTAGACACACAGGTAAAAAAATCTAACTGTTCAAGACTTGTGACTCTTTTGGCTCCTTTCTGAAAGTATCTGCTTTGTCTTTTCCAAAACTCCAAAGAAAATTGAACCTCCAATACCAATCCATAATACTCTTGGACCCATTCCCTGTGTGTCCCAAATAATGTGGAAAGAGCAGAAATTGATTCATCTTATAGACTTGTTTAAATGGACATAGTCGGAATCATATCATATAATGATTGTTTAGAAGTCTGTGTATGCATTAGTTAATTATTCCTTGCAATATGGAGAGTTCTAAGCAACTTCATTACAGACATACTTACTTTATGACTGAATTGAAGACATCAATATGATTACAAACTTACAACATCAAGTTTTTCAGATTAAATCAACTCCCACAGCTTCTTCAGGGACTAACTTCTTCAACAAACCAACAAGTTGATCAAAGTCATCTTGTGCTCTGATAAGACTTAACCGCACAAACCTTTCCTCTGGCTCTGATCCAAACACTTTGCCATCACGTCCTGTTATCTTCGCCGCTCTGAAAGTCTCGTAGCAGTTTGTGTCTTCTAATCTCTCACACTTCACCCATGCATAAGCTTTTCAATTTCAAATCAGAAAGCAAACACAAGTTAACAATCTTTTACATAGTACCAAAACTAATCTGAGCTTACTTGCGTTAGAAGAAAAGCTTACAAGGAGTAAAGTCTTTGACTTTCTTGAAATAGTTGCAATACTCAGGTTTGATCGTCTGAAGAGAGAAACGAGTGGAGGTGGAAAAGATCTTGTTCAGCGTCTCCCATCTCTTCTTCAAAGTTTCATAACCAAAATGGAAGATCTCTTCGCCTCCATCACCAACCACTACTTTGAGCAACTGTAGACCATAAAGTTGTGTGGTCCTAGAAACTCCCATACTACTTAAAGTTACATATCTTTTCATTTTTTCATAAACATTTTTGTCTTTTACCAATGCCCATCTACACCAAAAAGACTACACTTGTGAGTACTTATGACCAATCGAAATCTTTTGATTCATTTATGTTTGTTGTTTACCCGAATCTGGAGCCAGCATGACCTGTAATCTTGGATAGACTAAACAAGCTCAAATCTTCATCAGTTTGATGTGTAATTGGTGAGAAATAAGGCCAGTTATACGCGTAATCATGAATTGTTTTGACATTAGGACCTTCAAGAACAGCTCTTTTCATCTTCCCATCTGGATTGTTCGGAGATGTCACTATCTCTATAACTTGTGTGTTGTTATCATTGCGCTTACTCTTCTTCCACGCAGACGTATCTCCTTCAAACTTGAGACGTGTTGAATCAAAAAACTCTGCTTGCTCCTTGTACAGCTACACACACACACACACAGAGTGATAAAAAACCACCAAGAAGTTTGTTTTGCATAAAGCCAAGAACAGTGGTTTCCTTACAGCGTAAAATGGAACAGAAGCCAATAGTCTTGCAGGTGATGATGATGATGAGTTTGACAAAGATAAAGCATGAGCAGCTGCAGCAAGCAACTGTGTGGATCCAGTTCCAAAGAGTATGAATCTGTTATCAGTAACTGCATTTCCCACTACTTTATGCAGTTTCCTAATGACCTTCTCGAGCTCTTCAGATACAAATGAGCCACCTTTGTAACGATAACTCATCCTGTGCCATCCTGAGACCAGAACCGCGCTTTTCTCTGCATGTCGCATCCAGAAAGGCTCCAAGAACAAAGGGTCTCCTCTTCAAAACCAAACAAAAAACCAAAAAAATATACTCAATCCAAAAGGGAGAGGTCGCAATGATTTGAAAAGGGAGAGATCAAAACACTGTTGCATACGAGTTAGCATCGACAGGACAATCTGAGACATGAACAGAGCAATCTTTGCCTGTGTAGCAGTTGTTGCATTCACAAGGAGGTTTATTGCCGTCAAGAACACCAAGACCGTCCACGTAAGCTCTTCCATGGCCTGAGCATGAAACAGAGGCTGCATCCTCTGCTTCTGCAGCGGCTCTATTGGTCCACCTCGGGCTCCATGTGGTTGAATTATTACAAAGGATATAGACAGTGAATACGAGATTCAAGATGATCGAAAATGTAAGAAACAGCTTCTTCTCCATCATCTTTACTTAATAACCTGCAAAATTTGAAGTTGCAAACTTTTGTGTACTCATATGAAAATATCACAACTAGAGACTCCAGATTACTGGTAACGTATATAAGGTAGGGAATCAATATATTAGAAAAATAATACAATCGAATACATACAAACCAATGCTAAAGATTCTGACAGCTCAGTTTCATTTAGACAAACACAAAACTAAACCTTGTGATGGTAATGTCAGAATCCTTCAGCTCACACGCCAATGATGATAAACTTAATATGGGAATGCGTAATTAGCCAATTATAATCGAAATATTTGACATTTGATAAGGACGATAGGATCATATATTATTGGACGTTGCATCGATAATATACACTTAACACTAGTATTAATGATGACTTAGTTTACTACGCAACCTTATATCGTCAACATAAAGTTGAAGTAACCTAGTTTATTACGCAACCTTATATCGTCAACATAAATTTGAAGTTTAACTTTAAGTAACTATCTTAGCTGATACTAAGAATGTACAGGATTCGACTTAGATAAAACAATTAAAATGTTGATATTTATAGAACAAAAGAGAAAGGCCTCTTATTTGTAGGAAAGAAAGAAAGATAGAATCAAGCAAGATACGTAAAGAATCTAAATACTTGATCTTCACTAAAAATATCAAGAGACAAGATTGATGTACACACAAGTGAAAGAATCTAACTGTTCAAGTCTTGTGGCTCTTTTGGCTCCTCTCTGAAAGTATCTGCTTTGTCTTTTCCAAAACTCCAAAGAAAATTGAACCTCCAATACCAATCCACAATACTCTTGGACCCATTCCCTGTACACAACAGAGAGTCTCAGACTTGTCAACAAAAATTGCACAAACACGAGCAATGTGTGCCAAATAATGTGGAAAGAGCAGAAATTGATTCACCTTCCATAAAGCTGATGATCCTTCTTCTCTTAGTATCGTCTGAATGCAATCCGAAACTCCTTTATACTGATTTCCTGCGCCCTGCAGAAATTAAAAAAAAAAACGAAAAAACATCAGTACTTGTGAAATGAAATGCATCCAAGAAGAACAAATTCTTGTGCTCATTTCGTTTTGACATATACCTGAACCATTAATCTGGTTTTGATTACGTCTAGAGGAGTGGTCAAAACTCCAGTGAAAGCACCTGCAAAGGCACCAAGCATTGCATTCTCTGGATCATTTAGATCTCTTCTTGCCTGTTCAAAAACATAATGGATATCTCACTGTTATTAACCAGCCAAAACGGATGTTTTCTTTCAATTATCAACGTTACAACAGCAAAAAGCTTACAGCTAACTTGTATCCGATCCGTAACTGCTCATATACACAAAACTGGAGCGCGTCAAAAGGCAAGTCTCGCAACAAGAAAGATCCAAAACCCTGCATGTTTGGATAAATAAGATGAAAGCATACAACTAAAACACTAGAATCATAAGTCAAGTAGTGACATATATATACCGCATACATGCCTCCAAAGCCTTCCTTGGCTATGATAAGACGAACAGCTTCAGGGGCCGAAGCAAATTGTCCAGTTTGCATCCGCTGTTTAACAACCTGTTGAAGTTTCCATTAGCCTTTATACAAGAATGTAACCAAAAACAGAGTAAATAAGCAAAGAGAGTAGCTTACTTCGGTTGGAACTCGAACGATAGATGAAACAGCACCTCCTAAAGCACCTGCAGCCTGATTAAGCTTATATAACTAGCTAACACATCGTATATCCTTTTTTTAACAGAGCCATATCAGATTCTAAGTGCCTCTGTCTCAAATCAGTAAGCTCTAAAACTAAATGGTAGCAAGAATAATGTTATTAAGCCAAGTTTAAGTTCATACATACCAAATGTGCAACGGCACTAAACTGTTCGGGTAAAACCTTGAGAAGTTTCTGTTTGGTTGGTTCATATACACCGAAAAATAAAGCTGAAGCACTGCACATGAAGCAAAAAAATAATTATTCATCTGAAATAAGAGTCATAAGTGCTTTCATCTGAATGCTTACGGTAAGACACCAGCAAGGTTTCCACCAAGACCAGAGTATAGACCTTTCCATATTATCTTTCCTCCATCTCGAGCTACCTAAACATAACCAACCAACACAAGACAATTGCCGTAAGTCAAACATTTAGCTTCTCCATGTAAGTAAAGAAGCATTATGAACAAATCTAGACCATAGTGGTACCAAGGAGCTTATGTTGGATCCATAACAAAAAATTGATTTTAGGAGAAACATAACTTGTACTCGGGTTTTGATGGTATCAATTGGGTACAGAGCAGCTTCCACAACAAGACCAGCTATTCCTCCTGCTATCAGACTCTCTGCAAAACAACAACATAAAATCTTTTTACTCTTCAGCGCATTGCGGAAAAACAATATTGGTATTTCTATAAACATGTGTCTTGCAAAACCATACCATAGAGGACACGGAAGAAATGGCAAGGATCATCTTGTTTAACACAGATTGTGCCACAGCCACTGATCTGCTTCTTGATAGGATGATTGGTATTCTTGAATGCCAATACATCTACGAAGTAACATAAAACATTGACCCAATCAATACAAGTTTCAGAACAGCAATGTAAACCAAATGAAAGCACAAATCTTTAAACTGGTGAGCTAAAAGTTTACACCTTTTTAACTCGAAAACCTAAAACTACGGTGACTGAATCGAATCAAGAGTATGGGGAGATTCGCGTGACAGTGGTTAATTACAAGGGGGAGATTTTACCAGGGAGAGTTGTCTCAGATTCATCTCCGCTACTGGAAACAATGGAACGATCCATCTAAAACTATTAGAAGAATTAGAAAAATTAAATTTTTAGGTGAAAAAGATCATCTTCTGTAGCAGATAATCAAACGTAAGAAGATGAGGAAGATCTAACCAAAATGTTGAGAGTGAGAGCAACAAAAATCCAGAGAGGATTTCATCATAAACCCTCATACAAAAACCGGAACCGGAGCGACTGGTTCGACCGGTAAATCAACACCTTTTTAGATTGTCTTCATACGAACGTAACAGAGAGAGAGAGTGTGTGTGTACTTCTGAGTTCTGACAAAGACATATCTCGAATTTAATCTTCACATCGTGATAATCGTACCAACAATTTTCTTGGTCCGTGTTCTGGATTTTAGTTAGTCTTCTTCAGAGAGGTTATCTACAATTCTCTTGGTAAGTTTCTTCTTGGCATTTCTTTTCTTCTTAAGTTCCGCTTCGAAATTCATCATGCATATGCAGTGGAACCGAGACTTGTCGTTTTCTCTACGAATTGTTTGAAATCTAGTCTCAAATTGCTATGAACCTTTTGAGAAAAGATTCTACAGACCAGAGAACTCGATTTCTGTTAGTTTAACTGAAAAGAAAAACAGAGTAATTTCCATTTCTCCGAATCTTGGTATGTATCATTTGTTCTAATTCACCAGAAAGTGAAGAACTTTATCAGATACTGGGATCCATTTTGCAATGCAATTAGCGTTTGTAACTAATCGTAATTCCTTTTTTATCCCTTTATATTTAGGGTTTTAGGCTTTAAGACACGATCCTAAATTTCAGCTGTAAATAAAATAACACATAGAATTATCCATTTGACGGCTTTATATTAAGATTCGGGTTCAATTTAAATTCAACCTCTTCTTTTCTTACTTCTTCTTCTTCATTTACCATCCAAAATGTTTCGTAAAGCAGAGAGCTTTTGTCGTACCATCTTACAGAAACCACAGCAGTTTCGAGGAAGACAGAGAAAAGAAATGGGGATAGGAGTGTTGGGTTTGATCCCAGTTTCATCACCAGACAGTCTTAAGAAAGTACTTCAAACGCTGTCGGGAAAATGGGGAGACGTGGTGGAAGATCTCGAGAGTCTTCAAGTGAAACCCATGAAAGGCGCAATGACTAACGAAGTCTTCATGGTGAATTGGCCCACAAAGGAAAACAATTTTCACCACAGGAAGCTTCTCGTTCGAGTTTATGGCGAAGGAGTTGATCTGTTCTTCAACAGGAAAGACGAGATTCGTACTTTCGAAGTACTCTCTCGATACGGTCACGGTCCTAGACTCCTTGGCCGGTTCGCTGGCGGTAGAATCGAGGAGTTTATCAATGCCCGGGTATGTTCCTCTTGATTCCGGTTTACTTGCACAATAATCCACCAAACCGATTGTTACTCCAAGCAATGTCAGTGTGTAGGTCTGAATTTGACTTTGAAAAGATAGTGTTATGACCATTTGATTGAGTTTTGTCTATGTGATTTTGGATTTTGAGTTCAATGTTGAACCGGAAAGTACCAAGAGATGCATGCCCGGTTTAGCCGTGTGCCGACACCGATTGAGATGCTCTTGATAGATAGTTTATGATTCTTCACTAGGTTTTGGGTTTTTGTCTATCTGAATTGCATTTTACGGCTTTTGAACAGACTTTAGCGGCGGCGGATCTACGTGAACCGGAAGTATCAGCTCTTGTTGCGGCTAAGCTAAGAGACTTTCATGGTATTAACGTTCCTGGTGATAGAAATGTGCTCCTTTGGGATAGGATGAGGTAAGTGATCTTTCTTCATAATATGAACCATTTAAGTGGTCAAACCAATAACAGAATCTTGAAATTATATGACAGGAATTGGCTTGGACAAGCTAAGAGTCTGTGTACACCTGAAGATTCAGAAGAGTTTGGTCTAGACAACATTGAAGCTGAGATAAACTTGCTGCAACATGAGTGTAAGCAGCATGAGATTGGGTTCTGTCACAACGATTTGCAGTATGGTAACATCATGATTGATGAAGACACCAATGCCATTACTATCATTGTAAGCTTCTCATTACCCCTTTTTTCTCAAAATGTCGAATGTATCAACCACATGGACTAACATGAGAATCTTTAACAGGACTACGAGTACGCTAGTTATAACCCTGTTGCATACGACATAGCCAATCACTTCTGTGAAATGGCGGCAAATTACCATTCTGACACTCCCCATATCTTAGACTACACTCTATACCCAGGTACTCACTGGTTAAACCCGGTTTTGGGGATCATCGACAAGTCGAGAAGTAGCTTCTGAGTGGTTCTGACTGACTGGTTTTGGGAATTGTAGGAGAAGAGGAACGGAGGAGATTCATCCATAGCTATCTCAGCTCTTCAGGTCAGATTTCTCTAAGGAATCATAGTTCCTTCTTCTTCTTCTTAGTCATAACAAACGTCTCATGGACCAATACGCCTTCTTATTTTCTTAGGCGACGAAGCAAGAGAAGAAGACATTATACAGCTTTTGGATGATGCTGAGAAGTACACATTGGCAAGCCATCTCTTCTGGGGCTTATGGGGAATCATCTCTGTAAGATCTCTTTTCCTTTTTTTCCATTCTAAATTATAATGAAACAGAGCCATCTGAGAAACTTGGAAGTGTTCTGAAATGTGGATGTAATTTTGCAGGGATATGTGAACAAGATTGAGTTTGATTACGCTGAGTACTCAAGACAGAGATTCAGACAGTACTGGCTTCGAAAACCTCAGCTCTTATCATCTAAATCCTCTCAAATGTAGATTTACTTCTTGATTTGTGTAAAGGTCTAACCAAATCTAAAATCCATGCTAATAGAAAAATCAAGCCTTATTGATAAAAAAATCTCAGAAATCCAAAAGCTGAATGTTTCCAAATGCTAAGAATTATCCAAATTAAACTAAATCTGTACAAGAAATCAAAACCTGCAAACAAATTCTCAACCAGTTTGACCTAAATGAAAGAAACAAGAAGAAAGAAAACAATCTGAATCACCATTGGTTATGAAGAAGGCTTCATAAGAGGCTGAATGCGACGATCCATCTAAAATTATTAGAAGAATTAGAAAAATTAAATTTTTAGGTGAAGAAGATAATCTTCAGTAGCAGATAATCAAACGAAAGAATATCTAACCAAAATGTTGACACTTTCAGTTTTTGTTTCTTCTGTCTGAAAAAGGCTTTTGAAATGTAAAAATAAAAAAAAATAAAGATTGTATATTCCATATAATACGGATTCGTACAATGTAGATTAAGGTTATACAAAGCTTATCAACGACAACAATAAAGATTTTTGATCCGTTGAGGTTTTAGGAGATTCTCGAATTTCTCTGCCATTTCTTTGTCTGTGAGAATTGTGCCTTGTGGTGTAAGAAAGGCCGTACGTTGAAACGGTGGACACCAGATTCCACTTTTCTGGTTATCGAACTGAAACTCAGACACATCAATGTTCTTCTGAAGAAGTTTGTCTGAAACTGGTTTTGGTACGTTTTGAGTGAAAACAGAGGAAGAGGATGAAGACGAAGAAGATTCTGTCATTCTGACATAAAGACAAAATTCAAATAATTTTTTTCAACAAACAAACACAGGAAGACAAAATTCAAATAATTTTTTTCAACAAACAAACACAGGAAGACAAAATTGAAAGAAATTTGAATATTTTTATTGGAAATTTTCATGAGGAAAGGCTTGATGGAGACTTTATGCTAATCAAGTATAAATGTATAATCAGAAATGACAAAATAATGGAGGATGAGTGGAGAGGAGCACATAACATTTGTCTGTTATTCTTTCATCCTCTCGTTTTTCTAACACATAACAGATGCGTTTTTGGATTACATATATTACAAATCAATAAACTTGATAACCTACCGAATAAAATTAACATTCTTTCTAATGTACAAACGCTCCACAACCATCCAACACTCTGCCAACCTACTCTTCTCTACATCTCTTAATCAATCTCCTACATAAAAACTTGAATAAGGCAATAAATGAGGTGTTGATAGTTATTACTGAATTTTGAGGTTTATTCAGTTACCGCAGTAAATATTTTGTTTTCCTTTTTAAAATGAACACCCATAAAAAATTCATTAAATGAGTTAACATTTATGCCTTCACACACAAAATTACACATATTATCCTCTTTGGTTTAGGAATTAGCGATTATAATGGAAGAACCCATTATTTTATATTATCTGCTTAGTTTACTAATAAAAAAAGGTGGTCAACACCTAAATTGTTTGAGTATTTTAAAGATATTCAACTAATGCAAACCTCTTTTTAAGATTGGTTCCAATTAGGCTTGGGGATTCGGGTTTCAAGCGGGGTTTTCGATTTTCAAAGATAAAAAATCGATTGAGTATTTTTAATTTTCGGTTTGTTTTGGTTCAGGTTTTTGCAGATACATTTCAGTTTTCAGGTTGTACATGAAACCCAAACTGTTTTTGGTTCCGTTAAAATTCGAGTTTTTCTCTAAGTTTTTTAGGGTTTTTTTTATAAAAAAATCGGGTTTAAAGATATATGAAACAATCAGGTATTTTAAATTTCAGTTTGTTTTGGTTCAGGTTTTTGCAGATACAGGTCAGTTTTCAGGTTGTACATGAAACCCAAACTGTTTTTGGTTGGGTTAAAATTCGAGTTTTTCTCTAAGTTTTTAAGGGTTTTTTTTCAAAGAAAATCGGATTTAGAGATATATGAAACAATCAGGTATTTTAAAATTTTGATTTGGTTCAGTTCAAGGTTTTTTGGGTTGGGGTTCGGATAAAAGTCACAAGTCTAGTTTCGATACTATGTGTAGGCCTAATATTAATCATCTCTAGTTCTTAATTTAACAAATTAACCATGTGGATAAGCAAAAAAAAAAAGGAGAAGAAAAAGTAAAGAAAGATATATGAAATTCGAGTTTTTCTCTAAGTTTTTAAGATTTTTGTCAAAAAAGATGGATTTAAAGATATATGAAACAATTAGGTATTTTAAAATTTTGATTTGGTTCAGTTCAATGTTTTTTGGGTTGGGGTTCGATAAAAGTCACAAGTCTAGTTTCGACTATGTCTAGGCCTAATATTAATCATCTCTAATTCTTAATTTAACAAATTAACCATGTGGATAAGCAAAACAAAAAAAGGGAGAAGAAAAAGTAAAGAAAGAAGAGAGCGAGTAAATAAGTTAGAGCATACAAGCAAACAAGGGTTGCAAGCAACAAGAAAATCAAAAAGGTCAATCAAGCAAAACACAATAAAAGTTTTATTATAAAACAATGGAAAAAGCAAATAATCAAAGAAGGAAGCAAGTAAACAAGTTAAGCATGTTCGCAAGCAAACAAGCAATTGAATAAGCAAAGGAAGAAATTAAGCAATTAAATTAGCAATGAGAGAAACAAACAAGCAAAGTAAGCAATGAGAGAAACAAGCAAGCAAGGTAAATAGTTAAATAAGTAAAAGAAAAAGATTAAGCTATTAAATTAACAGTGAGAGAATCAAGCAAGCAAAATAAGCAACGAAAGAAATAAGCAAGCAAAATAAGCAACAAAAGAAATAAGCAAGCAATTAAATAAGCAAAAAAGAAACTATGCAATTAAATTAGCAAGCAGAGAAACAAAAGCAAGCAAAGCAATTAAATAAGCAAGAGAACAATTTAAGCAACTAAATTAGCAATGAAAGACACAAACAAACAAAGTAAGCAATTAAATAAGCAATAAAAGAAACAAGCAAGCAATGTAAGCAATTAAATAAGCAAAATAAGAAATTTAGTAATTAAATTACCAATGAGAGAAACAAACAATTAAAGTAAGCAATAAAATAAGCAATGAGCGAAACAAGCAAGCAAGGGAACCAATTAAGCAATTAATTTAGCAACGAGATAAATAAGCAAGTAATTAAAATAAGCAATGAAAAAACATGCAAGCAATGTAAGCAATTAAATTAGCAACGAGAGAAACAAACAAGCAAAGTAAGCAATTAAATAAGCAATAAGAGAAACAAGCAAGCAAAGTAAGTAGTTAAATAACCAAGAGAAAGTAAAAAAAAAAAA
>CACVBM020001317.1:0-71886 GCA_902728155.2 Microthlaspi erraticum | reverse complement strand
TCACGGGTGTAGAAAGCAATGATCCAGCCATCGCAACTCAAGTCAATAACGAAGTCTTCACAAACCAACCTGAAGAACCGGATACGCCGGAACCAACATGGGAGGATTATCTTGGACACCAGAACGTATCACCCACGTACTGTACAAGGAGACTCAACGAGATCGCTGGATACACATCATCAATGGAGCGTGGAGAACGAAGCATACCTCAAGATCAAGGAGAAGCTAATGCAATGTGGTGTACAATGTATGGAGAACAAGATGTACCAAACTCGGTGGCAGGCATTGGAGCTCAACATCAAATACCGGATCTTAACCAAACCACGGAGGAAGGTACCGAAGAGAATGAATGGCTACAAGATGATGAAGGTCTTAACTTAGCAAGAAGGTGGGACGAGATAATCGCCACAGAATTGGAGAACCTCAGAACAGAGGGTAATGGCCAAGAGCAAACTGTGTCACGCCAAAGGGGAAGGCCTCCCAGAAGACTTGCGAGGATGAGAGTCCCAGCAACGTCTCAAGTCACGCTACCATGCGATAAATGTGGAAGGACGGGACATCATAGCCGAGCATGTCCCAATGTGCAAGCTAGATCAAGGATGAATGAAAGGCAGAACATTTTCCTTACTTGTGGAGAGAAAGGCCATTTCGCAGCAGACTGTCCAAGGAACTGCCCCAGTACTAGTCAACCCACCCGCTCAACCACAAGGAGAGAGAGGCGACCACGGAGTGGAAGCCATAGAATGTAAGATAGAGTTTAGGAACCCTAACCACATGCCGAGAAAAGGTATTTTTCGGGTTCTAACTCAATCTTTGAATGGTTTATTTTCTTGCTTGCTTGGTATAGTAAGTAGGATTGTTTAGTGGTTTAAGTTGAGTTTGGTAGAGACATCGTTTAGGAAACCCATGTTTTGGGAAACGATGTGGTGAAAGGAGATTCCGATGTTTCTATTTCCAGGGGAAATGAAACTAGAGCGGATATCCTTGGAACCAAGTTGGTTCGGTTAAGTAGTTTTGGGTATTAGCACATCGAGTAGGAACCCTTAAAGGGAAAGCGATGTGTTAATAGAAGGAAATTCCGTGAATGCTGTTTCCAATAAGGAAACAAAGCTAGGACGGAAAATCCTTGAGTAAGAGGTTAGGTGGTTAGCAAAGTTAGGAGAACCTCGCTAGAGTGGTCAGACCGGGATCAAGACCAACAGGGAAGTGTTGGTTAAGGTACGGTTTTGACATTAGATAACCCATAGTTAAAGCCGGGATGGATGGTTAGGGGAATGGAGATTTGAGCAAGGAGGATCAGAGGAGAGCAGTAGAAGAGGAGTCTGCAAGGGAACAACCTGAAGACAGAGTAAGAGGAGTCTGCAAGGGGACAACGTGAATACAGAGTAAGAGGAGGCAAGGCATCTTCAAAGATGGGGAGAGACACCGGAACAATGGAACGTTCCTACTCTCTACAACTGGAATTCGGGGACGAATTCTATTAAGGGGGGGAGAATGTGATACCCCGTATCAAGACCTAAAACATCCCAAAGGCCGGGATGGGAAGATCAACACTCTGGGATTGGAAGACAAAGACGTTGGATCTAATCCAGAGATCACAACGAAGACTTGGATCAAGACAGGATCAAGAACGATCGAGCAGAAGTGAAGATACAGCAAGATTGTCCAGGTGGGACGATCATTGTACGAACATGGGAAGAGTCAACAGGACGACGAAATATCAAAGTTCTCCAAATCAAGAAGAGAAGAGTTTGGACGACATAAGAGACCATTCTAAGAAGTTTGGTCGAAGCAGAATGCAAATCGGACGAGCAGATTGAGAGATGGGACGAACGCCCAAGATCTATCCCGCAACGACTGCAAGAAGCGTAAATGTTCGGGATGGAGGTATTCTGCACATTTCCAAGCAACTATGTGGAAGCTCAGAAACATGGAAATGAGAGAAGGATTAAAATAGGAGATTTTAATTCTCAAGCAGACGGGGACGAAACCCTCCAGACAGGGAAACGTACGAAACCCTCTGGACGAGGAAACGTACATTTGGAGCAATCTTGTTCTAAGCCAATCAAGTGGTGACACCAGCTACTTGGAGAAGATAAGGATGATCATAACCATATGGAGAAGACATCAGCTACTACAATGGAGCCAAAACCATTCAGCCAATCAAGTAGAGACATTGAGCTATTGGAATGGGACGAAATTGTGTTGGACCAATCGTGCGTCAACACTACCTGCTAGGAGAGAGTGAGCCGTGGATAAGCATTCTTATTGGATGATCTTATCCTAAAAGAAATGGACGAATCAAATGGAGATACACAGCAGCTTCTAAGACGGGCCAATCATGTAGCAACATCCAGCTACCGAATGAAGACGAAGCAAGCCTAAACCAATTGGGCAACGACACCAGCTGCTATGGAGGAGATAGACGTGGATAAGCTCCAAGAAGACCTAATGCTATCAGGGAGAGACACCCAGCTGCTCATGAGAGACAAGAATTGTCCAAACCAATCAAAGGAGACACAGAAGTGCTCAATGGAGACGAAATGGACTTGGACGAATCAGGATGCAACACCAACCACTGAGAGAGAGGAGAAGCTTCAGGAGTGGATGAGAAGCAAGTGGAGAGATGCAGAAACGGATTGGATCAAGAGCTGACCAATCAGACAGAAGCACCCAGCATCTTAATGGATAAGATGAGTTATAACCAATCGGACGATCACACCACATGCTTGGGGGAAGTCGGCTCATTGGATGAGCATTGAGAGGGGATAGGAATGACGTGTGTCATGTCCTTGAGACGCCCTAGAGGCCACCAATCAAAGCTACCTAGCCTAGACCGCCTGGATGTCGCGTTCTGAGGCAGTGTAGGTTGCCACCAAGCAAAGCTATGCTAGGCCTAGGTCTCCATGTGTCTGCGCATGACTGGAGACGTCCCAAGAAGCCAGGCAGCCTCCTGAACTCCTATAAATACGCTCCTCCAGCCCCAAGTCCAAACCATTCCATTCCCAAAGCTAGAGAGCACCTGAAAAGTGATTAGAGAGTAATTAAGAAAGTTTTCTTAATTAAGTGAGGTTAGTGGAAGATTAGAGTAGGTCAAGATCAAAGCTTAAGGAAAGCTAGGAGGATCTTGAAGTCTTCTTAAAGTGGTGAGTCTTGGTGTTATAGTTTTAGTATTTTGGATCTTTGTGTGTGTATGCAGGTTGTATGAACACCAAAGCATAGGAGATGCTTTCTGTTCATATTGGTTATTGGTTCTGTAGTATAACTCTCTAAACAATAAGGTTTAGTAAAAATTGTGGAGAGTTATGCTGCAGAAATTTATATAATGTGTTGTGAGGTTGTGATGGGATAATCTTCTAGGAGAGAAGTTATGCCGTCAGATCTCTTGTGTGTTTATATGCAGGTTTGCATTGTTGTGAGGTTGTGATGGGTAATCTTCTAGGGAGAGAAGTTATGCCGTCAGATCTCTTGTGTTGTGAGGTTGTGTCGGGTAACCTTCGGGGAAGGTTAGGCCGCCAGATCTCTTTTGTGTGTGAGGTTGTGTTGGGTAACCTTCGGGGAAGGATATGCCAACAGATCTCTTTTCTGTGTAAGATTGTGATGGGTAACCTTCGGGGAAGGTTATGCCATCAGATCTTGTTAGTGTAGATGCATATCTATACATTAGGTGATGTGAGATTGTGGATGGCTATGCCGCCAAATCTCATAGATGCATCGGTTGTGGGGTTATAGCATGGCTATGCCGCTAAACCTCGAGTGCATACTAACATGGTGGTGCGTAAGGCCCATATGTTGAGTATGACTCCGATGTGGAAAGATCACGGACGGCTGAGCCGCCAGATCTTTCGAGGTTCGTGTGGGTACTCTTCCGAGGCAAGGGAAGCTCTGCCGCAGAACCGAGGGTATGAGGCATAGTGGTGCGTAAAGGCCCATATGCTAAGTACTGAGAACATGTGGCGTGTCTAACCACATGTTGTCTAGGAAGGTGTAGTCAAGCGCATTCTCGCACGTCAGAGCCCAACCGGATTGGCAGCGAGGAGGCTGTGCATGAAGGGAGGAAGACTCGGAGGATAACCTGGTCAGCTGCCTTGGCCGAGTATGGTACCATATGACGATATTGTATCCAACCAGACATTGGCATGGTGCGCTAGTAAGGCCAATAGATGGAAGGATGAACCGGGTACCGCGATGGACTGTAGTGCCCGGGTGAAGGCGTTCATCTAGTTTCTGTGTGATTCCGGATGAGCGTGAACCTTCACAGGCGTGGGCAGAGAATGTGGCTAATGCACCTAGGGCCCTTATTGCATATAGAAAACAAGTATTAGATACTTGTCTAGGTTTGCATGGGCATTGCATATAGATTGTTTGATTGTTGTTATAGTCTTGGGTTGATCGTACATGTTCTTGTTTGATTGGGGTACGGTTAGTCTTAAGACTATGACATCAATAATGCATGTGATTGCATATGTTGTGTTGTGCTAACCTCATTGCAGGTGGAGGCGGGATTACAAGCCCGCGGCGTTTGGAGATTAGGGAATCCCCCTTGTATAGAGGTCCTAGACACACTCAGTAATATTAGATTACTCATTCCTTTTGTTTAATGTTTTTCAGGTAACCGTAGAGGTGTGAAGTAGAGCGGACCGCTGCAGGCAGTAGGCGCCAGAATAGTTTTGTGGTATGTTTTTGTAAAATAATGGTTTGTTGTTTGGTTTTGGAACTAAGGATCGATCCGCATGTTTTTTTTAAATAAGTCGGATTTTGTAAGCACTCTGATATTTTCATAAAGGAAAGTTTTATGTAAAGACCTTATGTTCCAATGATATTAGCTTGGTCCGGGCTAACACAACTCCTGACCGAAGTACGGGTTGGCAAGCCTTAGGCTTTGGTCAAGAGGGTCGAGTTCGTGGGAACGGGCTGACCTGGGCTCTGATTTGTTCTTAGTCTGGGATGGCCTATTCGGCGAACATCGACATTTTGTGGCGCTTCTCGGAACGTCTGTGCCTAGGACGGTTCGGGGGTGTTACAAATGGTGGTATCAGAGCATGGTTCATGATCATGCTCGGGAACAAGGATTTTAAAATGTTTTATCGAGTCAAAAAGGAGTCGCAAAAACTACCTTAGGTAATCTGGTTTGTCTGCAACATATAGGTAGAATGATTAGGTTGTGGTTAAGCATTGATCATGCATGTTCTTGTTTGATTGTTGCATGGTCAGTATAGAGGTTATCGTATCATTGTGCAATGTGGTAAACCATGTTTGAGGTGTCTATGGGTGTTGATCATCCATAGAATAGATGGATGTGGATCATCCATGGGAAAGATTGTGTTGAATAGGAACCCTAATGTTTGCTTTGTGGTGATAGCTTGAAGTCATGAGTGACTGGTTTGTGGATGATGAGGGGTCGTGGTTTAGTACTGGGCAAGTGTGGACAGCTGAGTCTGGATCGTCGAGCTCAGAACCGTCGAGCAATTCGGAGCACTGGATCGTAGTGACGGACTTGGAACAGCAGACACTAAGATCATGATAGCAGCAGTGATTGGGACGAGGACATATATCTTATGCCTAGAGACACTGGCAGCCCAGCACAATGGAGAATGAGTATGGCGAACACATGTCTTGGCCAGTACATTACCCTGAAGAGGAGAGAGTAGTGCCATCTACTCAGATCATAGAGATCAGTTCAGGCGAGACTACACCAAACTCTTGGGATAGAGATAGTCCACCAAGTGTTCTACCGCATATACCAATGCCGCATGTATTTGCACCAGGAGGTGGAGTATATTCGTACATGCCAACGGAGGAGAATCCAACGGACTACGTATACCCGTTCATTACCACGGGTGTAGAAAGCAATGATCCAGCCATCGCAACTCAAGTCAATAACGAAGTCTTCACAAACCAACCTGAAGAACCGGATACGCCGGAACCAACATGGGAGGATTATCTTGGACACCAGAACGTATCACCCACGTACTGGACAAGGAGACTCAACGAGATCGCTGGATACACATCATCAATGGAGCGTGGAGAACGAAGCATACCTCAAGATCAAGGAGAAGCTAATGCAATGTGGTGTACAATGTATGGAGAACAAGATGTACCGAACTCGGTGGCAGGCATTGGAGCTCAACATCAAATACCGGATCTTAACCAAACCACGGAGGAAGGTACCGAAGAGAATGAATGGCTACAAGATGATGAAGGTCTTAACTTAGCAAGAAGGTGGGACGAGATAATCGCCACAGAATTGGAGAACCTCAGAACAGAGGGTAATGGCCAAGAGCAAACTGTGTCACGCCAAAGGGGAAGGCCTCCCAGAAGACTTGCGAGGATGAGAGTCCCAGCAACGTCTCAAGTCACGCTACCATGCGATAAATGTGGAAGGACGGGACATCATAGCCGAGCATGTCCCAATGTGCAAGCTAGATCAAGGATGAATGAAAGGCAGAACATTTTCCTTACTTGTGGAGAGAAAGGCCATTTCGCAGCAGACTGTCCAAGGAACTGCCCCAGTACTAGTCAACCCACCCGCTCAACCACAAGGAGAGAGAGGCGACCACGGAGTGGAAGCCATAGAATGTAAGATAGAGTTTAGGAACCCTAACCACATGCCGAGAAAAGGTATTTTTCGGGTTCTAACTCAATCTTTGAATGGTTTATTTTCTTGCTTGCTTGGTATAGTAAGTAGGATTGTTTAGTGGTTTAAGTTGAGTTTGGTAGAGACATCGTTTAGGAAACCCATGTTTTGGGAAACGATGTGGTGAAAGGAGATTCCGATGTTTCTATTTCCAGGGGGAAATGAAACTAGAGCGGATATCCTTGGAACCAAGTTGGTTCGTAAGTAGTTTTGGGTATTAGCACATCGAGTAGGAACCCTTAAAGGGAAAGCGATGTTTTAATAAAAGGAAATTCCGTGAATGCTGTTTCCAAGAAGGAAACAAAGCTAGGACGAAAAATCCTTGAGTAAGAGGTTAGGTGGTTAGCAAAGTTAGGAGAACCTCGCTAGCGTGGTCAGACCGGGATCAAGACCAACAGGGAAGTGTTGGTTAAGGTACGGTTTTGACATTAGATAACCCATAGTTAAAGCCGGGATGGATGGTTATGGGAATGGAGATTTGAGCAAGGAGGATCAGAGGAGATCAGTGGAAGAGGAGTCTGCAAGGGAACAACCTGAAGACAGAGTAAGAGGAGTCTGCAAGGGGACAACGTGAATACAGAGTAAGAGGAGGCAAGGCATCTTCAAAGATGGGAGAGACACCGGAACAATGGAACGTTCCTACTCTCTACAACTGGAATTCGGGGACGAATTCTATTAAGGGGGGGGAGAATGTGATACCCCGTATCAAGACCTAAAACATCCCAAAGGCCGGGATGGGAAGATCAACACTCTGGGATTGGAAGACAAAGACGTTGGATCTAATCCAGAGATCACAACGAAGACTTGGATCAAGACAGGATCAAGAACGATCGAGCAGAAGTGAAGATACAGCAAGATTGTCCAGGTGGGACGATCATTGTACGAACATGGGAAGAGTCAACAGGACGACGAAATATCAAAGTTCTCCAAATCAAGAAGAGAAGAGTTTGGACGACATAAGAGACCATTCTAAGAAGTTTGGTCGAAGCAGAATGCAAATCGGACGAGCAGATTGAGAGATGGGACGGACGCCAAGATCTATCCCGCAACGACTGCAAGAAGCGTAAATGTTCGGGATGGAGGTATTCTGCACATTTCCAAGCAACTATGTGAAGCTCAGAAACATGGAAATGAGAGAAGGATTAAAATAGGAGATTTTAATTCTCAAGCACGACGGGGACGAAACCCTCCAGACAGGGAAACGTACGAAACCCTCTGGACGAGGAAACGTACATTTGGAGCAATCTTGTTCTAAGCCAACCAAGTGGTGACACCAGCTACTTGGAGAAGATAAGGATGATCATAACCATATGGAGAAGACATGCAGCTACTACAATGGAGCCAAAACCATTCAGCCAATCACGTAGAGACATTGAGCTATTGGAATGGGACGAAATTGTGTTGGACCAATCGTGCGTCAACACTACTGCTAGGAGAGAGTGAAGCCGTGGATAAGCATTCTTATTGGATGATCTTATCCAAAAGAAATGGACGAATCAAATGGAGATACACAGCAGCTTCTAAGACGGGCCAATCATGTAGCAACATCCAGCTACCAAATGAAGACGAAGCAAGCCTAAACCAATTGGGCAACGACACCAGCTGCTATGGAGGCGATAGATCGTGGATAAGCTCCAAGAAGACCTAATCCTATCAGGGAGAGACACCCAGCTGCTCATGAGAGACAAGAATTGTCCAAACCAATCAAATGGAGACATTGAGATGCTCAATGGAGACGAAATGGACTTGGACGAATCAGGATGCAACACCAACCACTGAGAGAGAGGAGAAGCTTCAGGAGTGGATGAGAAGCAAGTGGAGAGATGCAGAAACGGATTGGATCAAGAGCTGACCAATCAGACAGAAGCACCCAACATCTTAATGGATAAGATGAGTTATAACCAATCGGACGATCACACCACATGCTTGGGGGAAGTCGGCTCATTGGATGAGCATTGAGAGGGGATAGGAATGACGTGTGTCATGTCCTGAGACGCCCTAGAGGCCACCAATCAAAGCTACCTAGCCTAGACCGCCTGGATGTCGCGTTCTGAGGCAGTGTAGGTTGCCACCAAGCAAAGCTATGCTAGGCCTAGGTCTCCATGTGTCTGCGCATGACTGGAGACGTCCCAAGAAGCCAGGCAGCCTCCTGAACTCCTATAAATACGCTCCTCCAGCCCCAAGTCCAAACCATTCCATTCCCAAAGCTAGAGAGCACCTGAAAAGTGATTAGAGAGTAATTAAGAAAGTTTTCTTAATTAAGTGAGGTTAGTGGAAGATTAGAGTAGGTCAAGATCAAAGCTTAAGGAAAGCTAGGAGGGTCTTGAAGTCTTCTTAAAGTGGTGAGTCTTGGTGTTATAGTTTTAGTATTTTGGATCTTTGTGTGTGTATGCAGGTTGTATGAACACCAAAGCATAGGAGATGCTTTCTGTTCATATTGGTTATTGGTTCTGTAGTATAACTCTCTAAACAATAAGGTTTAGTAAAAATTGTGGAGAGTTATGCTGCAGAAATTTATATAATGTGTTATGAGGTTGTGATGGGTAATCTTCTAGGAGAGAAGTTATGCCGTCAAATCTCTTGTGTGTTTATATGCAGGTTTGCATTGTTGTGAGGTTGTGATGGGTAATCTTCTAGGGAGAGAAGTTATGCCGTCAAATCTCTTGTGTTGTGAGGTTGTGTCGGGTAACCTTCGGGGAAGGTTAGGCCGCCAGATCTCTTTTGTGTGTGAGGTTGTGTTGGGTAACCTTCGGGAAGGATATGCCAACAGATCTCTTTTCTGTGTAAGATTGTGATGGGTAACCTTCGGGGAAGGTTATGCCGTCAGATCTTGTTAGTGTAGATGCATATCTATACATTAGGTGATGTGAGATTGTGGATGGCTATGCCGCCAAATCTCATAGATGCATCGGTTGTGGGGTTATAGCATGGCTATGCCGCTAAACCTCGAGTGCATGCTAACATGGTGGTGCGTAAGGCCCATATGTTGAGTATGACTCCGATGTGGAAAGATCACGGACGGCTGAGCCGCCAGATCTTTCGAGGTTCGTGTGGGTACTCTTCCGAGGCAAGGGAAGCTCTGCCGCAGAACCGAGGGTATGAGGCATAGTGGTGCGTAAAGGCCCATATGCTAAGTACTGAGAACATGTGGCGTGTCTAACCACATGTTGTCTAGGAAGGTGTAGTCAAGCGCATTCTCGCACGTCAGAGCCCAACCGGATTGGCAGCGAGGAGGCTGTGCATGAAGGGAGGAAGACTCGGAGGATAACCTGGTCAGCTGCCTTGGCCGAGTATGGTACCATATGACGATATGGGATCCAACCAGACATTGGCATGGTGCGCCAGTAAGGCCAATAGATGGAAGGATGAACCGGGTACCGCGATGGACTGTAGTGCCCGGGTGAAGGCGTTCATCTAGTTTCTGTGTGATTCCGGATGAGCGTGAACCTTCACAGGCGTGGGCAGAGAATGTGGCTAATGCACCTAGGCGCCTTATTGCATATAGAAAACAAGTATTAGATACTTGTCTAGGTTTGCATGGGCATTGCATATAGATTGTTTGATTGTTGTTATAGTCTTGGGTTGATCGTACCTGTTCTTGTTTGATTGGGGTACGGTTAGTCTTAAGACTATGACATCAATAATGCATGTGATTGCATATGTTGTGTTGTGCTAACCTCATTGCAGGTGGAGGCGGGATTACAAGCCCGCGGCGTTTGGAGTTTAGGGAATCCCCCTTGTATAGAGGTCCTAGACTCACTGAGTAATATTAGATTACTCATTCCTTTTGTTTAATGTTTTCAGGTAACCGTAGAGGTGTGAAGTAGAGCGGACCGCTGCAGGCAGTAGGCGCCAGAATAGTTTTGTGGTATGTTTTTGTAAAATAATGGTTTGTTGTTTGGTTTGGAACTAAGGATCGATCCGCATGTTTTTAAATAAGTCGGATTTTGTAAGCACTCTGATATTTTAATAAAGGAAAGTTTTATGTAAAGACCTTATGTTCCAATGATATTAGCTTGGTCCGGGCTAACACAACTCCTGACCGAAGTACGGGTTGGCAAGCCTTAGGCTTTGGTCAAGAGGGTCGAGTTCGTGGGACGGGCTGACCTGGGCTCTGATTTGTTCTTAGTCTGGGATGGCCTATTCGGCGAACATCGACATTTTGTGGCGCTTCTCGGAACGTCTGTGCCTAGGACGGTTCGGGGGTATTACAAGCAGGAGCAGTAGTTCTAGTTGTCTAGTTCTCTTGGGATTGTTTTCAGGCTAAGTTTGGGGGTGCCAACTCGAGCTCGATCGAGTTGGGTGTCAAAACCAGAAAAGTGGTAAAATTGGGAAAATCCAAAGGAAAAAGAGTTTAGTTAAGTCCAGGGAGTTGGCAGTGTTAAAAAGGGTCTAGTAAAGGTTTGGGAAGTTAAAAAAGGAAGTAAAAAGGGTTCTAAGTAGAATGAAAAGAAGGCAAAGCCTCAAGTGTCCAAAAAGGAAAGAAAAGTTCCCTAAGTGTTTAGAAAATCCCAAACCGCTAGATGTTACCTCAAGAAGCCTCTCCCTAGGATGTTCTTAAAAGAAAAGTGAGCAAAGCTCCTCAGTTTCAAAGGCGAAATGCCAAAAAGGGTAGTTAGGATTTTGTTCTAAAAAGCTCTAAGTGTTGAACTCGATCGAGTTAGGATTAGGCGGCTCGAGCTGCTGTTCTTGCATCATCTTTGGTTCTAACACTTAGCCTTCTGCCAAAGCAAAGCCACTTTCTTGAGAGATCCCTGTTACTAAACCACCATACAAAAGAGACCCTCTTTGTCTCTTAACCCATAAACCCTTGAAACCAAATGAGTTGATTGATCTTGCATGTTTTTGGTTCACTGTTTTTGCTTAATGAATGTTAAAGGGATTTGCTGATTTGAATGCATTGTTTGAGTGACTGTGAAGTGGGATTGATGTTGATAAGCATGGTTAAATCTTAATGAATATCTCTCACCTTGTTGCATTCTAGAATCTCTAAGTTGGACATTTAGCAAATCGCTTTTGAGGACATGTTTTTAAGTGTTGAATCAGCTATTTTCAAACCTCATCTCTTTCTTGTTCTATTTGTTTGCTTGAGGGCAAGCAAAGTTCAAGTTTGGGGGTGTTGATGTACTTGCATTTTACATAGTTTTAGCACATCTTTTATGCATCTTTTGCATAGTTTTAGCATCCATTTGCATCATATCTTGTTCCTTTTCTCTTCTTATGCATTCATGTTAGTTTTAGGTTGCATTTGCATACATATGCATGTTTGGTCCTTTGAAATAGGTCTTTTGGAGCATTCTGGAGCATATGGGACATAAGGAGCATGGAGGGACTTGGCACATGGAAGCAGCTCAACTGGATACGCAAAGGAAGAAGGGAGAAGCCATCTTGAAGACCAGCTCGACCGTCTACTCGACCAACCGGTCGAGTTCCTCAACTCGACCGGCCAAGCTTCAACTCGATCGAGCTGAGAAGTCAAAGTCAAACCCGAAAAATGTTGCTTCCCCCTTGACTTTCCTTTGACCCTAAACCTAATCCTCTTTGTATTTAAAGGCTAAAAGCCACGAAAAAACCACCAAGCTTTAGATTTTTGTTTTAGTTTCTTTTAATTTATTGTCTTTTACTTTTTAGAGATCTAATCCATCTTTGTGTTCTTGAAGCTCTTGCTTCTTGAATCTTAGATCCTGGATAATCTCTTTGTATTTGCACTTGCTTATTTCAATAAAAGTTGTTTAATTTCATCTCCTCTTTCTTATGATGTCTCTTTTATTGCATTTGCTTGTGTTTACATTCATGTGTAGTGAGTAGTTACCCATTGGGGTTTGAGATGGGATAGATTAGAGGTTTCATATGCTTAATCCTTCTAGCTTATGGTCTTAATCTAGATTCTCTCTCTTTTGGATAGATCTTAAGGCTACATGACCACTACCCCTGGCTTGTAAGTCCTTAGGCGACTCCCCACACGAAAGTGATGGCATTCGCTGGAAAAGATCCACTAAGAGCTCCAATATCTCTTGCTCTAGACATAGAGGTCTAAGGGGTTGGATGGATTAGTTTGGGCAATGATCCTATAGCCTCCAAGGTTTGATTCTCACTGGCTAACCCCCTGTTTCTGAGATCATTCCTTGGTTGATAGCCTCACCTTGGGAAAGGGTTGGCTAGGCATTGAGAAGCCCAATATCAAGAGAAGCCTTGATACAAGGAGTTTTAAGAGCTAGATTGATTAAGTGTAGATTCCTTTGATTGCAAAACCCTGTCTTGAACCCTAATTCTCTCTTAGCTTGTTAAAGTCGTCACCTTTAGCTTTTTGTCTCAACTCGACCCTAAACTCGATCGAGCTGGTACTCTGTTCCACTCGACTCGAGTCCTTGGTCGAGCTTTGCTCTTGCTTTATTTTATTTTGCATTGCATTTCATTTCATTTAGGTTGTTAGTGTTACTTCACTATAACTGCTTGCTTGACTTCTGGTTGTTTCATATTCTCATAGAGTGACAAGTTTCCCATTTTGGATTGATAACCCTTTGTACTACTTCAACTATCATGGTTAAAGGGAATTGTTGACTGTGTTTGTGTTTGCATCTTACCACCTCATCATACCACTGATTGCATTCCACACATCTCATTTCATATCTTTTCACACACACACAAATCCTATCATCAATTTGGCGCCGTTGCCGATTTGGGAATATTTTTGTTGCATTTGAGTTTCAAACATACTTGGACGATCAAGCTATACCACCCCTGTTCTATTGTACTGCTGGGTTTTTGTCTCTTTTTGCAGGTGTATGCGAACTCGATCGAGTCGGTCTAAGAAGACTTGGTCGAGCTAGACTTCACAACGGGTAGAAAGAGGGTTCAGAGGTCACAGAGGGTACAAGAGGAACCTGAGGTGCTTGTTGCTGATACAATGGACATACCAGAGGGGAATGGAAACCCTTTGGGTAATGGACTCGGTCGAGCTAGGCAAACTCGACCGATTGGTCAAGGAGATGCTCCAAACCGCCACCAACAGAGACAAGGGATTGTTCCACCACCAGTGCAGAACCACAACTTTGAGATCAAACATATTACCCTTCTTGGATTGTTGAGCTATCTTAGAGTTCGAACCACCTTGGTTCCGATTCTCTCTTGGCTTGCTCATCACGGCTTGTTCCTTAGCCACAAACGTCTCCACGTTTACTGCCTTCTCTATCACTTCATAGAGATGGGTATATGTCAACGCCTGTAGACGTCCACCAATCTCTGGTTTCAAGCCCTGAAGGAACTTGCGAACCATTGCTCTCTCATCGCCATGTCACATACTTTTGTAACTTTATGAATTCCGCCTCATACTCTCTCACACTCCGGTTTCCTTGAGTTAGAGCAACAAATGCTTGCTCCATGCGATCACGTGCTTCTGGGGAAAGTACTTTCGCTTGAACTCCTTCTGGAAGCTCTCTCAAGTAAAGATCATATGGTAAGTCTGACGATCAAGACTGTTCCACCAATCTAGTGCTTCCTTCTCAAGATAGTAAATCGCCACATCCTTCTTGAACTTCGGAGGACATCTAGTCGCTGCAAAGTTCTTCTCAAGGTATTGCATCCACGCATCTGCCGCATAAGGATCTGGGTTTCCCGCAAAATTGTATGTCCCCAACGTTTTCATCGTTGTGACAATCTTCAAGAAGTCTGGTGGAGGAGGCGTTCCATTGCCTGCACCAGTGATATACCTCTATTTTACCTACTTTTTATGCTATTTTACTATGGTTTTCTAATGGTTTTCTAGTGGATTCTTGTGTTAAAAGGTAGTTTTTATGGATTTATAGTGCAAAGAGTCATTTTAGGTAAAAAGGTGCATTATGGAGCAAAACAGAGATTTGGACTCTAAACCAGTTCAATGCCCCTGCATCAACTTTGGATGGAGCTAGAAAAAGATCTACTCAATGGATTTCATCAAGACCAGTTCCCTGCGTGCTCTGATTGAGTTAACTTTCCAACGCAAGTGGAACGGCCTCATTTGGATGAGTAGAAAAGGAGTTATAGCCAAAAGAGTGAAGACTGCTCCAGACGGCTCTATCGAGAATGCCCGAACCGCGCAGTCCGGCTGGCCGAGGAACATGTTCCGCGCTCGGCCAAAGTCATATCCGTCCGTCTGAAGTCTCGGCCAAAGTTCAAACCACCGGCCGATCACATCACGACCCGGGAAACATTGTCCCGCGGTCGGCCAAGCCACACACGTCACGCCACCCGCGCACGACCATGCCGCGCGAGCCGGGAACAAGCCTCGCGGCCGCGCAACCCTTCGCGTACCACGGCCGATGCATCCGTCCGAGCCGGGAAGACGTCCCACGTCCGGCCGAGAAACCATCGGCCAAATCTCATCCGTCCGACCACGCCGGCCGACCGTAATCATCCGGCCACGACCGTTCCGACTCGGCCAAGACCCGACTGTCCGGCCGATCGTCCCGACCGACCGTCCGAACGCCGCGGTCGACCCGAAGCCGTTTTTGAAGCCCAATCCGCACAATTCAAGCCCAAAGCCGGCGCCGACCTAGCTAGATTAGGTTTAGCCGCTTTCATACTTAGAGCATTATAAATACTTCTTTTTAGCCTTGTAACTCAAGAAGGAGAGAGACCACATCTATTTTACATCTTAATAAAGTTTTGCTTGCTTTTACTTTGTTCTTGCTTGTTACTCTTTCTAGAGAGGATTCGAATCTCTGTTCTTATGAATATGAATTCGTGTTCCTTCTCTATGTCTGAGTAGTTTACTTGTTAAGTGATAGGAAGTCAAAGGATAGCATTCATGTATGCTTGATGATTGATCACAATTAGGGTTTTACTTATAATCTCCATCTTTGCTTATACTTAATGCTTGTTGTTAATCTGGCCAATTAGCATATGCCTTTAGGTTGATTTGAGCCTCGACAGTGCTGTATCATTCGCCTGAACTAGTATTTGGTGGGCAATCTCTTTTAGACTGCGACAGTTGATCTACTTGTAGGTTGTGAACAATTGATCTTGATCGAACTAATGCTTGATTTAATCACCTAGGGACATACCAAAAGTTTAGCGACTAGGTAGATTAACAAAGGGGTCGGAGCCTCGACAGTGGAATGATCATACCATAGTGTTTCAAGTTCTAGATTAGCACCTAAGTGCGGTAACCCTAATTGATTGATTTCATGCTTCTTGAATTGCTTATCTCAAGACTATCCTATTGCTTAGCCTTTCTCTCCTATTGAATTCTCACTTTTATTACTTGCATGCTTTACTTTCTCTGCACTCAACCAACTTATACTTTTGCCCTAGCTTGATCTCAAACTCATAACTTGTAGTGTGCAATCTGGTCCTTGTGTTCGATACCCGTTTACTACTTCTGACCTGTGCACTTGCAGAATCAGGGATAGGAAAGGGGAAGACCTGATCCCGCGATCAAGTTTTTGGCGCCGTTGCCGGGGACCAATTCGCACCTACAAGTTCTTGCAAGAGAGCTAGTCTAGGGTTTTCACTTTTCCTTTTTGTTTTTGTTATTTCCTTTTTTCTTTTGATTTGGTTTTTCCTTTTTGTTTTTAGCTTTTCAGGTTTTCCTAGTTAGATATGGAGAAGGAGCCACAAGCCTCTTCCCCTATAAAGGCGATGCCAATTCGCCACATACCACCTCAAAGCACCTCTTGAGCGAACAAGAGATGTTAAGCCCTCAAGCACCACCACCTTCATGGGATAGTCCTCCAAGACCATCCACTTTGAAGACAAAGAAGAAACTTCTTCCTTACCTTGAAGCAGCCGACCTGGAGACGTCTAGCCAAGCCGCATCACACCAAGAAGAGTACCTTCTAGCCACACCAGAAGAGGAGATTAACCCTGAGCTGATCGAGTTCGTGAAGAGAGATCAATTCCATGATCTGTTTTCAGAGTATGCGCTGGAGCACATAGATCACTTTGACATGACCTTTGTGATTCCTATGGAGTTTTTGACTTTGAGAAGAAGATGATGCTATTCAGCACATCACTAGCTGGACCAGCACTAGATTGGGCGCAGCATGAACCACCTCTACAATCGAGTCATGGATCGATTTTAGAGAAGCTTTCTTGGAAAGGATTTGCAAGAAGCCACCTTTCAAATCCAAGTACCTACCACTACTCTCATCAGCTGGAGAGAGAGCGTGATGAAGAAGAATGGGGAGGCATACCACCTCATCCTGAAGTTCTGAATGAAGAGCTAATCAAGCATGTGGAGAGGAATCCTTTCTACAACTCTACTTCAGAATGTGCAAAGGAGCATCTATGCAACTTTGAGCAGCTTTTCATGACTATGGACTTGGAGACAACCCCAAGAAGATACAACTTTTCCAACTATCACTAGCTGGACAAGCCAAAGAATGGGCTAAGTTCAATGCCCAACATGCTTTCAAGACTTGGAATGGATACAAAGGAGCTTTCCTCCACAGATTTGATAAGGTCCTATTTATGTCCCACCACCACGCCCAAGCTATTCACATCACCATCCATCATCAAGACATAAACAAGACACCACTTTTCCCAAGGGAGAGCTATCAAGCTGCACGCCTAACCAAGATTGAAGATATGCTTCAAGAGTACTTGAGAAATCAAGAAGAGATACAAAGAAGATGGAGAGGAGAATCGATTTCATCCATGAGAGCCTTGGAAACAAATCTGAAGTCCTATTCAAGCAAGTGATCAAGCTTGATGAAGACATTAAGAAGTTAAGAGAGGATCATGATCGATCTTTGACCCTAGTTAAGCTTGATGTTGCTTCCAAATATCAAGAGCTGCTGAACAAGAGCATGTGATGGCGGGTTTAGATTGCCTCAAATTTTCACAATTTATAAACCCAACTAATGAGCTGCAAGTGCACAGCCGTGTTGTAGTCGGGGTCGAACACGAGGAGGAAGTGTTAACACTTAACACCTTGAGAGATTGGTCTTAAGCTAGCTCGCAATATGAGATGGTTTTGGATCTAAGATTAAGAAAGCAAAACAAAAGAGATGTGAGTGAGGGTTGTAAGCAATTTAAAACAAGAGTTAAGCAAAGGACAATCATATGGAGCAATGATGAAAAGATAGTTGCATGGGATGTGTGTAGAGCCGTCTTGAACATGAATCACTAGTGTATGGTCTTTCCACTGTCGTTGTAATATCCCTCATGCTAGCTAAGCACGGTCAAGACATAGACGGGACGGACGGCCAGAAACGACCATCCCACTACACGGAGGATCCATCCCATGACAAGCGCGAGAAACGCAAATGTCCCGGGATAGAGGTTTCCCGCACATTTCCAAGCAGCTATGTGGAAGTTCAGAAACATGGAAATGACGGAAGGATTAAAATGAGAGATTTTAATTCTCAAGTACGACGGGACGAAACCCTCCAGTCAAGGAAACGTACGAAACCCTCCGTACAGGGAAACGTACGAAACCTTCTGCAAGAGGAAACGTAGAAGGAAGCACAAGGCCAATGGAATGGCGACACCAGCTACTTATCAAGGATAAGTTCAAGCTAACCAATCAAGTATGGGCACTCAGCTGCTCATATGGGACGAAAATGTGTTGCACCAATCAGGTGTGAGCACTCAGCTGCTCATGAGAAGACAGGAATGTGTTGGACGAATCAGGTCTAGACACTCAGCAGCTTGTTGATCTGATCAACAATGAGCCAATGGGAAGGAGCCACTTGATCCAGGAAGATAGGATCAAGGAGGAGATGCTCATCCTCAACGAACCAATCACGTTCAGCTACCCAGCAGCTTGGGGAATGGACCAATGGGAAGGTGCCATTTGACTCAAGTGGATTGGGATGGAAGAAGCTGCTCCAGGCGTGCAGCAATGCCATTGGTTGCATGCGGAAGCAAGGTGTCGCGTTCTGAAGCCACCAGACGCCACCTCGAGCTTCCGAAAAACCTATATAAAGGCCCCCTTGGTCTTCATTTCCAAACCACACCACAAACTGAAATCTAGAGAGAGAAACTAGAAAGAGAAAGTGAGAAGGCGTGGAGGAGAAGAGAAAGAAGAAGAAAGAGGAGAAGAGAAGAAGATCCAGAGGCGGATCAGCATCGGGCTAGAGCGGGGAGGCTAGGGTCGGGGTCAGCCGGGTCGTCTAAAAGTTGTGAGTTCCGGTAGCTAGGTTATAGTTTATTTCCTTCTATCGTTTCATAAGTATGTGGTATAACTCTCTAAACAATAATGTTTAGTAAAAATTGTGGAGAGTTATGCTGCAGAAATCTCTGTGAGGTTGTGACGGGTAATCTTCTAGAGAGAGAAGTTATGCCGTCAGATCTCTTGTGTTGTGAGGTTGTGTTAGGTAACCTTCGGGGAAGGTTATGCTGGCAGATCTCTTTTGTGTGTAAGATTGTGATGGGTAACCTTCGGGGAAGGTTATGCCGTCAGATCTTGTTTATGCAGGTGCATAGAGATGCATCGGTTGTGGGGTTATAGCATGGCTATGCCGCTAAACCTCGAGTGCATGCTAACATGGTGGTGCGTAAGGCCCATATGTTGAGTATGACTCCGATGTGGAAAGATCACGGACGGCTGAGCCGCCAGATCTTTCGAGGTTCGTGTGGGTACTCTTCCGAGGCAAGGGAAGCTCTGCCGCAGAACCGAGGGTATGAGGCATAGTGGTGCGTAAAGGCCCATATGCTAAGTACTGAGAACATGTGGCGTGTCTAACCACATGTTGTTTAGGAAGGTGTAGTCAAGCGCATTCTCGCACGTCAGAGCCCAACCGGATTGGCAGCGTGGAGGCTGTGCATGAAGGGAGGAAGACTCGGAGGATAACCTGGTCAGCTGCCTTGGCCGAGTATGGTACCATATGACGATATGGGATCCAACCAGACATTGGCATGGTGCGCCAGTAAGGCCAATAGATGGGAGGATGAACCGGGTACCGCGATGGACTGTAGTGCCCGGGTGAAGGCGTTCATCTAGTTTCTGTGTGATTCCGGATGAGCGTGAACCTTCACAGGCGTGGGCTGAGAATGTGGCTTATGCACCTAGAGGCCTCACTGCATGTAGAAGTCAAGTATTCCGCTACTTGATTAGGGTTGCTTTGCATATAGATTGATTGTGTGCATTGCTTGATTGATTGATTGCTTGTTTGAGTGTTGTTATAGTCTTGGATTGATCGTACCTGTTCTTGTTTGATTGGGGTACGGTTAGTCTTAAGGCTATAGCAGCAATATTGCATAATTGCTTTGTGTTGCAGGTGGCGGATGAGATCCCGCCTTTTTCTTTTGGGGTTTGGGTTTGGGGAATAACCTTTGTATAGAGGGTCCTGAACTCACTGAGTAACATTAGGTTACTCATGATGATTATTTGTCTTACAGGTAGCTCGGAGTAGAATCCTGTGAACAGGAGGCAGAACAGTCGAAGACCGGAGTAGTTTGGTTGGCTTTTTGCAAAACTCGGTTTTCGGGTAATGTATGTATAATTATCTTTTGGCATTAGGCCGCAGCTGCAACATAAAGTATAAAATGTTTTGTAAGAATTTGTATTACAAGTTTGATATATATAAAAGAATGTTTTCTTTTAAACCCGGTTACTCAATGATAATAGGCTAGTCCAAGCCGACACAACTCAAGACCATGGTACGGGTTGCAAAGCCTTATGCTACGGTCGAGAGGGTCGGATTCACCGGACGGGCTGATCTAGACTTTGATTCGTTCTCTGTTCTGGAACGGCCTATTTGATGAGTCTCGACAGTTGTGACATCTGTGGTTTAGTCTATGTCTATAGACCGAACTGGGGGTGTTACAGTCGTGATATCAACTCCCCAGACTTAGCCTTTTGCTTGTCCCCAAGCAAACTAAACAGGAAAAGAGGTTTGAAAACGTGAGAACTCTCAAATCTTTTGGAAATCCAAATTGACTTGTGCTTTAGTAATCCACATGAAACAGCATGGGCAAGTTTTGAATTAAGAACAAAGTACATACCATGAGTTTTGCGATTTTCCCAAAGCGGTCCACCTCTCCTTAGACAATCCAATTCGCCACCCTTGACTCCTTTCATTTCTAAAGGTGTGGTCTCAACTAGGGAGTATCGATCAGCCGGCTTTTAGATTCTTTCTCATCCCCTTGTTTTGGCACTTGTCTTTTTACTCCATGTTTCTCCTCTCTCTCTTCTCACTTCTTTGAGTTGATTCATCCCTTTTTTAGGGTAGCGAAGTATTTTTTTATTCAACTCCTTCTCTTTATTATAGAGGTTTTGCTTGGACCTTCCACAGACGCGAGTATTGATGGTGTTTGCCACCGAATCCCCGGTTGCTTGGATTCATAGGTCTTCCATAGACGCGAGTATTGATGGTGTTTGCCACCGAATCCCCGGTTACTTGGACCTTACGCTTTTTCTTTTAATTTGAAGGGGAGGATGAGGAACCATGCCATTTGTATGCCAAGCCCCTAGCTGAGAAGATTAAGTTCATTAAGGGCGGAGTCAAAGATGGATCCTTCTCAAGTCTTTAGAGATGTGGGCGTTTTTGGTAGATCGATCAACTCATAGTGCACCTGTGGTAAGATGTATTGCCAAGAACTGCTCAATGGTCACTTAAACATTAGTACAACCATGGTTAGATCCAAGATAAGGTCATAATTCTCGACAAAAATTTTGACTCAATAAAAGGGAAAATGCAAATGAAAATGCCAAAATGAACAAACATTGTTAGTAATCCCCCCAGACTTAACTTGCACCGTCCCGGTGAAATTAAATCGGATTAAGAGAGGTATAACATGAAGTTCAAATGAAAAATTGAAAAGAAAAAGGTTTAGGATGATGTTACCAAATGTCGACCAATTTATAATGAAGATCAGTTCTGGTTTGGGTCATTTACACTTCTTTAGGCAATATTGGTCGGTGAGTTTGTAATTTCAGGCCTTGGTTTCCGCCGGTTTGTGTTTTGGCCGAGATTGGTATATTCGGTCGGCCAAAATGTGGTGCTGTGAACTACAGAACAAACCGTCAAAATTTCATGACCTATATTGAAATTTCATCGACCAACCTGGTATTTTATAGCCTCTGGTGAAGTTTGGGAGCATTCGTACGAGCGGATTGAGACTTCCTTCACAAAATGGTCAAGTCGGCTCCGGGAAGGAGTTTCCTTGGCCATGTGAAGTTTGGCTCGTTCCTTTTCGTTTCTTCCTGCATAAAAGTGTTAGTTAAGCTCAAGGAAGAGTTTTCCAACCGGTTGGCGCGCCTATGCCGTGATTTGGTTTTGTCGGCCATATTGCTTGCGCGCCATCGGCCAGAATGGGCTCCGTCGTCTATCTCATGATCCGTGATGATTTCTCCGTCCTATCTTTTGGATTTGCCGACCAAAATGTGATTTTATGGTCGCCTGTGAAGTTTGGTGGACTTCGGTCACGCCGTTTAGGAGTTGGGTCTCCTGTGTATTCGTCATGGCCGAGAGAAATGTGGCGGATTGAATTTCTTCAAATCCACTCGGGCCAATTGAGATTTTCTTCGACCGAATTGTTTTAATAACCCTCCTGTGTCATTCCCAAGTGGTGGCCGCCTTGTTTCGTGTGATGGCCTATGTATCTCCTTTTAACCTCCCTTTGGCCGCCATATGCATGTTGGTTTTGAGGTGGTTATAGGTTTGCTCTTTCTCCTTCCTGTCAAATGTAACTCCTTGCAAAACACTTGAAATCATGATTAGATGGTTTCTCAGATTGTGATCCTCAAGTGACCACTTGAAGTTCACAATCCAAGAGATTAAAGCACAAACTATAAATTCTTATTTGGTCTTGGTTAATGATCCAAATTTCAAACTATAGTTCAATCTCTTGTAATTTCAGTGATGAAAATGAGTTTGACAAGTGATTATGTATTCTTTCCAATCATCAAATGTAAATCAAGTTAAACCATGAAATATATTTGCTAAAGTGCAATGGTTTAAACGATTTTTCAATGAAGATCAAGAGTGATTAGAAATGAATACTAGGTGAGAGTTACTTACCTTTTGAAGAGAAACGCCTTGTACAAGGGTGGGCTCATTGGGTGGGACACTTCCATTGTTTGGTCTCCTTTGGGTCTTCATCCTAAGAAAATATTTTTGTATTTTTGTTTGATTTTTGAAAAACTCCTGCAAAATAGAAATAGATAGTTAAAAACCATATGGGTTGCCTCCCATAAAGCGCTTTTGTTTTAAGTCATTTAGCTTGACTCCTTTTCTTTCTTTAATCGTGGTGAAGAGTGGCTGAAGGGCAAAGGATCCCTTTAGCTTCTCCATTCTCCGGTTCAGTGGCTCTTGTGGTGGTGTTGTCGCGCCATAGTCATCTCTCACATCATCTTTGAAAACCAATGCCTTGGGGAAAAGCTTCATAGTTCTCTCAAGCTTCTCTTCAATGGATTGGTCACCTTTAAGCTCCGAATCTTTTGGTGTAAAGATTCTTATCTTGTGAAAGAGATTAGGTGCACCATTAGTCTCCTCTTCAGCTCCATATTCATCAAAGGTTGGAAGTGAGATGGAGTTAATGTCCTTAAAGACATTTTCATGCCTCGGCTCCAATGGTTTCTTCTTCTCCTTTGGTTTTGGGTAGCACTCACTTTCTCTTCTCTCTCCATGTAGCACGGCTTCTTTATTAGGCGTGAGAGTGGCTTCTTCTGGTGGTTGGTCTTAAGCTAGCTCGCAATGTGAGATGGTTTTGGATCTAAGAGTAAGAAAGCAAAACAAAAGAGATGTGAGTGAGGGTTGTAAGCAATTTAAAACAAGAGTTAAGAAAAGGACAATCATATGGAGCAATGATGAAAAGATAGTTGCATGGGATGTGTGTAGAGCCGTCTTGAACATGAATCACTAGTGTATGGTCTTTCCACTGTCGTTGTGATACCCCGTATCAAGACCTAAAACATCCCAAAGGCCGGGATGGGAAGATCAACACTCTGGGATTGGAAGACAAAGACGTTGGATCTAATCCAGAGATCACAACGAAGACTTGGATCAAGACAGGATCAAGAACGATCGAGCAGAAGTGAAGATACAGCAAGATTGTCCAGGTGGGACGATCATTGTACGAACATGGGAAGAGTCAACAGGACGACGAAATATCAAAGTTCTCCAAATCAAGAAGAGAAGAGTTTGGACGACATAAGAGACCATTCTAAGAAGTTTGGTCGAAGCAGAATGCAAATCGGACGAGCAGATTGAGAGATGGGACGACGCCCAAGATCTATCCCACGCAACTGCAAGAACGTAAATGTTCGGGATGGAGGTATTCCGCACATTTCCAAGCAACTATGTGGAAGCTCAGAAACATGGAAATGAGAGAAGGATTAAAATAGGAGATTTTAATTCTCAAGCAAGACGGGGACGAAACCCTCCGGACAGGGAAACGTACGAAACCCTCTGGACGAGGAAACGTACATTGGAGCAATCTTGTTCTAAGCCAATCAAGTGGTGACACCAGCTACTTGGAGAAGATAAGGATGATCATAACCAATATGGAGAAGACATGCAGCTACTACAATGGAGCCAAAACCATTCAGCCAATCAAGTAGAGACATTGAGCTATTGGAATGGGACGAAATTGTGTTGGACCAATCGTGCGTCAACACTACCTGCTAGGAGAGAGTGAGGCCGTGGATAAGCATTCTTATTGGATGATCTTATCCAGAAATGGACGAATCAAATGGAGATACACAGCAGCTTCTAAGACGGGCCAATCATGTAGCAACATCCAGCTACTGAATGAAGACGAAGCAAGCCTAAACCAATTGGGCAACGACACCAGCTGCTATGGAGGAGAGAGGGCGTGGATAAACTCCAAGAATACCTAATGCTATCAGGGAGAGACACCCAGCTGCTCATGAAAGACAAGGATTGTCCAAACCAATCAGACGGAGACACAGAAGTGCTCAATGGAGACGAAATGGACTTGGACGAATCAGGATGCAACACCAACCACTGAGAGAGAGGAGAAGCTTCAGGAGTGGATGAGAAGCAAGTGGAGAGATGCAGAAACGGATTGGATCAAGAGCTGACCAATCAGACAGAAGCACCCAGCATCTTAATGGATAAGATGAGTTATAACCAATCGGACGACCACACCACATGCTTGGGGGAAGTCGGCTCATTGGATGAGCATTGAGAGGGGATAGGAATGACGTGTGTCATGTCCTGAGACGCCCTAGAGGCCACCAATCAAAGCTACCTAGCCTAGACCGCCTGGATGTCGCGTTCTGAGGCAGTGTAGGTTGCCACCAAGCAAAGCTATGCTAGGCCTAGGTCTCCATGTGTCTGCGCATGACTGGAGACGTCCCAAGAAGCCAGGCAGCCTCCTGAACTCCTATAAATACGCTCCTCCAGCCCCAAGTCCAAACCATTCCATTCCCAAAGCTAGAGAGCACCTGAAAAGTGATTAGAGAGTAATTAAGAAAGTTTTCTTAATTAAGTGAGGTTAGTGGAAGATTAGAGTAGGTCAAGATCAAAGCTTAAGGAAAGCTAGGAGGATCTTGAAGTCTTCTTAAAGTGGTGAGTCTTGGTGTTATAGTTTTAGTCTTTTGGATCTTTGTTTGTGTATGCAGGTTGTATGAACACCAAAGCATGGGAGATGCTTTCTGTTCATATTGGTTATTGGTTCTGTAGTATAACTCTCTAAACAATAAGGTTTAGTAAAAATTGTGGAGAGTTATGCTGCAGAAATTTATATAATGTGTTGTGAGGTTGTGATGGATAATCTTCTAGAAGAGAAGTTATGCCGTCAGATCTCTTGTGTGTTTATATGCAGGTTTGCATTGTTGTGAGGTTGTGATGGGTAATCTTCTAGGGAGAGAAGTTATGCCGTCAAATCTCTTGTGTTGTGAGGTTGTGTCGGGTAACCTTCGGGGAAGGTTAGGCCGCCAGATCTCTTTTGTGTGTGAGGTTGTGTTGGGTAACCTTCCGGGAAGGATATGCCAACAGATCTCTTTTCTGTGTAAGATTGTGATGGGTAACCTTCGGGGAAGGTTATGCCATCAGATCTTGTTAGTGTAGATGCATATCTATACATTAGGTGATGTGAGATTGTGGATGGCTATGCCGCCAAATCTCATAGATGCATCGGTTGTGGGGTTATAGCATGGCTATGCCGCTAAACCTCGAGTGCATGCTAACATGGTGGTGCGTAAGGCCCATATGTTGAGTATGACTCCGATGTGGAAAGATCACGGACGGCTGAGCCGCCAGATCTTTCGAGGTTCGTGTGGGTACTCTTCCGAGGCAAGGGAAGCTCTGCCGCAGAACCGAGGGTATGAGGCATAGTGGTGCGTAAAGGCCCATATGCTAAGTACTGAGAACATGTGGCGTGTCTAACCACATGTTGTCTAGGAAGGTGTAGTCAAGCGCATTCTCGCACGTCAGAGCCCAACCGGATTGGCAGCGAGGAGGCTGTGCATGAAGGGAGGAAGACTCGGAGGATAACCTGGTCAGCTGCCTTGGCCGAGTATGGTACCATATGACGATATGGGATCCAACCAGACATTGGCATGGTGCGCCAGTAAGGCCAATAGATGGAAGGATGAACCGGGTACCGCGATGGACTGTAGTGCCCGGGTGAAGGCGTTCATCTAGTTTCTGTGTGATTCCGGATGAGCGTGAACCTTCACAGGCGTGGGCAGAGAATGTGGCTAATGCACCTAGGCGCCTTATTGCATATAGAAAACAAGTATTAGATACTTGTCTAGGTTTGCATGGGCATTGCATATAGATTGCTTGTTTGTATGTTGTTATAGTCTTGGATTGATCGTACCTGTTCTTGTTTGATTGGGGTACGGTTAGTCTTAAGGCTATAGCATCATTATTGTTGTGATTGCATATGTTATGCAGGTTGTGTACTAACCTCAATGCAGGTGAGGCGGGGCTCTTATCCCGCGGCGTTTGTGTTTGGAGTTTAGGGAATCCCCCTTGTATAGAGGTCCTAGACTCACTGAGTAATATTAGATTACTCATTCCTTTTGTTTAATGTTTTCAGGTGACCGTAGAGGTGTGAAGTAGAGCGGACCGCTGCAGGCAGTAGGCGCCAGAATAGTTTTGTGGTATGTTTTTGTAAAATAATGGTTTGTTGTTTGGTTTGGAACTAAGGATCGATCCGCATGTTTTTAAGTCGGATTTTGTAAGCACTCTGATATTTTAATAAAGGAAAGTTTTATGTAAAGACCTTATGTTCCAATGATATTAGCTTGGTCCGGGCTAACACAACTCCTGACCGAAGTACGGGTTGGCAAGCCTTAGGCTTTGGTCAAGAGGGTCGAGTTCGTGGAACGGGCTGACCTGGGCTCTGATTTGTTCTTAGTCTGGGATGGCCTATTCGGCGAACATCGACATTTTGTGGCGCTTCTCGGAACGTCTGTGCCTAGGACGGTTCGGGGGTGTTACAAATGGTGGTATCAGAGCATGGTTCATGATCATGCTCGGGAACAAGGATTTTTAAAACGTTTTATCGAGTCAAAAAGGAGTCGCAAAAACTACCTTAGGTAATCTGGTCTGTCTGCAGCATATAGGTAGAATGTTTAGGTTGTGGTTAAGCATTGCTTGATGTTGCTTATAATTTCTGATTGATCATGCATGTTCTTGTTTGATTGTTGCATGGTCAGTATAGAGGTTATGGTAACATTGTGCAATGTGGTAAGCCATGTTTGAGGTGTCTATGGGTGTTGATCATCCATAGAATAGATGGATGCGGATCATCCATGGGATAGATTGTGTTGAATAGGAACCCTAATGTTTGCTTTGTGGTGATAGCTTGAAGTCATGAGTGACTGGTTTGTGGATGATGAGGGGTCGTGGTTTAGTACTGGGCAAGAGTGGACAGTGGAGTCTGGATCGTCGAGTTCAGAACCGTCGAGCAATTCGGAGCACTGGATCGTAGTGACGGACTTGGAACAGCAGACACTAACAGATCATGATAGCAGCAGTGATTGGGACGAGGACGTATATCTTATGCCGAGAGACAACGTGCAGCCCAGCACAACGGTGAATGAGTATGGCGAACACATGATGGCCAGTACATTACCCTGAGGAGGAGAGAGTAGTGCCATCTACCCAAATCATAGAGATCAGTTCAGGCGAGACTACACCAAACTCTTGGGATAGAGATAGTCCACCAAGTGTTCTACCGCATATACCAATGCCGCATGTATTTGCACCGGGAGGTGGAGTATACCCGTACATGCCAACGGAGGAGAATCCAACGGACTACGTGTACCCGTTCATTGCCAGTGGCGTAGAAAGCAATGATCCAGCCGTTGCAGTTCAAGTCAATAGTGAAGTCTTCACAAACCAACCTGAAGAACCGGATACGCCGGAACCAACATGGGAGGATTATCTTGGACACCAGAACGTATCACCCACGTACTGGACAAGGAAACTCAACGAGATCGCTGGATACACATCATCAATGGAGCATGGAGAAGGAAGCATACCTCAAGATCAAGGAGAAGCTAATGCGATATGGTGTACAATGTATGGAGAACAAGATGCACCAAACTCGGTGGCAGGCAATGAATATCAAATACCGGATCTTAACCAAACCACGGAGGAAGGTACCGGAGAGAATGAATGGCCACAAGATGATGAAGGTCTTAACTTAGCAAGAAGGTGGGATGAGATAATCGCCACAGAATTGGAGAATCTCAGAACAGAGGGTAATGGCCAAGAGCAAACTGTGTCACGCCAAAGGGGAAGGCCTCCCAGAAGACTCGCGAGGATGAGAGTCCCAGCACCGTCTCAAGTCACGCTACCATGCGATCAATGTGGAGGGACGGGACATCATAGCAGAGCATGTCCCAATGTGCGAGCTAGATCAAGGATGAATGAAAGGCAGAACATTTGCCTTACTTGTGGAGAGAAAGGACATTTCTCAGCAGACTGTCCAAGGAACTGCCCCAGTACTAGTCAACCCACCCGCTCAACCACAAGGAGAGAGAGGCGACCAGGGAGTGGAAGCCGTAGAATGTAAGATAGAGTTTAGGAACCCTAAACCACATGCCGAGAAAAGGTATTTTTCGGGTTCTAACTCAATCTTTGAATGGTTTATTTTCTTGCTTGCTTGGTATAGTAAGTAGGATTGTTTAGTGGTTTAAGTTGAGTTTGGTAGAGACATCGTTTAGGAAACCCATGTTTTGGGAAACGATGTGGTGAAAGGAGATTCCGATGTTTCTATTTCCAGGGGGAAATGAAACTAGAGCGGATATCCTTGGAACCAAGTGGTTCTGGTAAAGTAGTTTTGGGTATTAGCACATCGAGTGGAACCCTTAAAGGGAAGCGATGTGTTAATAGAAGGAAATTCCGTGAATGCTGTTTCCAAGAGGGAAATAAAGCTAGGACGGAAAATCCTTGAGTAAGAGGTTAGGTGGTTAGCGAAGTTAGGAGAACCTCGCTAGAGTGGTCAGACCGGGATCAAGACCAACAGGGAAGTGTTGGTTAAGGTACGGTTTTGACATTAGATAACCCATAGTTAAAGCCGGGATGGATGGTTATGGGAATGGAGATTTGAGCAAGGAGGATCAGAGGAGATCAGTGGAAGAGGAGTCTGCAAGGGGACAACGTGAAGACAGAGTAAGAGGAGTCTGCAAGGGACAACGTGAAGACAGAGTAAGAGGAGGCAAGGCATCTTCAAAGATGGGGAGAAACCGGAACAATGGAACGTTCCCACTCTCTACAACTGGAATTCGGGGACGAATTCTATTAAGGGGGGGAGAATGTGATACCCCGTATCAAGACCTAAAACATCCCAAAGGCCGGGATGGGAAGATCAACACTCTGGGATTGGAAGACAAAGACGTGGATCTAATCCAGAGATCACAACGAAGACTTGGATCAAGACAGGATCAAGAACGATCGAGCAGAAGTGAAGATACAGCAAGATTGTCCAGGTGGGACGATCATTGTACGAACATGGGAAGAGTCAACAGGACGACGAAATATCAAAGTTCTCCAAATCAAGAAGAGAAGAGTTTGGACGACATAAGAGACCATTCTAAGAAGTTTGGTCGAAGCAGAATGCAAATCGGACGAGCAGATTGAGAGATGGGACGAACGCCCAAGATCTATCCCGCAACGACTGCAAGAACGTAAATGTTCGGGATGGAGGTATTCCGCACATTTCCAAGCAACTATGTGAAGCTCAGAAACATGGAAATGAGAGAAGGATTAAAATAGGAGATTTTAATTCTCAAGCAAGACGGGGACGAAACCCTCCAGACAGGGAAACGTACGAAACCCTCTGGACGAGGAAACGTACATTGGAGCAATCTTGTTCTAAGCCAATCAAGTGGTGACACCAGCTACTTGGAGAAGATAAGGATGATCATAACCAATATGGAGAAGACATGCAGCTACTACAATGGAGCCAAAACCATTCAGCCAATCAAGTAGAGACATTGAGCTATTGGAATGGGACGAAATTGTGTTGGACCAATCGTGCGTCAACACTACCTGCTAGGAGAGAGTGAGGCCGTGGATAAGCATTCTTATTGGATGATCTTATCCAGAAATGGACGAATCAAATGGAGATACACAGCAGCTTCTAAGACGGGCCAATCATGTAGCAACATCCAGCTACTGAATGAAGACGAAGCAAGCCTAAACCAATTGGGCAAGACACCAGCTGCTATGGAGGAGAGAGGGCGTGGATAAACTCCAAGAATACCTAATGCTATCAGGGAGAGACACCCAGCTGCTCATGAAAGACAAGGATTGTCCAAACCAATCAGACGGAGACACAGAAGTGCTCAATGGTGACGAAATGGACTTGGACGAATCAGGATGCAACACCAACCACTGAGAGAGAGGAGAAGCTTCAGGAGTGGATGAGAAGCAATTGGAAAGATGCAGAAACGGATTGGATCAAGAGCTGACCAATCAAAGAAGCACACATCAGCTTAGTGGATAAGATGAGTTATATCCAATCGCACGACCACACCACATGCTTGGGGGAAGTCGGCTCATTGGATGAGCATTGAGAGGGATAGGAATGACGTGTGTCATGTCCTGAGACGCCCTAGAGGCCACCAATCAAAGCTACCTAGCCTAGACCGCCTGGATGTCGCGTTCTGAGGCAGTGTAGGTTGCCACCAAGCAAAGCTATGCTAGGCCTAGGTCTCCATGTGTCTGCGCATGACTGGAGACGTCCCAAGAAGCCAGGCAGCCTCCTGAACTCCTATAAATACGCTCCTCCAGCCCCAAGTCCAAACCATTCCATTCCCAAAGCTAGAGAGCACCTGAAAAGTGATTAGAGAGTAATTAAGAAAGTTTTCTTAATTAAGTGAGGTTAGTGGAAGATTAGAGTAGGTCAAGATCAAAGCTTAAGGAAAGCTAGGAGGATCTTGAAGTCTTCTTAAAGTGGTGAGTCTTGGTGTTATAGTTTTAGTCTTTTGGATCTATGTTTGTGTATGCAGGTTGTATGAACACCAAAGCATGGGAGATGCTTTCTGTTCATATTGGTTATTGGTTCTGTAGTATAACTCTCTAAACAATAAGGTTTAGTAAAAATTGTGGAGAGTTATGCTGCAGAAATTTATATAATGTGTTGTGAGGTTGTGATGGATAATCTTCTAGAAGAGAAGTTATGCCGTCAGATCTCTTGTGTGTTTATATGCAGGTTTGCATTGTTGTGAGGTTGTGATGGGTAATCTTCTAGGGAGAGAAGTTATGCCGTCAAATCTCTTGTGTTGTGAGGTTGTGTCGGGTAACCTTCGGGGAAGGTTAGGCCGCCAGATCTCTTTTGTGTGTGAGGTTGTGTTGGGTAACCTTCCGGGAAGGATATGCCAACAGATCTCTTTTCTGTGTAAGATTGTGATGGGTAACCTTCGGGGAAGGTTATGCCATCAGATCTTGTTAGTGTAGATGCATATCTATACATTAGGTGATGTGAGATTGTGGATGGCTATGCCGCCAAATCTCATAGATGCATCGGTTGTGGGGTTATAGCATGGCTATGCCGCTAAACCTCGAGTGCATGCTAACATGGTGGTGCGTAAGGCCCATATGTTGAGTATGACTCCGATGTGGAAAGATCACGGACGGCTGAGCCGCCAGATCTTTCGAGGTTCGTGTGGGTACTCTTCCGAGGCAAGGGAAGCTCTGCCGCAGAACCGAGGGTATGAGGCATAGTGGTGCGTAAAGGCCCATATGCTAAGTACTGAGAACATGTGGCGTGTCTAACCACATGTTGTCTAGGAAGGTGTAGTCAAGCGCATTCTCGCACGTCAGAGCCCAACCGGATTGGCAGCGAGGAGGCTGTGCATGAAGGGAGGAAGACTCGGAGGATAACCTGGTCAGCTGCCTTGGCCGAGTATGGTACCATATGACGATATGGGATCCAACCAGACATTGGCATGGTGCGCCAGTAAGGCCAATAGATGGAAGGATGAACCGGGTACCGCGATGGACTGTAGTGCCCGGGTGAAGGCGTTCATCTAGTTTCTGTGTGATTCCGGATGAGCGTGAACCTTCACAGGCGTGGGCAGAGAATGTGGCTAATGCACCTAGGCGCCTTATTGCATATAGAAAACAAGTATTAGATACTTGTCTAGGTTTGCATGGGCATTGCATATAGATTGCTTGTTTGATGTTGTTATAGTCTTGGATTGATCGTACCTGTTCTTGTTTGATTGGGGTACGGTTAGTCTTAAGGCTATAGCATCATTATTGTGTGTGATTGCATATGTTATGCAGGTTGTGTACTAACCTCAATGCAGGTGAAGGCGGGGCTCTTATCCCGCGGCGTTTGTGTTTGGAGTTTAGGGAATCCCCCTTGTATAGAGGTCCTAGACTCACTGAGTAATATTAGATTACTCATTCCTTTTGTTTAATGTTTTCAGGTGACCGTAGAGGTGTGAAGTAGAGCGGACCGCTGCAGGCAGTAGGCGCCAGAATAGTTTTGTGGTATGTTTTTGTAAAATAATGGTTTGTTGTTTGGTTTGGAACTAAGGATCGATCCGCATGTTTTTAAGTCGGATTTTGTAAGCACTCTGATATTTTAATAAAGGAAAGTTTTATGTAAAGACCTTATGTTCCAATGATATTAGCTTGGTCCGGGCTAACACAACTCCTGACCGAAGTACGGGTTGGCAAGCCTTAGGCTTTGGTCAAGAGGGTCGAGTTCGTGGAACGGGCTGACCTGGGCTCTGATTTGTTCTTAGTCTGGGATGGCCTATTCGGCGAACATCGACATTTTGTGGCGCTTCTCGGAACGTCTGTGCCTAGGACGGTTCGGGGGTGTTACAGTCGTGGCTCCAACCACTATGTTTAAAACAACCTAATATACTCAGCTTTCGTTGGCTATTAGAATTGCAAACATGCATTAAAGGTGATCAAGATTCAATTGTTCACAATAAACCATAACTCAGCTTTCGTTGGCTATGATCTATTGCTCACCAAATACTAGTTTTGAGATCTAGATTCAGCACTGTCGTGGTTCTATTTCTCTAAGATCAGATTACTAGATGTACGGTAGAGTAATCATGCATTAAGCTCAAGTAAAGGTGAAGATCCATAAGATAAATCCCAATAAGTTGCAACACAATCAAATCATCACGGCCACCATAGATCTCCTCGGCCTAACTAAGAGATCTACTCGGCCATGATGCAAACAAGCAAGCAAAGCATGATTGTAAACATTATGCAAGTATTAAAAGAGATAAAGGGATGAAGAAAGCTTCTCTATTGATGAACAAAGTCGGATTCTCCCTTGAAAACTCTTAAGATCAAGTTTATAGAAATGGAAACAATGAAAAAGAAAGAACAAGAGTTGAGCGGCGCCTCCTTCTTCTTGGACGATCTCCTAGGGCTTCTCTTCTCTTCTCTCTCTCACACGTGAACTCTTTGATAATTTTCGGACTGGACTCTCTTCTCAGCGGCTAAAAACATGTATATATGGGCGAAGTCGCGTAGGGTTTTCTTCATGCGGAAAAGGAAAGTTTCCATGCGCAAAGCCTTCTTCTCCACGTCGTGTATGGGCCGACATTGTACCAAGGAAAGCTCCAAACATTAGCCAGGCCTCTTCTCTATTCGATCAAGGCCTTTGGCGCTGCTGCTCGGGCCATTAGACACTCCAAATCCTCCATGGGCTTCGTTTACTCGCTTACCGGACATGTCTCGGTAGAAAATAAGTCTAGGCCTCATAGTTGATCCAAATGGCTTCATTCCACTTCGACGTGATGCATGACTCAAGTATCTATCTTTCCATATCAAGATCGTAACTTTTGGACGTCGGGAACTCCTCCGCGCGCGGCCAAACTTCCGAAGCTTCGTTCTGCGCGCTAGCGAGAACTAACACTTGGAGATAAAATGATCTTCTTGACTTGGAAACTTGCATGGATCTTGATTTAGGGCTCTTTTACTCCTTTTTGCATCCTTTTTGATTATTTCACCTACAAAGACTTCAAATCCCACAAATACAAGAAAACTACCTCTAAAGGCAAAGAATCTTGCAAAAACCGTTTGAAAACATAGTAATTATATAGTAAAATCATGTAAAATATAGTGATATCAGCATGAGAATTGAAGATACTAGCTATGGCAATAGCAAGCATCTTGGATCAATCTACAACCGCCTACAAGCCCTTGAAGGATCATCTCATGCCTACTTACAAGAGAGAGAGGAGTCCAACACCCAACCACCCTCCCTTTTATTGCAATGCCATCACAAGAAGAAGCACTACTCAAGTCCATGAGGACAATGAAGAAGAAGAAAGAGAGTATGAGGAACAATTGAATGATGAAGATGAAGAGCAGAGCATCGACATCAATGCTTCTCCAAAACAGAGCATGGATACACCTAGCCCTAAGACCCTCGTTTCTCACCACACCAAGAAGTCAAGCTTCTACTCTTCCAAGACTGGAAGCAATGCAAAGACCATCACCACCTACTGAAGAAGAAGACTTGGCAATATGATCCCATTGATCCCAACAAGATAAGCCCCATGAAGCTTAAAGAGTTCAATGCTAAGGTGAAATCACTTCCATTCTATGTCACTTTTGAAGAAGCTTGGGATAACATGGTCTAGTGGAGTTCTTTTTCACAACTAGTGAAAACAAAGAAGAGATACACCAACTTTTCAGGAAGGCACGATTTCCCCTTGCCCCTCATGGAGTCAATCAACCACCATCACCACCATCATCACCACCACCCAAGTGGTATGTCAATTCCATATCAAGAGAGAAGCTTGCTGAGTTCAATCAGTTTGTCCAAACTCTTCCAGCCAGCATGTCTTCCAAACAGCTTGGCGCCACTACCCATTCACCACTTTCTTCCACAACTGCAAGAGACACCTGAAGGACATAAAGAGCTTTTTGAGAAAGCTAAAGTTCAGCCTACCTTCAAGACCTCTACAAGATTGAAGACCCAGGTCAATTCTCTATTCCCTGTCAAGTAAATGGTCATTACTTTGATAGAACACTATGCGATTCTGGCTCTTGCATAAACCTCATGCCAACCCAAACCGCCAAACTCCTTGGCATCACACGCTTGCAACCTGCTCAAATTAGTATTGGACTTGCTAACCATACTATAGCCAAGCCAAGAGGAGTTGTTATTGATGTTCTTCTAGAGATTGGAGATATCAAGATCCCGGTGGACTTTCATGTCATACATTCAAGGAGGATGTGGATACTAGGCCGACCCTTTTTGGCCACTGCTGGAGCTGTCATGGACCTTCCAAACCGGCGAATGTCCTTAGCCAATGTTGACAAGACCATACCATTCATCTCACCAAACAAGCTGTCTTACCTCATCACTGCCCAAGGCCGCCCAAGAGAACCACCAGACCACACTCAAGGTCACAATGAGACAAGAACTAAAAGACTATGTCTCAGGCCGTGCCCTTACCCCATCTCCAACTAAGAGATCCTATCAGTCAAGCTAATGACTAAAAAGAAGCGCTGCATGGGAGGCAACCCATGAAAGGTGTTTTTCTTTACTTTTCTTTTCAATTAGTTTTAGTTAATGTCTAGTTTTGTTTTGAGTTTTGGATACAGGAATCTAAGAACCACACAATGGTAAAGAAGATATACCACAAGAAGAATGTTCATAGTTGGCGCGACTTAGATGGCCGAGCAGAACCTCTCCACGCTCGCCCATGTCCTCTCAAGCCGCCCAACACACCATCCCATCTCATTCCATCTGCATCTCACCCATCCCACCTCACCACACTTGCATTCCATACACTACCATCATTCCACTGCATTCACCATTCTTCAAGTAACACCAAATCAGGTTACATCTTTCTTTTTACATTCACAACCACTTTATTACCTCTTTCTTTAACTCCCTTAATTGGATTTTCTTTCACCGGGACGGTGCAAGTTAAGTCTGGGGGGATTGTCGGTACTAATGTGTTTGTTCATGGTTGTTTTGATCTTATAATTGGTTTTTCCTTACCCACTTTTTCAAAACTTCTGTTTTATTGAGTCAAAACCAGTCCGGGAACAATGAACTTGCTTTGAGATTTGATAGTGTTGTGCTAACAATCTATGACCCTAGAGCAAACATCAGCTGAAGGCACAAGCCTAACAGAAGCTCCTAGAGTGGATCGGCATGCTAGCTCAGCGAAATTTCTAAGGTAACCAAGCAATCTAGAGTTAACCTCAACCCTTAATCAATCTTAATAACTCTTGTCAAGGGGATTTGTAACACCCCCGGTTCGGTCTATGAATAGACTAAACCGCAGATGCCACAAGTGTCGAGGTTCATAAGATAGGCCGTCTTGGGTCTAAGAACAAATCAGAGCCCAAGTCAGCTAATCTGATGAATATGACCCTCTCCACCATCGGTTAAGGCTTTGCAACCTGCTCATTCGAGAGGCCAGATTTGTAAAAAGATAACTTTATATAATAACCTTGTCAAAACAAGTTCTTACAAAACTTTATACTATTTTGCCGGCAAGGCCTAGTGCCCAAAGCATAGCTATTGCATATAATAACCTGAAATCGAGTTTTACAAAAGCCAAGCCAATCTACTCCGGTCTTCAGCTGTTCTGCCTCCCGTCCACGGGCTTCAACTAAGGGTTACCTGTAAGACAAATAATCATCATGAGTAACCTAATGTTACTCAGTGAGTTCAGGACCCTCTATACAAAGGTTATTCCCCAAACCCAAACCCCAAAAGAAAAAGGCGGGATCTCATCCGCCACCTGCAACACAAAGCAATTATGCAATATTGCTGCTATAGCCTTAAGACTAACCGTACCCCAATCAAACAAGAACAGGTACGATCAATCCAAGACTATAACAACACTCAAACAAGCAATCAATCAATCAAGCAATGCACACAATCAATCTATATGCAAAGCAACCCTAATCAAGTAGCGGAATACTTGACTTCTACATGCAGTGAGGCCTCTAGGTGCATAAGCCACATTCTCAGCCCACGCCTGTGAAGGTTCACGCTCATCCGGAATCACACAGAAACTAGATGAACGCCTTCACCCGGGCACTACAGTCCATCGCGGTACCCGGTTCATCCTCCCATCTATTGGCCTTACTGGCGCACCATGCCAATGTCTGGTTGGATCCCATATCGTCATATGGTACCATACTCGGCCAAGGCAGCTGACCAGGTTATCCTCCGAGTCTTCCTCCCTTCATGCACAGCCTCCACGCTGCCAATCCGGTTGGGCTCTGACGTGCGAGAATGCGCTTGACTACACCTTCCTAAACAACATGTGGTTAGACACGCCACATGTTCTCAGTACTTAGCATATGGGCCTTTACGCACCACTATGCCTCATACCCTCGGTTCTGCGGCAGAGCTTCCCTTGCCTCGGAAGAGTACCCACACGAACCTCGAAAGATCTGGCGGCTCAGCCGTCCGTGATCTTTCCACATCGGAGTCATACTCAACATATGGGCCTTACGCACCACCATGTTAGCATGCACTCGAGGTTTAGCGGCATAGCCATGCTATAACCCCCCCACCGATGCATCTCTATGCACCTGCATAAACAAGATCTGACGGCATAACCTTCCCCGAAGGTTACCCATCACAATCTTACACACAAAAGAGATCTGCCAGCATAACCTTCCCCGAAGGTTACCTGACACAACCTCACAACACAAGAGATCTGACGGCATAACTTCTCTCTCTAGAAGATTACCCGTCACAACCTCACAGAGATTTCTGCAGCATAACTCTCCACAATTTTTACTAAACATTATTGTTTAGAGAGTTATACCACATACTTATAAACGATAGAAGGAAATAAACTATAACCTAGCTACCGGAACTCACAGATTTTAGACGACCCGGCTGACCCCGTTCCTAGCCTACCCCGCTCTAGCCCGAACCCGATCCGCCTCTGGATCTTCTCTTCTTCTTCTCCACCTTGTTCTTCTTCTTCTTCTTCCTCTTCTTCTTCCTCTTCTTCTCTTGGGCGTTCTCCTCTCTCTCTCTCTACTTTCTCTCTCTTTCTTTCTTGTTTTTGGTGTGAGTTGAAATGAAGACTGAAGGGGCCTTTATATAGGTTTTTGGGAAGCTCGAGGTGGCGTCTGAGGGCTTCAGAACGTGACACCTCTCCTCTGCATGCAACCAATGGCGTTGAGGCACGCCTGCAGCTGCTTCTCCCATCCCCATCCACTTGGATCGAATGGCACCTTCCCATTGGTCCATTCCCCAAGCTGCTGGGTAGCTGAACGTGATTGGTCCATTGAAGATGAGCATCTCCTCCTTGATCCTATCTTCATGGAATGAGTGCTCCTTCCTATTGGCTCCTTCCTCAAGCTGGTGAGTGTGTAGACATGATTGGTCCAACACATTTCTGTCTTCTTACGAGCAGTTGAGTGCTCACACCTGATTGGTCCGTTTTGAAAGCTGCTGGGTATCTCCATTTGATTCGTCCATTTTTGGATAAATATATCCAATCACAATGCTTATCCACGGCCTCACTCTCTCCCATTAGGTGGTGTTGACACACGATTGGTCCAACACAATTTCGTCCCATTCCAACAGCTCAATGTCTTGCGTGATTGGCTGAACGGTTTTGGCTCCATCTGAGTAGCTTGGTGTCTCCTCCTTACTGGTTTAGACCATCTTTATCCTCCTCAAGTAGCTGGTGTCACCACTTGATTGGCTTAGAACAAGATTGCTCCAAAAGTACGTTTCCTCGTCCAGAGGGTTTCGTACGTTTCCCTGTCCGGAGGGTTTCGTCCCCGTCATGTTTGAGAATTAAAATCTCCTATTTTAATCCTTCTCTCATTTCCATGTTTCTGAGCTTCCACATAGTTGCTTGGAAATGTGCGGAATACCTCCATCCCGAACATTTACGTTTCTTGCAGTCGTTGCGGGATAGATCTTGGGCGTTCGTCCCATCTCTCAATCTGCTCGTCCGATTTGCATTCTGCTTCGACCAAACTTCTTAGAATGGTTTCTTATGTCGTCCAAACTCTTCTCTTCTTGATTTGGAGAACTTTGATATTTCGTCGTCCTGTCGACTCTTCCCATGTTCGTACAATGATCGTCCCACCTGGACAATCTTGCTGTATCTTCACTTCTGCTCGTTCGTTCTTGATCATGTCTTGATCCAAGTCTTCGTTGTGATCTCTGTATTAGATCCCACGTCTTTGTCTTCCAATCCCAGAGTGTTGATCTTCCCATCCCGGCCTTTGGGATGTTTTAGGTCTTGATACGGGGTATCACAGGATTGGCATACATGTCGACAGTTCCTTGCTTGATTTTCAATGAGATTTGTCTAAAGAGTTCACCTCTCTCTCCCATCCCAAATGGTAAGTAATGTTTATGAAAAAGCTCAAAGAGCACAAGGAAAACAAGTAAGCATGAGGAATGCATATGTCTGTACCTTCATGTCTTATGGAATACCTTAGTCAAACAAGGAACAAGCTAAAGACTTATCCTGTGGTTGAAAGAAAGGTCAATAGAAAAAATAAAATGATACCCTAGAAAAGTAGGGAGAAATTGACCTTTCAAAGTTCTGATGTGAGAAAGAGAGAGGAAGGAACTCATTGCACTTCAAAGACAATCTTGGAGAAGATCAAGTGGGTAAGAACAAGTTCAATTGATCGATGTTCCCTTGATAAAGAACTCACGTTTTAAATTTCTGCAAGAGGTTAACAATAGAGAGTTTGGATTGCTGGATGAGACTAGTTGGGTTGGTATTGTTGCTAAACTTGCAGGGTGTATGTGAAGCTAACCTTATGTTGACTATGTTCTTAGTGGAATACAGGAAAGGAACCTTTCACAGGATTTTCAAAGAAGCAAGAGAGTTCCCACGTTTTTCAAAACCTCTTCACTAGTTTAGATTCTTTTGCTTGGGGACAAGCAAAGATCTAAGTCTGGGGGAGTTGATATACCTCTATTTTACCTACTTTTTATGCTATTTTACTATGGTTTTCTAATGGTTTTCTAGTGGATTCTTGTGTTAAAAGGTAGTTTTTATGGATTTATAGTGCAAAGAGTCATTTTAGGTAAAAAGGTGCATTATGGAGCAAAACAGAGGATTTGGACTCAAACCAGTTCAATGCCCCTGCATCAACTTTGGATGGAGCTAAAAAAAGATCTACTCACCTAGGGACATACCAAAAGTTTAGCGACTAGGTAGATTAACAAAGGGGTCGGAGCCTCGACAGTGGAATGATCATACTATAGTGTTTCAAGTTCTAAATTAGCACCTAAGTGCGGTGATGGAGGCTGGGAAGATGTCACATAGGGAAGGCTAAGCAGGTCCAGACCCATATCACAAAGACTTGGATCCGATCCTACCTAGTTTCCCTTTACCTCAGTTCCCATAATACTAAGGCTTTGCAACCCGTAGAACAAGAACTGAGTTGTGTTCGTTTGGACTAAACAAATATCATCCAAACAAGCCATGTTTAATAAAACATAACTTTTATTTATAATCTTATCAAAGATGCTTTATACAAAAACTTAAACGTATTTTCGGCCGAGGCCTAGTGCCAAAAAGAGAGAAAAGAAAAACATACTTTATCACAAACTGTATTTTACAAAAGCCAAGGAAAACTACTCCAGCTCCTAACTTCCCACGCTATCCACTCTACGCTCTACGGTTTTCTGCAAAACAAACAAAAGTTATCAGTAATCTAAGATTACTGGTGAGTCCAGGACCCTCTACCCCGAACCTCACAACATCACTACCCAAACCCCTCAATCAATCAAAGCACGCAAATATTTCAAGTCAATCAATCAATCACACAATCAATCAATCAACAAGAAATGCGGAAGCAATCTCACAAACATAATAGCTTTCTAACTATTATGCACACACAAGCAATCAAACAATCATGCAATCAATCTCACGGAGAACATCGCACGTTTCTCCTTGGATCCAAACATGCATGCAGCACACAACACAAACAACCACACACAATCAACCACACACAAACGCAATAGTAACCACTATACTATTACGCAAAGACGCTACCACCAAAACTACGTGGTATCGGCTTCTATCATGCACGGATCTCCCCTCACCGTGATATCCGCGCCAGGGAAACACACAGTAACCCTGACCGGACTCTCACACCGATTCTTGACCCTTCCATGATCAAGAAGTCGGCTCCCGACTCTCTTGCCATCGCCGACAAGAGACACCCGGGCTACACCGTCGTGTAGTACTCAGCCATGGGAGCGACCCAAGTACCCTCTGAGTCATCCTGCCGATCAATCCAAGAGGGTTTCTCAATGAATGAACCGTCAGGGAGGTGGAGCATCACGATACACCGCTAAGATCATTGATCAAACACACACAATGATCTATTTACGCACTACTAGGTCCATAGGGTTTCTATGACCTCACACACAAAGATCCATAGCATTGGGCTATGATCTCACACACACATACACACACAAGGTCCATAGCTTACACCACGCTATGACCACACACAACACACCACAGGTCCATAGCTTACACCACGCTATGACCTCACACACCACACACAAAATAGATCCATAGCTTTCGCCATGATCTCACACAACACACAATAGATCCATAGCTTACTGATCCCGGGATCAGGTCTTCCCTTTCCTATCCCTGATTCTGCAAGTGCACAGGTCAGAAGTAGTAAACGGGTATCGAACACAAGGACCAGATTGCACACTACAAGTTATGAGTTTGAGAACAAGCTAGGGCAAAAGTATAAGTTGGTTGAGTGCAGAGAAAGTAAAGCATGCAAGTAATAAAGAAAGTGAGATTCAATAGGAGAGAAAGGCTAAGCAATAGGATAGTCTTGAGATAAGCAATTCAAGAAGCATGAAATCAATCAATTAGGGTTACCGCACTTAGGTGCTAATCTAGAACTTGAAACACTATGGTATGATCATTCCACTGTCGAGGCTCCGACCCCTTTGTTAATCTACCTAGTCGCTAAACTTTTGGTATGTCCCTAGGTGATTAAATCAAGCATTAGTTCGATCAAGATCAATTGTTCACAACCTACAAGTAGATCAACTGTCGCAGTCTAAAAGAGATTGCCCACCAAATACTAGTTCAGGCGAATGATACAGCACTGTCGAGGCTCAAATCAACCTAAAGGCATATGCTAATTGGCCAGATTAACAACAAGCATTAAGTATAAGCAAAGATGGAGATTATAAGTAAAACCCTAATTGTGATCAATCATCAAGCATACATGAATGCTATCCTTTGACTTCCTATCACTTAACAAGTAAACTACTCAGACATAGAGAAGGAAATCGAATTCATATTCATAAGAACAGAGATTCGAATCCTCTCTAGAAAGAGTAACAAGCAAGAACAAAGTAAAAGCAAGCAAAACTTTATTAAGATGTAAAATAGATGTGGTCTCTCTCCTTCTTGAGTTACAAGGCTAAAAAGAAGTATTTATAATGCTCTAAGTATGTAAAGGCGGCTAAACCTAATCTAGCTAGGTCGGCGCCGGCTTTGGGCTTGAATTGTGCGGATTGGGCTTCAAAAACGGCTTCGGGTCGACCGCGGCGTTCGGACGGTCGTCGGGACGGTCGGCCGGACAGTCGGGTCTTTGGCCGAGTCGGAACGGTCGGGCCGGATGTTTCACGGTCGGCCGGCTTGGTCGGACGGATGAATTTGGCCGATGGTTTCTCGGCCGGACGTGGGACGTTCTTCCCGGCTCGGACGGATGCATCGGCCGTGGTACGCGGAACGAGTTGCGCGGCCGCGAGGCTTGTTTCCCGGCTCGCGCGCTTGGTCGTGCGCGGCGTGGCGTGGCGTTGCTTGGCCGACCGCGGGACAATGTTTCCCGGGTCGTGATGCGTGATCGGCCGATGGCTTGGAACTTTGGCCGAGACTTCAGTCGGACGGACGGTTTTGGCCGAGCGCGGAACATTCGTTCCTCGGCCAGCCGGTCTGCGCGTTCGGCGCTGATTCTCGATATGGCCGTCTGGAGCAGCCTTCACTCTTTTGGCTATAACTCCTTTTCTACTCATCCAAATGAAGCCATTCCAGTTGCGTTGGAAAGTTAACTCAATCAGAGCACGCAGGGAACTGGTCTTGATGAAATCCATTGAGTAGATCTTTTTCTAGCTCCATCCAAAGTTGATGCAGGGGCATTGAACTGGTTTAGAGTCCAAATCTCCTGTTTTGCTCCATAATGCACCTTTTTACCTAAAATGACTCTTTGCACTATAAATCCATAAAAACTACCTTTTAACACAAGAATCCACTAGAAAACCATTAGAAAACCATAGTAAAATAGCATAAAAAGTAGGTAAAATAGAGGTATATCAACTCCCCCAGACTTAGATCTTTGCTTGTCCCCAAGCAAAAAGAATCTAAACTAGTGAAGAGGTTTTGAAAAACGTGGGAACTCTCTTGCTTCTTTGAAAATCCTGTGAAAGGTTCCTTTCCTGTATTCCACTAAGAACATAGTCAACATAAGGTTAGCTTCACATACACCCTGCAAGTTTAGCAACAATACCAACCCAACTAGTCTCATCCAGCAATCCAAACTCTCTATTGTTAACCTCTTGCAGAAATTTAAAGCGTGAGTTCTTTATCAAGGGAACATCGATCAATTGAACTTGTTCTTACCCACTTGATCTTCTCCAAGATTGTCTTTGAAGTGCAATGAGTTCCTTTCCTCTCTCTTTCTCACATCAGAACTTTGAAAGGTCAATTTCTCCCTACTTTTCTAGGGTATCATTTTATTTTTTCTATTGACCTTTCTTTCAACCACAGGATAAGTCTTTAGCTTGTTCCTTGTTTGATTTAGGTATTCCATAAGACATGAAGGTACAGACATATGCATTCCTCATGCTTACTTGTTTTCCTTGTGCTCTTTGAGCTTTTTCTCATAAACATTACTTACCATTTGGGATGGGAGAGAGAGGTGAACTCTTTAGACAAATCTCATTGAAAATCAAGCAAGGAACTGTCGACATGTATGCCAATCCCCTTGACAAGAGTTATTAAGATTGATTAAGGGTGAGGTTAACTCTAGATTGCTTGGTTACCTTAGAAATTTCGCTGAGCTAGCATGCTGATCCACTCTAGGAGCTTCTGTTAGGCTTGTGCCTTCAGCTGATGTTTGCTCTAGGGTCATAGATTGTTAGCATGACACTATCAAATCTCAAAGCAAGTTCATTGTTCCCGGACTGGTTTTGACTCAATAAAACAGAAGTTTTGAAAAAGTGGGTTAGGAAAAACCAATTATAAGATCAAAACAACCATGAACAAACACATTAGTACCGACAATCCCCCCAGACTTAACTTGCACCGTCCCGGTGAAAGAAAATCCAATTAAGGGAGTTAAAGAAAGAGGTAATAAAGTGGTTGTGAATGTAAAAAGAAAGATGTAACCTGATTTGTGTTACTTGAAGAATGGTGAATGCAGTGGAATGATGGTAGTGATGGAATGCAAGTGTGGTGAGGTGGGATGGGTGAGATGCAGATGGAATGAGATGGGATGGTGTGTTGGGCGGCTTGAGAGGACATGGGCGAGCGTGGAGAGGTTCTGCTCGGCCATCTAAGTCGCGCCAACTATGAACATTCTTCTTGTGGTATATCTTCTTTACCATTGTGTGGTTCTTAGATTCCTGTTTCCAAACTCAAAACAAAACTAGACATTAACTAAAACTAATTGAAAAGAAAAGTAAAGAAAAACACCTTTCATGGGTTGCCTCCCATGCAGCGCTTCTTTTGAGTCATTAGCTTGACTGATAGGATCTCTTAGTTGGAGATGGGGTAAGGGCACGGCCTGAGACATAGTCTTTTAGTTCTTGTCTCATTGTGACCTTGAGTGTGGTCTGGTGGCTCTCTTGGGCGGCCTTGGGCAGTGATGAGGTAAGACAGCTTGTTTGGTGAATGAATGGTATGGTCTTGTAAAAGACTGTCTTGTCACATTGGCTAAGGACATTCGCCGGTTTGGAAGGTCCATGACAGCTCCAGCAGTGGCCAAAAAGGGTCGGCCTAGTATCAATGGTGTGTCACATCCTCCTTGAATGTTTATGACATGAAAGTCCACCGGGATCTTGATATCTCCAATCTCTAGAAGAACATCAACAACAACTCCTCTTGGCTTGGCTATAGTATGGTTAGCAAGTCCAATACTAATTTGAGCAGGTTGCAAGCGTGTGATGCCAAGGAGTTTGGCGGTTTGGGTTGGCATGAGGTTTATGCAAGAGCCAGAATCGCATAGTGTTCTATCAAAGTAATGACCATTTACTTGACAGGGAATAGAGAATTGACCTGGGTCTTCAATCTTGTAGAGGGTCTTGAAGGTGGCTGAACTTTAGCTTTCTCAAAAAGCTCTTTTATGTCCTCAGGTGTCTCCTTGCAGTTGTGGAAGAAAGGTGGTGAATGGGTAGTGGCGCCAAGCTTCTTTGAAAGACATGCTGGCTGGAAGAGTTTGGACAAACTGATTGAACTCAGCAAGCTTCTCTCTTGATATGGAATTGACATACCACTTGGGTGGTGGTGATGATGGTGGTGATGGTGGTTGATTGACTCCATGAGGGGCAAGGGGAAATCGAGCCTTCCTGAAAGTTGGTGTATCTCTTCTTTGTTTTCACTAGTTGTGAAAAAGAACTCCACTAGACCATGTTTATCCCAAGCTTCTTCAAAAGTGACATAGAATGGAAGTGATTTCACCTTAGCATTGAACTCTTTAAGCTTCATGGGGCTTATCTTGTTGGGATCAATGGGATCATACTGCCAAGTATCTTCTTCTTCAGTAGGTGGTGATGGTCTTTGCATTGCTTCCAGTCTTGGAAGTGTAGAAGCTTGACTTCTTGGTGAGAAACGAGGGTCTCTAGGGCTTGGTGTATCCATGCTCTGTTTTGGGGAAGCATTGATGTCGATGCTCTGCTCTTCATCTTCATCATTCAATTGTTCCTCATACTCTCTTTCTTCTTCTTCATTGTCCTTCATGGACTTGAGTAGTGCTTCTTCTTGTGATGGCATTGCAATAAAAGGGAGGGTGGTTGGGTGTTGGACTCCTCTCTCTCTTGTAATTGGCATGAGATGATCCTTCAAGGGCTTGTAGGCGGTTGTAGATTGAACAAGATGTTTGCTATTGCCATAGCTAGTATCTTCAATTCTCATGCTCTTGTTCAGCAACTCTTGATATTTGGAAGCAACATCAAGCTTAACTAGGGTCAAAGATCGATCATGATCCTCTCTTAACTTCTTAATGTCTTCATCAAGCTTGATCACTTGCTTGAATAGGACTTCAGATTTGTTTCCAAGGCTCTCATGGATGAAATCGATTCTTCTCTCCATCTTCTTTGTACTCTTCTTGATTTCTCAAGTACTCTTGAAGCATATCTTCAATCTTGGTTTGCGCGCAGCTTGATAGCTCTCCCTTGGGAAAAGTGGTGTCTTGTTTATGTCTGGTGATGATGGATGGTATGTGAATAGCTTGGGCGTGGTGGTGGGACATAAACAGGACCTTTGGCAAATCTGTGAAGGAAAGCTCCTTTGTATCCATTCCAAGTCTTGAAAGCATGTTGGGCATTGAACTTAGCCCAGTCTTTGGCTTGTCCAGCTAGTGATAGTTGGAAAAGTTGTATCTTCTTGGGGTTGTCTCCAAGTCCATAGTCATGACAAAGCTGCTCAAAGTTGCATAGATGCTCCTTTGCACATTCTGAAATAGATTGTAGAAAGGATTCCTCTCCACATGCTTGATTAGCTCTTCATTCAGAACTTCAGGATGAGGTGGTATGCCTCCCCATTCTTCTTCATCACGCTCTCTCTCCAGCTGATGAGAGTAGTGGTGGTACTTGGATTTGAAAGGTGGTCCTTGCAAATCTCCAAGAAAGCTTCTCTAAAATCGATCCATGACTCGATTGTAGAGAGTGGCTCATGCTGCGCCCAATCTAGTGCTGGTCCAGCTAGTGATGTGCTGAATAGCATCATCTTCTTCTCAAAGTCAAAAACTCCATAGGAATCACAAAGGATTGTCAAAGTGATCTATGTGCTCCAGCGCATACTCTGAAAACAGATCATGGAATTGATCTCTCTTCACGAACTCGATCAGCTCAGGGTTAATCTCCTCTTCTGGTGTGGCTAGAAGGTGTCTCTTCTTGGTGTGATGCGGCTTGGCTAGACGTCTCCAGGTCGGCTGCTTCAAGGTAAGGAAGAAGTTTCTTCTTGTCTTCAAAGTGGATGGTCTTGGAGGACTATCCCATGAAGGTGGTGGTGCTTGAGGGCTTAACATCTCTTGTTCGCTCAAGAGGTGACTTTGAGGTGGTATGTGGCGAATTGGCATCGCCTTTATAGGGGAAGAGGCTTGTGGCTCCTTCTCCATATCTAACTAGGAAAACCTGAAAAGCTAAAAACAAAAAGGAAAAACCAAAAAGGAAAAACAAAATCAAAGAAAAAAGGAAATAACAAAAACAAAAAGGAAAAGATGAAACCCTAGACTAGCTCTCTTGCAAGAGCTTGTAGGTGCGAATTGGTCCCCGGCAACGGCGCCAAAAACTTGATCGCGGGATCAGGTCTTCCCCTTTCCTATCCCTGATTCTGCAAGTGCACAGGTCAGAAGTAGTAAACGGGTATCGAACACAAGGACCAGATTGCACACTACAAGTTATGAGTTTGAGAACAAGCTAGGGCAAAAGTATAAGTTGGTTGAGTGCAGAGAAAGTAAAGCATGCAAGTAATAAAGAAAGTGAGATCAATAGGAGAGAAAGGCTAAGCAATAGGATAGTCTTGAGATAAGCAATTCAAGAAGCATGAAATCAATCAATTAGGGTTACCGCACTTAGGTGCTAATCTAGAACTTGAAACACTATGGTATGATCATTCCACTGTCGAGGCTCCGACCCCTTTGTTAATCTACCTAGTCGCTAAACTTTTGGTATGTCCCTAGGTGATTAAATCAAGCATTAGTTCGATAAGATCAATTGTTCACAACCTACAAGTAGATCAACTTTCGCAGTCTAAAAGAGATTGCCCACCAAATACTAGTTCAGGCGAATGATACAGCACTGTCGAGGCTCAAATCAACCTAAAGGCATATGCTAATTGGCCAGATTAACAACAAGCATTAAGTATAAGCAAAGATGGAGATTATAAGTAAAACCCTAATTGTGATCAATCATCAAGCATACATGAATGCTATCCTTTGACTTCCTATCACTTAACAAGTAAACTACTCAGACATAGAGAAGGAAACGAATTCATATTCATAAGAACAGAGATTCGAATCCTCTCTAGAAAGAGTAACAAGCAAGAACAAAGTAAAAGCAAGCAAAACTTTATTAAGATGTAAAATAGATTGTGGTCTCTCTCCTTCTTGAGTTACAAGGCTAAAAAGAAGTATTTATAATGCTCTAAGTATGTAAAGGCGGCTAAACCTAATCTAGCTAGGTCGGCGCCGGCTTTGGGCTTGAATTGTGCGGATTGGGCTTCAAAAACGGCTTCGGGTCGACCGCGGCGTTCGGACGGTCGGTCGGGACGGTCGGCCGGACAGTCGGGTCTTGGCCGAGTCGGAACGGTCGTGGCCGGATGTTTCGGTCGGCCGGCTTGGTCGGACGGATGAATTTGGCCGATGGTTTCTCGGCCGGACGTGGGCGTCTTCCCGGCTCGGACGGATGCATCGGCCGTGGTACGCGGAACGAGTTGCGCGGCCGCGAGGCTTTGTTTCCCGGCTCGCGCGGCATGGTCGTGCGCGGCTTGGCGTGGCGTTGCTTGGCCGACCGCGGGACATGTTTCCCGGGTCGTATGCGTGATCGGCCGGATGGTTTGAACTTTGGCCGAGACTTCAGTCGGACGGATTCGGTTTTGGCCGAGCGCGGAACATCGTTCCTCGGCCAGCCGGCTGCGCGTTCGGCGCTGATTCTCGATATGGCCGTCTGGAGCAGTCTTCACTCTTTTGGCTATAACTCCTTTTCTACTCATCCAAATGAGGCCGTTCCACTTGCGTTGGAAAGTTAACTCAATCAGAGCACGCAGGGAACTGGTCTTGATGAAATCCATTGAGTAGATCTTTTTCTAGCTCCATCCAAAGTTGATGCAGGGGCATTGAACTGGTTTAGAGTCCAAATCTCCTGTTTTGCTCCATAATGCACCTTTTTACCTAAAATGACTCTTTGCACTATAAATCCATAAAAACTACCTTTTAACACAAGAATCCACTAGAAAACCATTAGAAAACCATAGTAAAATAGCATAAAAAGTAGGTAAAATAGAGGTATATCACTTACACCATGCTATGATCTCACACAACACTCAAAATATGCATGACATGTAATCACACAATATGCAATCACATGATATGCAACACAACACACAACATGCAAGCAATCAAGAAAGAGAAGTAGTTTCTTCTCGATCCTATCCCTGCTTAAAATCACGTTAGCTTAAAGTCTTAAGCTACCGGGACTCACTTATCACGAAGATCAGGCTGGACTGCTCACAAACCGAGATCTTCACTCTGCACTTGAACTAGATCCAACATCTATGTTAGATCCAGCTCAAACAAGGTTTAGGTTAAGAAGGCTAAGGGTTCTAAAGCTTACCGACCCACCACGCTATCGGACGCTAGAGCTTACACCACGCTCTCACCCTTAACGATCGCCTAAACTAATCTCGCTATCACTCACAAACTCTCACACACACAAACCACTTTCTTTTCACACTTCTTAAGAACAAGGATGAAGGAAAGGGTTTTCTAAAGGTGAGGGAGAGCTATTTATAGACTGAGAGGGAGACTTGGTGGCTTCACCACTTCTTGACACCACAACGCGCATGTGTCATCATTCCGGCGACAAGTGGCGGCGTTTCCTCTACATGCAGAGGAGGACGCCTTGACCCGCTGACACCTCGTCCATGTCAGTGATGAAAGGTATTTGTGGTGTATGTGTGAAAATATGAGATGAGTGGAATGCAATCAGTGGTATATGATGAGGTGGTAAGATGCAAACACAAACACAGTCAACAATTCCCTTTAACCATGATAGTTGTAGTACAAAGGGTTATCAATCCAAAATGGGAAACTTGTCACTCTATGAGAATATGAAACAACCAGGAAGTCAAGCAAGCAGTTATAGATTTGAAGTAACACTAACAACCTAAAAATGAAATGCAGTGCAATAAAAGTAAACAAAGCAGTGAAGTCAGCTCGACCAAGACTCGAGTCGAGTAGACAGAGTACCAGCTCGATCGAGTTTAGGGACGAGTTGAGACAAAAAGCTAAAGGTGACGACTTTAACAAGATAAAGAGAGAATTAGGGTTCAAGACAGGGTTTTGCAATCAAAGGAATCTACACTTAATCAATCTAGCTCTTAAAACTCCTTGTATCAAGGCTTCTCTTGATATTGGGCTTCTCAATGCCTAGCCAACCCTTTCCCAAGGTGGAGGCTATCAACCAAGGAATGATCTCAGAAACAGGGGGTTAGCCAGTGAGAATCAAACCTTGGAGGCTATAGGATCATTGCCCAAACTAATCCATCCAACCCCTTAGACCTCTATTGTCTAGAGCAAGAGATATTGGAGCTCTTAGTGGATCTTTTCCAGCGAATGCCATCACTTTCGTGTGGGGAGTCGCCTAAGGACTTACAAGCCAGGGGTAGTGGTCATGTAGCCTTAAGATCTATCCAAAAGAGAGAGAATCTAGATTAAGACCATAAGCTAGAAGGATTAAGCATATGAAACCTCTAATCTATCCCATCTCAAACCCTAATGGGTAACTACTCACTACACATGAATGTAAACACAAGCAAATGCAATAAAAGAGACATCATAAGAAAGAGGAGATGAAATTAAACAACTTTTATTGAAATAAGCAAGTGCAAATACAAAGAGATTATCCAGGATCTAAGATTCAAGAAGCAAGAGCTTCAAGAACACAAAGATGGGATTAGTTCTAAAAGAAAGTAAAACAAAATAATCTAAAGCTTGGTGGTTTTTTCGTGGCTTAGAGCCTTTAAATACAAGAGGATTAGGTTTAGGGTCAAAGGAAAGTCAAGGGGGAAGCAACATTTTTCGGGTTTGACTTTGACTTCTCAGCTCGATCGAGTTGAAGCTTGGCCGGTCGAGTTGAGGAACTCGACCGGTTGGTCGAGTAGACGGTCGAGCTGGTCTTCAAGATGGCTTCTCCCTTCTTCCTTTGCGTATCCAGTTGAGCTGCTTCCATGTGCCAAGTCCCTCCATGCTCCTTGTCCCATATGCTCCAGAATGCTCCAAAAGACCTATTTCAAAGGACCAAACATGCATATGTATGCAAATGCAACCTAAAACTAACATGAATGCATAAGAAGAGAAAAGGAACAAGATATGATGCAAATGGAAGCTAAAACTATGCAAAAGATGCATAAAAGATGTGCTAAAACTATGTAAAATGCAAGTACATCAGTCAGTCTCCTGCTCCTCTCTATGGCCGCCACATGCCCCAGACACACTCCACAAATCGCTCATACGTTGACACCTCAGAAGAGTAGATTCATGTAATCTTACATGAACTCTTCTCATAGTGACAAGTGTCCCACTCACACTTTCTTCTTCTCTTATTGTGACATGTATCTTTTTATCACATGCACATCACTCCATTCTCTCACATCACATGTCCACCGCGTCCCGAACCTCTCGTTCGACGTACCGCTCAAGTGTACCGCGCAAGCATCCCACGGTCGGATGTGACCTTCCGTGGCCGATCTTAAGCGCCCAACCATCCTTCCTATATCTTCTCATGACCATTCTCTTGTCTGGTCATGTCCTGGCCGCCTGCCCGTCACGCCGACCCGCGCATCCTGTACGTCCGTACAGCGATCCGTCCGGCTGACCATCTCTCGGCCGTAAACACTTTTTTCTTCATATCTTGAGTTTTACTCGGCCAAATCCACTTCTGCTTTGACCGTTCTTCATATTTTAGAACTGTCAATTCATTCCATAAAAGAAATCCGTGATTTTTCTTACTCCTCTTCAGGGTTCCTACAAATGAAACAATGATAGATTAATTGATTAGGGATATTGGGATATTAAGAACCATCTAGAACACAGATCACGAATATAAAACCATTCCACTTTCGAGGCTCCGGCTCCTTTGCTAATCTACCTAGTCGCTAAACTTTTGGTATGTCCCTAGGTGATTAGATCAAGCATTAGAATGAATAGGTTCTGATACAGTTCACTAGATATAGATAGATCAACTTTCGCAGTCTAAGAAACCTAGCTTGTCAAAGAATATGTCCGGCGAATGATACAGCACTGTCGAGGCTCAAATCAACCTAAGATCGGATTACTAGATGCGCGGTAAAGCAATCAGCATTAGTTAAGTGCACAAGACGAGACAAAGACTCTAATATAATCCCTAGCTAATCATTGAAATCAAAGATCATGCAAGCAACTCATTGAATAGTAACCCTAGCAACCTAACTAGTGGATTACTCAGACATGATCAAAGCAAACACACATAGAGATGAAGAAAACATGATTGCAATAAAACTTAGAGTAGGAAATCGAAATACAAGGGCGGCTCTCTTTTCAAAGAAAAATCTATATATATAGTGCTAGGTCTTTTAGAGGCGGCTTAGGGTTAAGCCGGGCTTGAAAATATGAAATGGGCTTCAAAAGGGCTTCGGGTCGACCGCGGCGTTGGGACGGTCGGTCGGGACGATCGGCCGGATCGGGTCGTGGCCGAGTCGGAACGGTCGTGGCCGGACGGATTCGTGGTCGGCCGCTGTGGTCGGACGGATGAAGATTGGCCGATGAAATTCTCGGCCGGACGTGCGGAGGCTTTTCCCGGCTCGGACGGATGCATCGGCCGTGGTACGCGAGAACGGGTTGCGCGGCCGCGAGGCTTGTTCCCGGCTCGCGCGCTTTGGTCGCGGCGTGGCGTGGCGTTGTGCTTGGCCGACCGCGGGACAATGTTTCCCGGGTCGTGTTGCGTGATCGGCCGGTGGTTTGGACTTTGGCCGAGACTTCAGACGGACGGATATGACTTTGGCCGAGCGGAAATTCGTTCCTCGGCCAGCCGGACTGCGCGGTTGGGCGCTGATTCTCGATAGAGCCGTCTGGACAGTCTTCACTCTTTTGGTTATAACTCCTTTTCTACTCATCCAAATTAGGCCATTCCAGTTGCGTTGGAAAGTTAACTCAATCAGAGCACGCAGGGAACTGGTCTTGATGAAATCCATTGAGTAGATCTTTTTCTGGGCCCTCTTAAAGTTGGTGCTTGTGCATGGAGCGCTTGAAGTGCAAATCCTATGGTTTTGCTCCAAAATGCATCATTTCACCTGTTTAGACTCTAGACACTATAAACACAGTAAAACTACCTTTTTAGATAGAAAACCTGCCAAAAACCATTAGAAAACAATGCTAAAACAGTATAAAAAGTGGGTAAATTAGAGGTATATCAGCGAGCTGCTTCGTCGGCCATCTCTTGGGCTTTTTGCTTCCTAATTAACTTCTCAAGCTTGTCTATATCCGGATGTTCAACTAGGTTGTCCTTGTTGGACCTCCTAGTCATGCACCTGAAAAGATCTAGGAAACAAACTAAATCAAAAGGGAAAAACAAAAGCAAAAGCAAAAATCAAAGAAAAGAAATCAAAAACTGAAAATTCAAAAGCAAAAACAAGCAAAAAGAAAGGTTCTAGACTAGATCCTAGTCGAGTTCAAAGGTACTGCTGCAGTCCCCGGCAACGGCGCCAAAAACTTGATGTTGAGTCAGGTTTTACCAAACTCTTAGACCTCTGCAAGTGCACAGATCGCGGAAGTATGGGTATCGAACACAAGGACTGGCTATTGAGTACACTTTGAAACTATGGATTTTGGATCAAGCTAAAACAAAAGTATGGTTTGAGGTTGTAATGGTGAACAGAACTAGCAAGTAAACGAGGTTGTAAATCAATAAGGAAGAAGCGCTAGGTCAACAGGGGCTAATCGCAGAGAAGCAAGCAATGATCAATGAAACAATGATAGATGAATTGATTAGGGATATTGGGATATTAAGAACCGTCTAGAACACAGATCACGAATATAAAACCATTCCACTTTCGAGGCTCCGGCTCCTTTGTTAATCTACCTAGTCGCTAAACTTTTGGTATGTCCCTAGGTGATTAAATCAAGCATTAGAATGAATAGGTTCTGATACAGTTCACTAGATTATAGTAGATCAATTTTCGCAGTCTAAGAAACATATGAAATCGGGCTTCAAAACAGGCTTTGGGTCGACCGCGGCGTTCGGACGGTCGGTCGGGACGATCGGCCGGATGATCGGGTCATGGCCGTGGTCGGATCGATTGGAACGGTCGTGGCCGGATGGATTCGCGGTCGGCCGTGTGGTCGGACGGGTGAAGATTGGCCGATGCTTTCTCGGCCGGACGCGGGACGTGCTTCCCGGCTCGGACGGCGCCATCGGCCGTGGTACGTGAGATAGGTTGCGCGGCCGCAAGGCCTTGCTTCTCGCGCGGCATGGTCGTGCGCGGCATGGCGTGGAGTGGTCGTGGCTCGGCCGACCGCGGGACATTGCTTCCCGGGTCGTGCTGTTCAGTCGGCCGGATGGTCTTGAACTTTGGCCGAGGTTTTAGACGGACGGATTTGGTTTTGGCCGAGCGTGAAACAAACGTTTCTCGGCCAGCCGCTATGCGCGGTTTGGGCGCTGATTCTCGATAGAGCCGTCTGGACCAGTCTTCACTCTTTTGGTTGTACTCCTTCCTTTTCTACTCATCCAAATTAGGCCGTTCCAGTTGCGTTGGAAAGTTAACTCACTCAGAGCACGCAGGGAACTTCGATGAAATCCATTGAGTAGATCTTTTTCTGGGCCCTCTTAAAGTTGATGCTTGTGTATGAAGTGGCTTGAAGTGCAAATCCTATGGTTTTGCACCAAAATGCATCATTTCACTTGTTTAGACTCTAGACACTATAAACACAGTAAAACTACCTTTTTAGATAGAAAACCTGCCAAAAACCATTAGAAAACAATACTAAAACAGTATAAAAAGCATGTAAAATAGAGGTATATCACCCTAAACCTAGTTTGCTTTACTATAAATGGCATTGAGCCACGAATTAAACACAGCTTTTGCTCAACTTTTATTTAATCTTGTATTTGCATTTCCTTTTTTACTTTTTAGCCTCTCTTTGTGTTCTTGAGCTCATGCTCATAGAACCCTAGATCTAGGCTTTGTTATTGTGTATTTGCACTTGCTATTTCAATAAAAGTTGTTTATCTTTATCTCCTCTATCTTTTGATGTTCTCATTCATTGCATTTGGTTGTTTATTTCACCATGATTAGTGAGTAGTTCCCTTTAGGGCTTAAGATGGGATAGGTTAGAGGTTGTTTATGCTTAATCCTTCTTGCTTATGTTCTTAATCTAGAATCTCTCTCTTTTGGACAATCCTTAAGGCTACATGACCACTACCCCTGGCTTGTATATTCATAGGCGATTTATTGAAAAGGTCCACTAAGAGCTCCACTAAACCTTGCTCTCGAAATGGAGTTCATAGGTGTTGGATGGATTAGTTTGAGCAATGATCCTACTGCCTCCAAGGCTTGATTCTCACTGGCTAACCCCCTGTTTATGAGATCATTCCTTGGATGATAGCTTTCACCTTGGGAAAGGGCTAGCTAGGCATTAAGAAGCTCAATATCAAGAGATACATTGATAAAAGTTGTTTAAAAAGCAGGATTGATTAAGTATAGTCTTCCCCTAGTTCCAAAACCCTATCTTTAACCCTAATCTTCGCATTAGCATCTTAAAATTTGCACCTTTATCGCTTTTCATTGCATTTCCTCTGTTTTTACACCAACTCGACCCTCAACTCGATCGAGCTCACCAACTCGATCCTCAACTCGATCGAGCTCATCAACTCGATCAAGCTCTTGGTCAAGCTCCCTTGCATCTGCTTGTTCTTGTTAATTTCTTGCATTTAGCTGCTTTCTTTTACTTTCTGCATTGCATTTCTGTTATATTAGGTTGTTTAGTTGTTACATCCCTCCTTTTAATCATTTGGCTTGACTTTCTTGTGTTTGCATATTCTCATAGAGCAACATCTAGCCCTTATGGATTGATAACCTCTTATACTACATCGACTATGATGGTTAAGAGGAATTGATTGATTGTGATTGCACCATACCATCTCATCTTTATTCACCCCTGTTTGCATTCCACCTCATATCATTTCATATCACACATCACCCTATAATCCTATAATCACATGTACTCCCTCCGTTTAACTTTATATGTCGTTCTAGACAATTGCACACATATTAAGGAACTTTGTTAATTGACTGCTTTAACCTTACAGTGTTACAGATAATAGCTATTTACAATTTTAATTATATTATATTTGTTTTTTTTTTTTTTGTCAACAGCCTCTATTTCTAAAACAGCTCGGAAATCCAAGCTGGTGAAACAGAGTTTACTGTCTCTAGCGCCATTCCACCTTGCATACATTGTGGGTCTATCTGCATACCACGACTCCGTAATCGTACTCCGACTGCTATACATCCGGTCAAAACTTGCCACATAAAATGCTGCAATTTTTGAGTACATCGTATTTTCCACACATGCGATTGTAGCCGTCTTGTATCCGGTCCGAAGAAAGTGGGACTACCGTCCTCCATACTTTGTTGTGCTATCGCGTATCCCAATTTAACCATGTATCTGCCCATCTTCGTGTAAAACCAACCTAAAAAGAGTCTGACCGGGAAGCATGGGATGTTGGGATCCCGATGATCCTGGCGACATCTGTGCTGGTAAATAATTGATTCAATAGTGGAAGGTTCCACGTTGCTGTCCTGGGATTTATTAATTCGTTCACCCGAAGGTGGGGGTAAAAATTAATCCCATATCATGTGGCTGGCCTCGGGCTAGAAGCTGGAATCCATGGATCATCCCAAACAGAGATAGATGTTTGATATCACTATATTTTACATGATTTTACTATATAACTATCTATGTTTTCAAACTGTTTTTGCAAGAGTCTTTGCCTTTAGAGGTAGTTTTCTTGTATTTGTGGGATTTGAAGTCTTTGTAGGTGAAACTATCAAAAAGGATGCAAAAGGGAGTAAAAGAGCCTAAAACCAAGATCCATGCAAGTTTCCAAGTCAAGAAGATCATTTTATCTCCAAGTGTTAGTTCTCACTTGCGCGCAGAACGAAGCTTCGGAAGTTTGGCCGCGCGCGGAGGAGTTCCCGACGTCAAAAAGTTACGATCTTGATATGGAAAAATAGATACTTGAGTCATGCATCACGTCGAAGTGAAATGAAGCCATTTGGATCAACTATGAGGCCGGAACTTGAGTATCACCTTGTATCTTACCGATGTTATACACCGCATCATCATGGTTATCCACTGCTCCGCAAAACCCATTTTCCTCATTAAAGCCTCTATGAAGGTCCATTCAACTCGATCATAAGCTTTGCTCATATCCGTTTTGACCGCCATAAACTTCCTTTTACATGCTTTGTTTGTCCGGAGGCCATGAAACATCTCCTGATCTATCAGTATGTTATCTGAAATTAGCCGGCCCGGGACAAAGGCAGATTGAGTTTCCGAGATCAACCTAGGTAAAAGCACCTTTAGTCTCTGACAGAGAAGTTTGGAGATAATTTTATAACCCACATTACAGAGGCTGATTGGCCGTAGCTCTATCATCCTACTTGGTCGTCCCGTCTTTGGGATTAAACAAATGTGGGTCATATTCAATCTTTCGTCAAAACTACCCGCTGTTAAAAATTATTAACCATCTTGATAACATCATTTTTAATGATGTGCCATGACCGTGGGAAAAATAGCGTAGTCATGCCATCCGGTCCCGGTGCTTTCTCTGGATGCATCATAAATAACGCATCGTGCACCTCTGACTCTGTTGCATGGCGAACCAAAACTTCGTTCTCCTGAGCAGTAATCAGGTGTGGCATATGTTCAAGTACTCCCGTGAAATCCCCTGGTAAGGACGACGTAAATAGTTTATCAAAATAACTGACCGCTACGTCTTCCACCTCTTTATCAAAATCCCCTGCTACCCATACATTCGCGTCATTATGAAGACCGACAATCCTATTAACTGCTCTCCTCTGTTTCGTGGAAGCATGGAAGAACTTAGTATTCAAATCCCCATCCTTTAGCCACATGTTCCGACTTTTCTGTTTCCAATATTGCTCCTCATCTCTATAGGCTTCCTTTAGTTTATTTGTGATGTCAATAAGCTCATCCTGAGTACTATTATCATCATTTTGTACCTCCTCCAGAGCCCATTGCAACTCTTCTATCTTCTGTTTTCCGTAGGGTTGTTTGTCCTTCCTCCACCAGATATCTCATGGCGGCAATTTTGAATCCTATCAACCAAGCTCGGATCCACCTCTCCTCGAGTGGTATCCCATCCTCGTTTAATAGACTCCAGAAGGCCCTCCAGACCAATCCATCGTTTGTCGAACCGAAATTGTTTCCGCCTCTTCATTATATTTGAGTCCAGGGTAGCTAAGATTGGTCTATGATCAGATCCAATCATAGGTAGATACTGAACGTGAGAGACCGGGAACAGGTCATGCCAATCCTCTGTGGCTAATGCTCTATCCAGTCTGCATCTCACTATTTTCCCCCTCCTTCGACCCCTCCATGATAGTGTATTGCCGCGGCTAGGGAAATCCACAAAACCACAGTCACTAATCATCAAGTTAAAAGACACAAAAGAGGATGCTTGACGTAATGGTCCACCTTGTTTCTCATGGTTTCCCGTAATCTCATTGAAATCACCAATGAGAAACCATGGATCCGTTCTTGTTGTGCCAATCCTTGTGATCCGTTCCCATACAAGATCCCTCAACTTAACCACTGGGTCCCCATAAACAAAAGACAAAAAGATGACCTTTCCTTCATGTCGAGCTTCAATGTCAATAATCCTTTTATTAGAAAATATTATATTGACATCATAATAATTATTATAAAACAGAGCCAGTCCCCCACTCGCACCAGACGGCTCCACTGTGAAAACCTGATATACCTCTATTTTACCTACTTTTTATGCTATTTTACTATGGTTTTCTAATGTTTTCTCTAGTGGATTCTTGTGTTAAAAGGTAGTTTTTATGGATTTATATTGCAAAGAGTCATTTTAGGTAAAAAGGTGCATTATGATCCTTGTGATCCGTTCTTGTTGTGCCAATCCTTGTGATCCGTTCCAGACGGCTCTATCGAGAATTGTGGCCCAGACCGCGCAATCCGGCTTGCCGAGAAACTATTGTTTCGCGCTCGGCCAAAGTCATATCCGTCTTTCTGAAGTCTCGGCCAAAGTTCGAAATCACCGGCCGATCACAAATCACGACCCGGGAACATTGCCCCGCTGTCGGACAAGCCACCATCACGTCACGCCGTGACGCGCACGACCATGCCGCGCGAGCCGGGGAATAAGCCTCGCGGCCGCGCAACCCGTTCGCGTACCACGGCCGATGCATCCGTCCGAGCCGGGGAAGATCGTCCCACGTCCGGCCGAGAAACCATCGGCCAAATCTCTATCCGCTCCGACCACGCCGGCCGACCGTAATCATCCGGCCACGACCGTTCCGACTCGGCCCAAGACCCGACTGTCCGGCCGATCGTCCCGACCGACCGTCCGAACGCCGCGGTCGACCCGAAGCCGTTTTTGAAGCCCAATCCGCACAATTCAAGCCCAAAGCCGGCGCCGACCTAGCTAGATTAGGTTTAGCCGCTTTCTTATACTTAGAGCATTATAAATACTTCTTTTTAGCCTTGTAACTCAAGAAGGAGAGAGACCACATTCTATTTTACATCTTAATAAAGTTTTGCTTGCTTTTACTTTGTTCTTGCTTGTTACTCTTTCTAGAGAGGATTCGAATCTCTGTTCTTATGAATATGAATTCGTGTTCCTTCTCTATGTCTGAGTAGTTTACTTGTTAAGTGATAGGAAGTCAAAGGATAGCATTCATGTATGCTTGATGATTGATCACAATTAGGGTTTTACTTATAATCTCCATCTTTGCTTATACTTAATGCTTGTTGTTAATCTGGCCAATTAGCATATGCCTTTAGGTTGATTTGAGCCTCGACAGTGCTGTATCATTCGCCTGAACTAGTATTTGGTGGGCAATCTCTTTTAGACTGCGACAGTTGATCTACTTGTAGGTTGTGAACAATTGATCTTGATCGAACTAATGCTTGATTTAATCACCTAGGGACATACCAAAAGTTTAGCGACTAGGTAGATTAACAAAGGGGTCGGAGCCTCGACAGTGGAATGATCATACCATAGTGTTTCAAGTTCTAGATTAGCACCTAAGTGCGGTAACCCTAATTGATTGATTTCATGCTTCTTGAATTGCTTATCTCAAGACTATCCTATTGCTTAGCCTTTCTCTCCTATTGAATTCTCACTTTTATTACTTGCATGCTTTACTTTCTCTGCACTCAACCAAACTTATACTTTTGCCCTAGCTTGATCTCGAACTCATAACTTGTAGTGTGCAATCTGGTCCTTGTGTTCGATACCCGTTTACTACTTCTGACCTGTGCACTTGCAGAATCAGGGATAGGAAAGGGGAAGACCTGATCCCGCACATCAAGTTTTTGGCGCCGTTGCCGGGGACCAATTCGCACCTACAAGTTCTTGCAAGAGAGCTAGTCTAGGGTTTTCACTTTTCCTTTTTGTTTTTGTTAGATTTCCTTTTTCTTTTGATTTGGTTTTTCCTTTTTGTTTTTAGCTTTTCAGGTTTTCCTATTAGATATGGAGAAGGAGCCACAAGCCTCTTCCCTATAAAGGCGATTCCATTCGCCACATACCACCTCAAAGCCACCTCTTGAGCGAACAAGAGATGTTAAGCCCTCAAGCACCACCACCTTCATGGGATAGTCCTCCAAGACCATCCATGTGATACCCCGTATCAAGACCTAAAACATCCCAAAGGCCGGGATGGGAAGATCAACACTCTGGGATTGGAAGACAAAGACGTTGGATCTAATCCAGAGATCACAACGAAGACTTGGATCAAGACAGGATCAAGAACGATCGAGCAGAAGTGAAGATACAGCAAGATTGTCCAGGTGGGACGATCATTGTACGAACATGGGAAGAGTCAACAGGACGACGAAATATCAAAGTTCTCCAAATCAAGAAGAGAAGAGTTTGGACGACATAAGAGACCATTCTAAGAAGTTTGGTCGAAGCAGAATGCAAATCGGACGAGCAGATTGAGAGATGGGACGGACGGCCAAGATCTATCCCGCAACGACTGCAAGAAGCGTAAATGTTCGGGATGGAGGTATTCTGCACATTTCCAAGCAACTATGTGGAAGCTCAGAAACATGGAAATGAGAGAAGGATCACAATAGGAGATTTTAATTCTCAAGCACGACGGGGACGAAACCCTCCGGACAGGGAAACGTACGAAACCCTCTGGACGAGGAAACGTACATTGGAGCAATCTTGTTCTAAGCCAATCAAGTGGTGACACCAGCTACTTGGAGAAGATAAGGATGATCATAACCAATAAGGAGAAGACATGCAGCTACTACAATGGAGCCAAAACCTATTCAGCCAATCAAGTAGAGACATTGAGCTATTGGAATGGGACGAAATTGTGTTGGACCAATCGTGCGTCAACATTACCTGGTAGGAGAGAGTGAGGCCGTGGATAAGCATTCTTATTGGATGATCTTATCCAGAAATGGACGAATCAAATGGAGATACACAACAGCTTCTAAGACGGGCCAATCATGTAGCAACATCCAGCTACTGAATGAGGACGAAGCAAGTCTAAACCAATTGGGCAACGACACCAGCTGCTAAAGAGGAGAGAGGGCGTGGATAAACTCCAAGAATACCTAATGCTATCAGGGAGAGACACCCAGCTGCTCATGAAAGACAAGGATTGCCCAAACCAATCAGACGGAGACACAAAAGTTCTCAATGGTGACGAAATGGACTTGGACGAATCAGGATGCAACACCAATGATATACCTCTAATTTACCCACTTTTTATACTGTTTTAGCATTGTTTTCTAATGGTTTTTGGCAGGTTTTCTATCTAAAAAGGTAGTTTTACTGTGTTTATAGTGTCTAGAGTCTAAACAGGTGAAATGATGCATTTTGGAGCAAAACCATAGGATTTGCACTTCAAGCCGCTCCATGCACAAGCACCAACTTTAAGAGGGCCCAGAAAAAGATCTACTCAATGGATTTCATCAAGACCAGTTCCCTGCGTGCTCTGATTGAGTTAACTTTCCAACGCAACTGGAACGGCCTAATTTGGATGAGTAGAAAAGGAGTTATAACCAAAAGAGTGAAGACTGTCCAGACGGCTCTATCGAGAAAGCAGCGCCCAACCGCGCAGTCCGGCTGGCCGAGAAACTATTGTTTCGCGCTCGGCCAAATCATATCCGTCCGTCTGAAGTCTCGGCCAAAGTTCGAAGACCGGCCGATCACAATCACGACCCGGGAATATTGCCCGCGGTCGGCCAAGCCACCATCACGTCACGCACGCGCACGACCATGCCGCGCGAGCCGGGGAACAAGGCCTCGCGGCCGCGCAACCCATTCGCGTACCACGGCCGATGCATCCGTCCGAGCCGGGAAGACGTCCCACGTCCGGCCGAGAAACCTTCGGCCAAATCTCAATCCGCCCGACCACGCCGGCCGACCGTGCAATCATCCGGCCACGACCGTTCCGACTCGGCCCAAGATCCACCTGACCGGCCGATGATATACCTCTAATTTACCCACTTTTTATACTGTTTTAGTATTGTTTTCTAATGGTTTTTGGCAGGTTTTCTATCTAAAAAGGTAGTTTTACTGTGTTTATAGTGTCTAGAGTCTAAACAGGTGAAATGATGCATTTTGGAGCAAAACCATAGGATTTGCACTTCAAGCCGCTCCATGCACAAGCACCAACTTTAAGAGGGCCCAGAAAAAGATCTACTCAATGGATTTCATCAAGACCAGTTCCCTGCGTGCTCTGATTGAGTTAACTTTCCAACGCAACTGGAACGGCCTAATTTGGATGAGTAGAAAAGGAGTTACAACCAAAAGAGTGGAGACTGTCCAGACGGCTCTATCGAGAAAGCAGCGCCCAACCGCGCAGTCCGGCTGGCCGAGGAACGCATGTTCCGCGCTCGGCCAAAACTGTGTCCATCCGTCTGAAGTCTCGGCCAAGTCCGAAACCACTCGGCCAATCATGCATCACGACCCGGGAAACTTAAGCCCGCGGTCGGCCTCGCCACAACCGGCCACGCCACAGCTGCGCACGACCAAAGCGCGCGAGCTGGGGAGTAACGCCTCGCGTCCGGCCGAGAGATTTCATTGGCCAAACATCTATCCGCCCGACCAAGCCGGCCGACCGTGAATCCATCCGGCCCCTTTCTGAAGCCCAATTTCATATTTTCAAGCCCGGCTTAACCCTAAGCCGCCCTAGAGAAGACCTAGCACTATATATATAGATTTTTAGCCTCTTGTGAAAAGAGAGCCGCCTTATATTTCGATTTCCTACTCTAAGTTTTATTGCAATCATGTTTTCTTCATCTCTATGTGTGTTTGCTTTGATCATGTCTGAGTAATCCACTAGTTAGGTTGCTAGGGTTACTATTCAATGAGTTGCTTGCATGATCTTTGATTTCAATGATTAGCTAGGGATTAGATTAGAGTCTTTGTCTCGTCTTGTGCACTTAACTAATGCTAATTGCTTTACCGCGCATCTAGTAATCCGATCTTAGGTTGATTTGAGCCTCGACAGTGCTGTATCATTCGCCGGACATATTCTTTGACAAGCTAGGTTTCTTAGACTGCGAAAGTTGATCTATCTATATCTAGTGAACTGTATCAGAACCTATTCATTTTAATGCTTGATCTAGTCACCTAGGGACATACCAAAAGTTTAGCGACTAGGTAGATTAGCAAAGGAGCCGGAGCCTCGAAAGTGGAATGGTTTTATATCCGTGATCTGTGTTCTAGATGGTTCTTAATATCCCAATATCCCTAATCAATTAATCTATCATTGTTTGCTTCTCTGCGATAGCCCCTATGACCTAGCGCTTTTCCTTTATTGCTTACAACCTCGTTATACTTGCTAGTTCGGTTCACCATTACAACCTCAATCATACTTTTGTTTTAGCTTGCTCCAAAATCCATAGTACTGGGGGAGTTGATATACCTCTAATTTACCCACTTTTTATACTGTTTTAGCATTGTTTTCTAATGGTTTTTGGCAGGTTTTCTATCTAAAAAGGTAGTTTTACTGTGTTTATAGTGTCTAGAGTCTAAACAGGTGAAATGATGCATTTTGGAGCAAAACCATAGGATTTGCACTTCAAGCCGCTCCATGCACAAGCACCAACTTTAAGAGGGCCCAGAAAAAGATCTACTCAATGGATTTCATCAAGACCAGTTCCCTGCGTGCTCTGATTGAGTTAACTTTCCAACGCAACTGGAATGGCCTAATTTGGATGAGTAGAAAAGGAGTTACAACCAAAAGAGTGAAGACTGTCCAGACGGCTCTATCGAGAACAGCGCCCAACCGCGCAGTCCGGCTGGCCGAGGAACGATGTTCGCGCTCGGCCAAAGTATCCGTCCGTCTGAAGTCTCGGCCAAAGTCCAAACCACTCGGCCGATCACGCATCACGACCCGGGAAACTGTCCCGCGGTCGGCCAGCCACAACCGCCACGCCACACCGCGCACGACCAAAGCGCGCGAGCCGGGAAAAAGCCTCGCGGCCGCGCAACTCGCGTCCACGGACGCTCCGTCCGAGCCGGGAGAACCCTCGCGTCCGGCCGAGAGATTTCATCGGCCAAATCTATCCGTCCGACCAGCCGGCCGACCGAATCCATCCGGCCCGACCGTTCCGACTCGGCCACGACCCGATGTCCGGCCGATCGTCCCGACGACCGTCCCAACGCCGCGGTCGACCCGAAGCCCTTTTGAAGCCCAAATTTCATATTTTCAAGCCCGGCTTAACCCTAAGCCGCCTCTAGAAAGACCTAGCACTATATATATAGATTTTTAGCCTCTTGTGAAAAGAGAGCCGCCCTTGTATTTCGATTTCCTACTCTAAGTTTTATTGCAATCATGTTTTCTTCATCTCTATGTGTGTTTGCTTTGATCATGTCTGAGTAATCCACTAGTTAGGTTGCTAGGGTTACTATTCAATGAGTTGCTTGCATGATCTTTGATTTCAATGATTAGCTAGGGATTATATTAGAGTCTTTGTCTCGTCTTGTGCACTTAACTAATGCTGATTGCTTTACCGCGCATCTAGTAATCCGATCTTAGGTTGATTTGAGCCTCGACAGTGCTGTATCATTCGCCGGACATATTCTTTGACAAGCTAGGTTTCTTAGACTGCGAAAGTTGATCTATCTATATCTAGTGAACTGTATCAGAACCTATTCATTCTAAAGCTTGATTTAATCACCTAGGGACATACCAAAAGTTTAGCGACTAGGTAGATTAACAAAGGAGCCGGAGCCTCGAAAGTGGAATGGTTTTATATTCGTGATCTGTGTTCTAGATGGTTCTTAATATCCCAATATCCCTAATCAATTAATCTATCATTGTTTCATTGATCATTGCTTGCTTCTCTGCGATAGCCCCTATGACCTAGCGCTTTTCCTTTATTGTTTACAACCTCGTTATACTTGCTAGTTCGGTTCACCATTACAACCTCAATCATACTTTTGTTTTAGCTTGATCCAAAATCCATAGTTCAAAGTGTACTCAATAGCCAGTCCTTGTGTTCGATACCCATACTTCCGCGATCTGTGCACTTGCAGAGGTCTAGGAGTTTGGTAAAACCTGACTCCACATCAACCAACCACTGAGAGAGAGGAGAAGCTTCAGGAGTGGATGAGAAGCAAGTGGAGAGATGCAGAAACGGATTGGATCAAGAGCTGACCAATCAGACAGAAGCACCCAGCATCTTAATGGATAAGATGAGTTATATCCAATCGGACGATCACACCACATGCTTGGGGGAAGTCGGCCTATTGGATGAGCATTGAGAGGGGATAGGAATGACGTGTGTCATGTCCTGAGACGCCCTAGAGGCCACCAATCAAAGCTACCTAGCCTAGACCGCCTGGATGTCGCGTTCTGAGGCAGTGTAGGTCGCCACCAAGCAAAGCTATGCTAGGCCTAGGTCTCCATGTGTCTGCGCATGACTGGAGACGTCCCAAGAAGCCAGGCAGCCTCCTGAACTCCTATAAATACGCTCCTCCACCCCAAGTCCAAACCATTCCATTCCCAAAGCTAGAGAGCACCTGAAAAGTGATTAGAGAGTAATTAAGAAAGTTTTCTTAATTAAGTGAGGTTAGTGGAAGATTAGAGTAGGTCAAGATCAAAGCTTAAGGAAAGCTAGGAGGATCTTGAAGTCTTCTTAAAGTGGTGAGTCTTGGTGTTATAGTTTTAGTTTTTGGATCTTTGTTTGTGTATGCAGGTTGTATGAACACCAAAGCATAGGAGATGCTTTCTGTTCATATTGGTTATTGGTTCTGTAGTATAACTCTCTAAACAATAAGGTTTAGTAAAAATTGTGGAGAGTTATGCTGCAGAAATTTATGTAATATATTGTGAGGTTGTGATGGATAATCTTCTAGGGAGAGAAGTTATGCCGTCAGATCTCTTGTGTTGTGAGGTTGTGTCGGGTAACCTTCGGGGAAGGTTAGGCCGCCAGATCTCTTTTGTGTGTGAGGTTGTGTTGGGTAACCTTCGGGAAGGATATGCCAACAGATCTCTTTTCTGTGTAAGATTGTGATGGGTAACCTTCGGGGAAGGTTATGCCATCAGATCTTGTTAGTGTAGATGCATATCTATACATTAGGTGATGTGAGATTGTGGATGGCTATGCCGCCAAATCTCATAGATGCATCGGTTGTGGGGTTATAGCATGGCTATGCCGCTAAACCTCGAGTGCATACTAACATGGTGGTGCGTAAGGCCCATATGTTGAGTATGACTCCGATGTGGAAAGATCACGGACGGCTGAGCCGCCAGATCTTTCAAGGTTCGTGTGGGTACTCTTCCGAGGCAAGGGAAGCTCTGCCGCAGAACCGGTGGTATGAGGCATAGTGGTGCGTAAAGGCCCATATGCTAAGTACTGAGAACATGTGGCGTGTCTAACCACATGTTGTCTAGGAAGGTGTAGTCAAGCGCATTCTCGCACGTCAGAGCCCAACCGGATTGGTGATGTGCGGATCAGGTCTTCCCTTTTCCTATCCTGATTCTGCAAGTGCACAGATCAAAAGTAGTAAACGGGTATCGAACACAAGGAGCAGATAAGTACACTTCGAATTATGCAAGTCTAATGTAGCTAGAAAACAAGTATGATTTAGGGTTTTGATTGTGTAACAAGTAAATAAATAACAATTAAACGGTTTATGAAAATCAATAAGGGAAACGCTAGGCAGTGAGAAACTCGCAGAGATTCAAGGTTAACAAGATATTAGAAGGTTGCTAGGGTTTGCGCTATCTAGAACTCAGGTCACGATTGTATGATCTTTCCACTGTCGAGGCTCCGACCCCTTTGTTAATCTACCTAGTCGCTAAACTTTTGGTATGTCCCTAGGTGATTAAATCAAGCAATAGTTCGTTCAAGACCCAATTGTTCACAACCCCGCATAGATCAACTTTCGCAGTCTATGAAGTTTTGCTCACCAAATACTTAGTTCAGGTTATATAGCAAGCTTTTGGAGAGTATATGAAACCTAAGATCTGATGCTAGTTGATCAGAAAAGCAAGCAGCAATGAATTCAAGCAGAGGCGAAGATGCGATATGATAAACCCTATGTGACTTCTAACAACCTATCAAACCATGAACTCTTTGATAGATCTCACAACCTAACTAGTGAATTACTCAGACATAATCAAAGCAAAAACACAAAGAGATGAAGAAAACATGATTGCAATAAAACTCAAAGTATGAAATTGTAATACAAGGCGGCTCTCTTTCACAAGAGGCTAAAAATCTATATATATAGTGCTAGGTCTTCTAGGGCGGCTTAGGGTTAAGCCGGGCTTGAAAATATGAAATTGGGCTTCAAAAGGGCTTCGGGTCGACCGCGGCGTTGGGACGGTCGTGCGGGACGATCGGCCGGACAGTCGGGTTGTGGCCGAGTCGGAACGGTCGGGGCCGGATGGATTCACGGTCGGCCGGCTGGTCGGGCGGATAGATGTTTGGCCGATGAAATTCTCGGCCGGACGCGAGGTGTTCTCCCCGGCTCGGACGGAGCGGTGCGCGGTACATGAGGCGAGTTGCACGGCCGCGAGGCTTTTCCCCGGCTCGCGCGCTTTGGTCGTGCGCGGCTGTGGCGTGGCAGCGTTGATTATATGCATAAAGCAAATTTTCTTTAAATGATATATATAGTACCTTGATTCAATAATCAATAGCTTTATATTTGTAATAAACTGATAATTAAAGGCTACAATTGTGCATTCGAAAAGGTTCAACATAGTGTAATACTTTCTCTGTCCCATTATATAAGCAATTTTAGAATAAACACAAAGATTTAGAAAATTATTTTTCTTTTTAAAAGATGATTTAATATATATATATATATATATAAATTAAATACAAATCAACCAATCATAATAAAACAACATAAAAACTGCAAAATTTAACTGGTCAAACAATATTCATTAAAGGTAAAAATTACCTAGAAATAAGATAAATATGCTTTTCAAAATTTAACTATACTAGATTTTCTAAAAAGTAAAAAAATATTGATTTTGATTTCCTGTATAAATTACATTAGTCCATGTAAGGGAAACGACGTCACTTTGATCAGTATATGTGTAAAAGTAAATAAATAATAATACTTATTTTAGTTAGTGGTAAAAAGAAAGAAAAAAAAAACATTTTATATTTCGAAAGAAAAAAAAGAAGCTAATATGGGGAGACCAAAAGATAAGAAGAAAAATGTAAAGTACACCTAAGATTAGAAAGAGAGCATCCCGATGAAGACTTTAAGATGATGGTCTTCAAATATCTTTTGTTCTGCTCTGTTCCCGATGAAGATTTTAGGATGATGGTCCGATGAAGGGTCTGTTCTGTTCTTTTCCACCTGATCTCTGTTTTTCTTTTCTTTATTTATTTATTTTGTGACCATTTTTTAATTAAAGGTCCAACAGCAAATATAATGTTATTTGATGTAAAACGACAACCTTGTTTTTTTCATGGTATAAGATATAGATGATGGTCTTCAAATATTTTTGTATTTAAACAAGCACATCGAATTAACTTACATTTTAACGATCTATTAGACGTTATAGTATAATCCATTAAAATCATTTACGATATATTTCTAGGGGAAAATTCTTTGAAATAACAATGTTTATTGTTTTAGTTAGACGGTCTAGCACGAACATTTCTCATACCGCTTTTCTTCAATTCTGAATATAAACAAATAATTTTAATAAAAAAAATTAGACCGAAATAACAATATCTAAATATATTAAGTTCTTTAGTTATGTTTGACAAAATTAGATAACTTTGTTGCCAGCAAAAGTGTCCATAAGATCAAAAGATGTAGTAACATTCTTCCAAAATAATATCATATTCTCTAAAAACTAATAAGAAATGTCACATAATGATTTCTCCACCACACTCAACTAAAAATCCTAGTTCAAAATTTCAATTTGTTCTTCTTATTTTAATATTAATTTTGTTGTCTAATTACTATCAGCAGCGTATATACGTATAACGTACTGTCCATATGTTTTTTCTTACCATTGTCATAGTATATATTATGAATATCTATAACCATATTTTCTAGATTTTGACATATAGTGGTTTTGGATTGTAACAAATGGTTGCTGAAACTTCGAAACATAACACAAAGCCTAAGACATTGCATTGATGGTCAACTATCAGCATGATTACATATGCTACTTTAAAAACATTGTGAAACTTAAATATATTCCACAAGTTTTTTGATATATCTAGATATAACTCACCATGCTATAGAAATCCAAATTATGCATCGTAACATGGATTCATCTTCTGTTAATTCAAAGCTTTGCATATTTGTTTTTACAAACTTATAGTTGAAACAAAATACAATCACTTATAGTCCACAGTGACAGAAACAGAGTCACAATGAAACAAAAGAAAAGAAACTAAAGTTTATATTTCAAACATTATTGATAATTAAGCTATTGTGAAAGCAAACACACCATTACTAGTTTCTTAAAATGTTAATAGTGGTGGATTTGATTCCTTTCTCTACATAAAGAGAATGTGTGAAACAACAAGCAAACTTACCAACCACTTATCTCACATGCAATGACATAAACAGAGTCACAATGAAAACAAAAGAAACCAATAGTTTTCATTTCAAACATTATTAGTAAGAAAGCAAGCACACCATTATCGGTTTCTCAAAATGTTAATAGTGGTGGATTTGATTCCTTTCTCTCCATTAAGATAATGTGTGAAACAACAAGCAAAGTTTCCAACCACTTATCTCACATGCAATGACATAAACAGAGTCACAATGAAAACAAAAGAAACCAATAGTTTTCACTTCAAACATTATTAGTAAGCTATTGTGAAAGCAAACACACCATTATCGGTTTCTTCAAATGTTAATAGTGGTGGATTTGATTCCTTTCTCTCCATTAAGCGAATGTGTGAAACAACAAGTGAAAGAATTCAATTTTGAAAGAGAGTTTGTGGTATCCAAAGGATTAATAATTTTGTGACAGCTCAATCCTAACTCCTAAGGCACTAAGGTGAGTGGAGATTATATCTATTTTGATAAAAAGGAATCTTACTTGGTGGGAGATTATTGATAGTAATCCATGAAGTTATAGTGTTTGAATGCTCTCCTATATGTATACAACAAACTAAGAAACTAAGAAGAAGAACAGAAAGAGAGAGAGAGATAGAGAAATAGAGAGAGAGAGAGATCAGCATCATTTTTTCTTTCCAAAGCATTGCCATGTCAAGTCTTGAACATTCTCCTCCTGAAACTCCATCGGAGTGGTTCACTCCGACCAACACTCTAGCAGAGATCGAAGAAGCACCACTAGGAGAGAGAGCAACAGAAGAAATACCATCCAGAGATAGAGTGATTCAGCAGACGATGATCAAGAAGACAAAGCCTTGGTGTTGGTGTATTGCTGGTGTGATGATGGTCATGAGCATTCTGCTCATCATCTCCATGATCGCCATTGTAGCGATCAGGCCACGAACTCCAAGGTTTGACATCCAAGATGCAAGCCTACACAGCTCCAACCTGGACTTGGAGATTGTTGCAAGGTTCCTCAACCGCAACAAGAAGATGGAAGTGAAGCTGGAGAGTGGTGGGCTTCAACTAAAGTTCAACAATTATGTGATTGCTGCTCAAGACATCCAACCATTCTCACTGACCAAAAGCGAGACAAGGTTAGAGCCCATCCATCTTATCTCTCTTCTTCCAAATGTTCTTCCTCTGAAAGATGAGATGGACCTTCAGAGACAAGTTGTGAACAACCACATTGTATATGAGGTTGAAGGAACTTTCAAAGTGAAATCTTACTTTGGGTTCCTTCACTTCTCATCTACTTTGGTAGGAATTGTCTGATGGAGATGGCAAGTCCTCCAAATGGAGTCCTCCTTGCTTGTAGCTGCACCACAAAGAAGAAGTGAAGAAGTCCAATTGTAGTTCTCCTCTGTTTTTCCATTTGTAGTTCTCCTCTGTTTTCTATTTGAACCTTGTGTATGTTTTATGTATGTTTGATATTTAATATATATTGTTCTCAGTTTGTTTTTGATCATTCAGTAGTTGTCACTTCAAAAATCTGATCATGATATGAAGCAAACAACGACCAAACTCTTAATTACAGCAACACATGCAAGAAAGAAAGAAATGTAAATGGTTAATCACTCAAGTCTATTTGTTTCTAATTTTTTTAGTCTATTGAGGTATTCAAACCGTAACTACCTCAATGT